>QJPP01002498.1:0-358563 GCA_003996215.1 Jaltomata sinuosa | reverse complement strand
CAATAAAGCTGCGGACCTCAGTAGCAGTAGTAAGTCTAGGCCAATCACAAACCGCAGAAATCTTTCTCGGGTCAACCCTAATCCCATCCTTAGACACCACGTGCCCTAGGAATGCAACTGACTCAAGCCAAAACTCGCACTTTGAGAACTTGGCATAAAGCCGATGATCTCTCAAAGTTTGGAGTATAACCCTCAAGTGCTGCTCATGCTCATCTCTACTATGCGAGTATACCAAGATGTCATCTATAAAAACTATCACAAATGAGTCCAAATACGGGCCAAGAACCCTGTGCATCAAGTTCATAAAGGCTGCGGGGGCATTAGTCAACCCAAAAGACATCACCAGGAACTCATAATGGCCATAACGTGTCCTGAATGCTGTCTTAGGGATGTCCTCCGCCCTAATCCTCAACTGATGGTAGCCAGACCTAAAATCAATCTTCAAAAACACGACTGAACCCTGAAGCTGGTCAAACAAATCATCAATCCGCGGCATCGGATACCTATTCTTCACTGTCACCCTATTGAGCTGCCGATAATCAATACACATGCGCATCGACGCATCCTTCTTCTTCACAAAGAGAACAGGAGCACCCCACGGTGACACACTAGGTCTAATAAACCCCTTAGCTAACAGATCCTGGAGCTGCTCCTTAAGCTCCCTCAACTCAGCAGGAGCCATGCGGTAAGGAGGAATAGAAATGGGCCTAGTACCCGGCTCCAACTCAATAGCAAAATCAATATCTCTCTCAGGGGGAAGGCCTGGCAGGTCGGTAGGAAATAATGCGAGGAAGTCGATTAACCACAGGGGAACAGATCAGGAGAAGTAGGGTCAACACTAACATCTCGGACATATGCTAGATAAGCTAAACACCCACGGGAAATCAACTTCCTAGCTCGAAGACAAGAGATGATCCCAGATGGTGCATGGCTAACAAAACCCTGCCACACAACCGGGGATACACCGGGCACAACTATGGTAATGGTCTTGGCATAACAATCCAAACCACACGGTGAGGGGATAACCAGTTCATGCCCAGTATCACATCAAAATCTAGCATATCAAGAATCATCAAATCACCTCAAGTCTCTGAAATCACCAACAGATAACATACATGATCTCACAATCCGATCCACTACTAAAGAATCTCCTAGTGGGGTCGAAACAAAAACAGGAACAGATAATGGTTCACTAGCCAACCCCAAACAAGGCACAAAGTAGGCAGATACATATGAACAAGTGGATCCAGGATCAAATAAAGCCATAGCAGACTGATGGCACACAGAAATCGTACCTGTAATCACAGCATCTGAGGCCTCTGCCTCTGGTCTCCTAGGGATCGCATAAAACTGACGACGACCTCCACCTGCCCGACCGCCATCCCTACCACCTGCTCTACCGCGTGGCGCACCACCTCTAATCTGATGACCACCCCCTCTAGCAGGGGGCTGAACTGCCCGTAAAGGCTCGACTAACTGAACTGTACCCTGCTGAGGGCAATCTTTAGCAAAATGTCCCATCGCACCACAAGTAAAACAAGCCCCTAACGGCCTACTCTGTCGAGATGAACCCACAAACCCAGAATGACCACCACGACCTGATGCCCCAGAAACTGTACCCCTCGAAGACTGGCCGCTATAGCCCTGATAGCTGTCACGACCCTGCTCGAACTGGGTACTACCGAAAGTTTGAAGTAAAGACTGAACCGGTTGGCTGGACTGACCCTGGTACTGTTGTGGCTGATAACTCCGATTCCACTGTCCAGGACCTCTACCACCATATCTAGAACCACTATAGAAACCCTGATGTCGAGGCCTCTTATCTCTAGACCTCTGATCATGTCGCTGTAAGTCCTCCACCGTGCGAGCATAGTCCACAATAGCCTGGAATGACCGACCACTGGCAATCAATATCTCAGCTGGCTGCCTGATCTCTGGCCTCAACCCCCATACAAATCTGCGAATCCTATCTGCCTCGGTAGGGATGATCATAGCTCCGAACGGTGCTAGCTGATGAAAACGGGTCTCATACTCTGAGATAGTCATAGATCCCTGCGTAAGATGAGTAAACTGCTCCCTGTGACGCTCCCGATCACTCTGGGGTAGGAACTTGGCCATAAAGGCCTCGTAAAACCCAGACCAGGTCAACGGAGATGACGATGGTGGTCTACAAGCAACCTGGGCCCTCCACCATAACTTCGCTGGGCCCTCCAACTGGTAGGTAGTATAACCAACCCCGTGAGTCTCCAATAAACCCAGATGATGCAACATCTCCTCACAGGTGGTAATGAAGTCATGTGGATCCTGTCCAGAAGTACCCGCAAATCTCGAGGGTGCTAACCTCAAAAATCTGCCCAACGCCTTCTGCTCTGTCTCTGTCATAACTGGGCGAGGAGCAAGAGGCTGTGCAACAGATGGAACCGGAATGACCTCCGCACGGTGAGCCATAGTAGCAGGCTGCGCTCCTGAGCTCTGTGCACCCAGGGCTGCCCCTGAGCAGATGTCTGCGCTAACTCCGAAGGCCGCTCTCCAATCACACCCAAAAGCTGCAATAGAATCCCCGAATATCTGGAGACTGAGCTGTGGGTGGAGCTGGCACAGAAGTGGGCACTGGAGCTGGTACTGGAGCTGGCACTGGAGCTGGTGGTACCTGGGCTTCCCCTGAACCACATGCTGCTCGGGCTCTATCTCCACGCTAGCAGCTCTAGCAGGTGCCACTGTTGAGGGCGTCCTGGACCCCTAGCTGGAGTAGGAGGCTCATCCTCGCGTGCTGCCGATGATCTCGTACGAACCATCTGGGAAGAATGAAGTAGAATAAATGAGATCTCTAGAAACTTCAAGGGTAGTACGCACGACACAGAAGCAATGAAAGAGTCAAATTTCCTAAAATGCCACCGTAGCCTCCCAAAGATTGAGTACGGATGTCTCCGCCCCGATCCGTAGGACTCTACTAGACATTGGCTCCTATACCGATGACACCGGTGAACCTAAAGCTCTGATACCAAGTTGTCACGACCCGATTTCTCGGTCATGATGGCACCTACACCCCCGGTAGGTGAACCAGTCCCTGTAGCCCAGAACAGCTAGTAATGGGCTACTATCTAACAAACATGAGAATAAAACGAATAAAATAGATAATATGAATGTAAATATATACAAATGCGGAAAACTAAACCAAACCCCAAGACCTGGTATCATAGTACAGAGCCAAACTACATACATGGAGTACAAGTAACCAAAACTATATATACAGATGTCTCTGAATGGAAATAGAGTACATGAAGCACAAGATAAACTAAAGCTAAGCTCCGATCGCCAAGAGCCCACCTTCAGTCTGAAGTAGTCTTCAATAGATCTCCAAGCACGAATCTCAACGATCTACCGGCGATGGCCCACACTAGGATCTGCACCCAAAGATGCAGGGGGAAGGGGTGAGCACCAAATGCGAAGCATAAGGTACCCAGTAGGTATCATAGGCCGACTGGGCACATATAAGATAAAAGAGCAGTAATAGACAGAATAGAAGCAAGTAGTCACAGAAATCAACGAAAGGTACACAGGAACTAGCCAGAGGGAAATCACAGAACCACAGATGAGGCTAGTAAGCAGAATATACACACCAAAGACACAGGGGAAAGTAAGAAACAACGCACCTGGGATCCTTGCAATAACAGTGCATATAAAATAAGTTTACGAAAGGGACGGTATACCGGTAACCTCAAGTGTAAGAAGAAGGGAGAAAGAATAATAATAGGCATGCTCAAGACATGAATCAATACTCAACTAATCATATCAACCTCAAATCCAGAAACTAACACCCTAGCAGTACCAATCTCATACTTATCCATAATAGGGAACCATTCTGTAAATAAATAGCAAAAGTCTACCTACAGTCCCTCGGCCGCCCATACAACCGAGGAACACAAACAAGTGAAAACAAACCCTCCGGCATCCCATACTACCGGAGCGTACAATCAGCAAATAGCAAACAAGGGTGGAACCTCAAACCATGAATGATATGATGCATGAAGATCTCAAGTGCCATAGTATCTCTGTATGTACCTCCTCCGGCGCCGATCCGGCCCAGCAGGTAGGGTCCATGGAAGGTCTCTGCCCGTATACCTCTACTCCCCCGTATACCCCTCTTCCGGCACACGCAGCTCGTAGCTCCTGGCCCGGATAGCAAGGTCCATGGAGGTCCTCGACCCCATACCAAAACTCAGTATCAGAACATGTATCAAGATAGAGTCCCAGTCTCAATATCAAGATATAGAACCAGTCTCAAATATGCATGCCCAGACCCCGTCCAGGACTAAAAAAATAGTAGGAAAATATCTGAAAAACCCCTCCAAGGGTGCCCGGGCGTCGCCGGGTCTAAACAGTAAAAGTCATCTCATGTGCTCGGTCCAACCGAAGCTAAAAATCATCTCAAGTAGTAAGAAAACTCATCTAGCACTCCGGCCCTGCCGAGTCTAGTGATAATAGTAAAACTGATGATTTTAAACCACAAGTGAAATCAGCCATTTCCAAATCATTTCCATCAAAAACGGCCCCCCGGGCCATGCAAGGTTTAGAAAACAGTGTCAGTAGGCCCAAAGCCAAAACCACTGTAAAACATCGATAAAACCTCTTTATATGCATGGAAATGATATGCTCACACAAAACAATAGCTGCTCAACAGCTTACAATCAACCTACCGACCCTGCACAGGCCCACAGCTACTCAGCAAGCATAACCAGCCTAGAAGGATAATTCTATGCCCGGGACTCGCGGACATTCCCAAAATCCCACCGTCTATGTTCCAGAGTCAACAAGGCCTCGCAGGACCACAAGGGTAAATAAAATATATCCGCAAATACTACAACCAACGGAGGAATAAAAATAGCGGACATGAATAAAGCGGTCAAGGTCTGTGGTACCAACCTAATAAACCAACCCAAGGATGCCCATTAATACAATTTTATTCTATATATGCGGAGTCTAGGGAAATTAAACCGTAACCTACCTGTCGTCCGACGACAAGCTGCTGGAACACGATGTCCAAGCTCGAACCACTCCGAGAGAATCCAAAACTAAATCGGAATCGGATTCGGATTTGAGATGGAGTAACTTGACGTAGATAATTAATTAAACACCAAATTATGTAAATCATGGGATAAGATATTAACCCACCACCTGAAGATTATCATACATGTATGCAACACTGTATAATATAATCAAGTGGTGGATATTAAACAATAACTCATTAAGAGTTCACTTTGGCAAAATGATTTAATAAAGGCAAAGTGTATTTAACCAATTTGAGTTGGTACTTACCAACAGCTAAGCCACTACGTGGCTTCTTACCCCTTTTGCTGTCCACTCCCACCTCTTCCACGTGGAAGTGGTGGTGCCACCAAAATAAAGTTTTATCCCGTTAAATAAATATTCGGGTATTGCATAAATTCGTGGTAAAATAATTATAGTATTTTAAATATACCATAATTATTAGAAAATCATTTCCAATAAAACCTACTATATTATAATAATAATTTTCAACATAATTAAATTTACCATCTCCGTTAAAATATTACGGAGTATAAAAACCTTATAAAATAAATACTTGAACACTTATATCGTATCAAATATATTTTCCAAAGGGTATAATAATATAATTTTTACCAAATTAAACTTTTAAATAAATATTTCAAATACACGCACGATACTAATACGGTTCTTAAGTTTAGGCTCGTAATTCGCCTACGCACGATTTCGATATTCAAGAATTATCTCGGGATCCTCCCTTATATTTTATCACTGTTTCGGAACTGGAATGGCATTTTAAAACGTAAAATTGAAGCTTAAATCGGGTTAAACCCGACCCGATTCGCGACCCGGTTCGCAACCCGTTTTCTGCCAGACAGTCCGCGGTAAAACAGTCATAACTCCTTACTCCGAGATTATTTGGACGTGCGGTTTTGTGCGTTGGAAACTAGACTCGTAGACCTTCGATTTGGTATCTCGGGGGACTTCTAACTCTTTATATATTGGGAGAAAATCCCCGATACATTTGACCCAAGGTTCAGAAAATTTTGTTAAAGGTCTTACGATATCTTTTGTCGATTTGCTTGACTTCAAACTTAAACGTGGAAATGACCGGAAGGGTCATTACATTAATATTATGGATCATCAGGTTTGGAAGTTAAGAACCAAGGAAGTAGCATCAATGAAGGTTTTTTGGAGGAATCAATTTGTTGAACAGGCTACATGAGAGGCCAAAGAGGATATGAAGGTTAGATACCCACACCTCTTCACTCTTCGAGAAGAAGATGTTGAAGGTAATTATTCTCCTCATATTTCAGATTCAGCACCTGTGCCTTGTATTTGAGTGTTTTTAGTTCCTACAATTTTATTCGTCCCTTGTGTCTACCTATAAGTGGTTGTGACCTTTTTAGGGAGTCTAGCTCAAAATATTTTAGTTGAGTTGCCTTTTCTTGATAGTTCACTCTAGTTGATCTTCATTTGAGGATGAATGATTCAAAGGGGGAGATATTATAACACCTTGGATTTTGAACCCGTATCTAAACCAACACTTTAATGTGTTTTCAACTGTTTCCAAGCCCCACGGGTAGGGTCACAAGCCATGGGAGGGCCCATGATTTATGGGACCAGTCGTGGGAGCCCTTAGTATTATCCTTGAATGCCAATAGTTGGTCCATGGTCTGCGGTGGGGCCCATAAACCATGGAACCACTCGTGAGTTTCATCCAGAAAGCCAATTGAGCCTTCTAAACCCCATGATTTAGACCACGACTCACAGGAGGCCCCCTGATTCGTGAACCCAATCAGTGAGATTGGTCCAGAGAGTATAGAGCCTTTGGCATGAATCGACGAGTTAGGTCTTGAATCATGGACCACCTCACGGCTCGTGAGGTGTGTCATTGGGTTTTCCTACATGTTTTAAATATTTAAGTGAGGGGTAGTTTTGTCTTTTCTCTTACCCTAGGGCCTTTCTCCACTCTGATTAAACACCTAAAAGGGGTTATTTCACTCAGATTAGTTGATCTGTCTCTAAGGAATAACTCTTAAGACTCTAAGGCATCTAACCTAGGGTTTCAAGAAAGAAAGAGCATAGAAGCTCAAGTAAGAAGGCTTTTTCAAGGTTTTCCTTTGGGATTTTTCTCCTTCCAGGTATGTAAGGCTATTGATAGTGAGGAGCACTGTTCTTCCTCATGCTCTATATCTTCAGTTTCAGTTTTAGAAGAGATTTAAGCTAAGGCTTTTGCCCAAAGTCTGTGAACTTGATTCTTTCTTTATAATTTTAGTTATTTGTTGTTATCCGATTGTTATACTTGTTAAATTCCTATCTCTTACGAGTGTTAATTTATGGTTCATGCTTGTGCTACCACATGGACCCCTTGTTAACCAAAAAGAGATATTTTTGAAAGCTTTGTTATATTAGCCATATTGCAGTGTTTTCTATCATAAAGAAAATAGCTTTTCGAGTTTGGAAAAGTATTTCAAAAAAGAGTTTCAGTCTAGTCAGTTAGCTTGTAGAGTATGACTTCAGAAAGAAAGAAAAACCAATTTTTTAGAAAAGCATTTTGAGCATAGAGGCTCACCAACAGTATTAGGTACTTGAGCCCCAGGTCCACCAATTATATGATATGTATTGATTTTGATCTAGAAAGCTCTACATCAGACATTTCAGTTGCCTTAGATAGGTTTTACATTATGGGCATTATTTTTAGGGGATTATTTAGCGTCGAGATGGTTAAGGGTTTAGATTACACAAACCCCATAACTACATTGCAGTGTAGGATAGGATCTGACCATTGATTCGGGCAACTTCCAGATAGCCCATGATAAGGGTTTAGTATGGATCCATAGTTCAGTATGATTTCTTACCCCGACAAGGTTTGGAACAACTCTCCTAACCGGGCTAGAGGTTGGACATCATATGCTCATGTGATGTTTGTCAGTTAAAAGAAACTCTGAACTAAACTAAAATTATTTTAGAACTTATCTTTAGTGTATAGTTTTCAGCTTTGCATTTCAGTTATTACACATTTTGCATACTTATGTTTTATTGCATCATTTAGTTATGTTTCAGTATGTATCCAGTTTTACTCTTTCAGCTCAACAATTCAGTTTAGCCTGTTATTTCCATTCAACTATTTTACTTACCGTACATTCACACATACTGACACTATTTAGCGTAACATCTTTATATGATGCAGACTCAGGTGTTCAGGATTGACAACAGATGCATCAGTAGTATCTCATTCCTCTAGTATTTGTGAGACCTACTACCTTTCGGAGGGCTCCAATATATCTCTTCATTCATATTAGTTATTAGTAGTTCATTCAGGTAGCCTAGGGTCTTGTCTTGGTACCCTATTTTCACTATATTAGAGGCTTCATAGACAAGTCAGTTATTAGTAGTAATTCATTTGTTTTGCAAACACCTTTATTATTCAGATTTCAGACTTATTTATACAAGCTTTAAGTTTTCTTTCTAAAAATATTGCATGTCCATTACACTTACAGCTTCTGCATATTATTTTAGTATTCATTTTAGTAGCAAGCTTGGCCAAGGGTCCGCTAGGACCATTAGTAATTTTGAGTATCAGTCGCATCTAGTGTGTAGGCTCAGAGCATAATAATTATTTTGCCATTGTAGCATCGTGAGTCACGACAAGAGAGCACAATGCAAGATTTTTTTCCTTCTCCTTTTAATTTTTGTCACATTTTCACAAATCACCACACTAGTGGTAGAAACTTTATATCTTGTCCTCGATATATCAAAAGCGTTAATGGTTTGATTTTTTCAAAAAATAGAATTTTTTATCTACAATATGTCAAAATTTAGAATCAAACTTCTTCAATATCGTTCTAGATAATTTTTTTAAGTTAGCTTTTAATTCTGTCACAATGAAAATTTCAGATTTATGTGACTTTGCTAAAGCTTTTTTATCTTGATGTATGAATAGAAAAATAACAAGCCTCATAATTCTGTCAAAACTAGACACAAAGGTTTACAACATATCTAAAATTCCTAATGTATTACCTTCGGGATCATTTAAGTTGTTATTACAAAGTTAATGTTAGATTTTGATAAGCCGACATTTCTATATTTGCACTGCCTCACCAAAAAGTTGTATCTCAATTTAGAAGTATCAAAATTGCAATATGCTTGATTTTATATAAACTAGACATGAGAGGCTAAAACATATCAATTTTTTTTGAATTTAACACCTTCAAAATAGTTCTAGAAAATATTATGAAGTTGGCTCTAGATATTGTCTCGCAGACGATTCTAAATTTTTGCATCTCTGGCATAAAATTCATAACTCGGAGTAGGAATGTCAAAATCACTAGCTTATTATTCGGTTGGAAAGATTACTCCAAGAAATTTAATTATGTAAAAATTATGATCCAAAGATTTATAGATTTGTACAGATATTTTGTTAAATTCAGCTCATATTTTTCCTTGCTTAACTCTTCATTGCCTTCAATGGGTAATACCATTTCTTCTACTTATTTTCTTTTTTGTGGTCTTTTTCTCTTATTATTTGGAGGAGAATTGATTTTTATGCGATGATAAGAGCCAAAATTTTTGCATGGCTTGAGGCAAAGACTTTACACTGTCTGAATAAAAAGTATCGCATTGTCTGAGTCAAATATTTACATCTTGTAAGGCAAAGACATTACATGGTCCACAATAAAACTTTACACCATCTTTTAAGGAATGAGGTGCAGAGAGACTAGAATTATCCGTCTAAAATTTAGAGATCTTTTTACAGATAAACCCGTGAAAGGGCCTACTTAAGGTGCAAAAGTACAAATTTTGTCCACCTTAAGGCATAAAAATTTAGAGATCCTTTTAAGGATACATCCATAAAATACAAGTTTAAGGCGCAAAGGGAAAATTTTTGTCCACCTTAAAAAATGGAATAATTAGAGATTATTTTAAGGATACGTTCATAAAACGCCAGCTTAAGGTGCAGAGGAACACATTTTGTCCACCTTAAGGCATGTAAATTTGTAGATATTTTTAAGAATAAATCCATGAAAGGAGAACTAAAGGTGCAAAGGGATACATTTTTTCCATCTTAAGACCAGAAATTTAGAAGGCCTTGACTTGAAAAGTTGGAGAATTTGAATACTTTATCTTAAAGATATGAATGACTTGAAAGGTTCAACTTGTAGATATGTGATAAGTTGGTAATCTACCAACTTATTTAGCCTTTATTCATGAATTATTGCCTTGATTTGATGTAATTTTTAGAAGAATCTTATGCCTTTAATGTCTTATATGCAGGCACTCTTGATAAATTGAAAGAAAAAAAGGATTTGAACCCAATGGAGATAAAAATAGAAGCCAAAGTGCAAAGATGATTAGAAGAGCAAGAATCTGCCAGGGAGGTGTGAAGGAACATGCGTGCAGCCAGCGCATATGGAAGATAGAACACTACCTCAGCAGTCATCCACTTGCGAGCCATAAATTCCAAAAGGTGATTGCCCCTTCCTTTGCACATAGGATCATAAGTAAAGGAAGCTCACTTCCTGGAACACAGGGCACCTACGAGCCATAAGTCATAAAGGGTGACCGCAGGTGCTCTCGCCTTTAGCTTCGCATATGCCCAGAAGGGCAAAATGATCCAAATATATGTGACATAATTGGGAAGTTCCAAAACCTTTTTTGGGATCTGTACAAAGGATATACTGAAGTTTTTATATTCCTAATAGTATAGAGAGAGCATAGATAGAATATTGTAGTAGAGTACACTTAGAGTATAAATTTCTTCTTCTTCTCTAGAGTGAAAAACACCATTGTTAACATTGAGCTTGGAATTTGAATTTGACTGTTGAAGAATGAATAGAATTTTAGAAAACCCGATTGGTATTTGCTCTTATTCCTTCACTATGAGTAGCTAAATTCAATTCTAAGAGTGTGTATATGATGGGTGTTTGAATTTGAGAATGAGTGTTGATTATTTATGTTTATAATTAATTATTATGTGTGGGTCTATTAAATTCTTCATGGTTTCATTATAAATTGATGGTTGTAAATATTGATTTAGCTTATTAATTGTGTGCTTGCTTGAAGAAGAAGTTCATTAATTTATAAGAGTTCAATAGTGAGGATTTAGGATTTTCACCATAAACTGAGGCTAGAAATAGCTTGATTTAGGAAATTCTCATCTAAGAGTCAAATCTAGAAATAGTTTGACTCACCTAAGCTAAATTGGTTGGTTTAATATCCAACTATATGGCTTGAAAGAGACCATAGTATACATACTTAGTGGGTTGAAAAACTACTAAGTATAGCTTGAACCAAAGCTGCTCATGCTAATAATTGAGTGTTTGCTTGAATAATCAACCCCCATCCCATTGTATGACCCATCAGAAGCACACCCCTAGCCTTCCAACCTTGATCAAATCAATTGTGTTTATGTTGTTTATTTGTTACATTTTGAATCTTGATTTCCCAAACCTATTTCACCAATTTTAATTTACTTGTTTGAGAAATTTTCTTACCCTAGGAATCAATTTTGATGTCTTGTGGTGATTCATCATATCAATCTCTGTGGATTCGACCCCGACGTCCATTGGATACTTATTATTTTGCTTGAAGCTTGTTGTCACCTCCTTTGGGAGAGTTATTTTGAACATCATCAAAAACAACACCATTGCTGGGGATTGACTTTTGATTTGCTATTTTATTGTCTATTGATTCATTTTTGTTGAGCATTTATTCTCTTTTACATTTTTGGTGTTTTTGTTATTTGATTAGGTGAAGCATGAGCCACACTAGCACTTATGCTAGTGCGGATAATCATGTGGAGGAAGATGTTATAGGAGATCATGGAGATGTGCAAGGTGTTATTTGCTTACCTCATGTGGTGGGGTATGTAACATTCTAAATTACTAGAACAATGCTCCACTTATTGCACATAAAAAGTTTATTAGGAGGACTACATTATGAGGATGCCCACCGACACATAAGAAATTTTATGGAAGTATGTCAATCATTTTCTATATCTAATATAACTCAAGAATCCATCCGGTTGCATTTATTTCCATTCTCTCTCATGGGAGAAGCTACTATTTGGTTTGAAGAATTACCCATGGGAGCAGTAATTAATTGGGAAGAAATGCTTGCCACGTTCCTTGATTGATTGTTTTCCCTTAGCCGAATGCTATAACTGATGGATGAAATTATAAAGTTTGAACAATTTCATGGTGAACCTCTCCATGAGGCTTGGTCATGATTTAAGAGAAAGGTGGCAAAATGACCGATCCATGGACTTCCAGATGACATCTTCCTCCAACACTTTTACCATTCTTTAGACCCCACCAACAAGACCATTGTAACACCTCAAAAAGTTCTAGGTTCCACAAGAGGCTCCACGAACCGTAGAATAAGTCCATGAATCATGAACTTACTCGTGAAACATAGTCTTAATAAAACATCCAATCCCTAGTAACTAAGAGCAGGTTCACGACCCGTGGTTTCAATCCATGAGTCATACTATCATTCGTAGAATTGATCCAACAACCTTTCAAATTGGTTTAAAAACCATAAGTGGAACTACAACCCTGTCACGCCCTGAGCCTATCCCCTGGACGTAACACGGGACCTAAGATCACAAGTGATCTCAAGATAACCTTCTAGCATTAGCATGACTTAAGAAAACTGAATAACACATAAAGATGAAAGCTTAACTAAAGTAATGAGAAACTTAAGTTGTTATATAAATATAAGTCTAAAGATGCCAATCTGGATTAAGCTGAGTATCTGAATTTATGTCTGAAAGCCTCTACTACTGATGAGCTGCTGGGACAAACCCCCAGCTAACTCTAAATATTGAAAGCTGAATGAGAGAACTAAAAATCTCGAATGAAGTTAAACTCCAAGTCCTCGAAGGAAGAGGATTCACCAAGCTGGCTAGATGTGCTACTGACCTACTAGCCACAAATCTTGGTGTAGGCTACAAGATCTACATCATAAGAGGATGCAACACAAAAAGCTATGCAGTAAATACTATGGAATGTACTGAGTATGTGAGATATGCATATGATATGATGAAATATACTTGAAAGCATGCTTAAAACTGAGATCATGCATAATTTGTGATTAAACATGCTTAAAGCATAACTAAAACTGAAGTCGTATAATGATAGTAAAATATGTAATAAAAAGACTCAATGCAATATCGTAAGCAAGATATACTTGAAAACCATAAGTAGTTTTAGAAATTCTGAAATCTGAAAGCAAGGAGTCAATGCACTTAAATTTTTTACTGTTTCTGTGGGAGGTTCTCTTAACCGACATAGACCATGTGAGCTACATGGAATCTGATGTATCCGTCCCATCGAGAGGATCCAATATATCTTGCCAGGGTATAAATGCATAACTGTGGCGTGATCACTAATTCTAATGCCCAACAGAGGGGACTTATGAACCTATGGGGGCACATAGTTCTGGGACTAAGGGTACTCTCACCCCATCCAACTCGGTGCTAAATACTACTCCAAAAACATACATATAGCTTATATAATACTGGGGCATATCTGATGCCAAAACTGATGACATATATGATGTCATGCAAATCTCAAATCATAAGTCTTAAATCTTAGCAATACCATAATTCAAAATATACTTTTCTTTCTAAATTCATAGCTTGAAGATTTAGGCATCCAATTTCTTAACACTTGAGGTCATGTTATCTAAACATGCCAAATTTTACTTGAAAACATGCAATTCAATGGAATCATGCTAGAAATCATCTTTAATGCACGAGCTTTTGAAATCAATCAAGGAACCTCAAATAAATCATAAATAAGTAATGAAAAACCATGAATTGATGCTTTAAAACTGAACCCATAAGTTTTCCCCAATTTAGGTAAGGACCCTAATTTCATAAATTAGACAAGGATTAGCCTTAAAATCATGAATAGGAAATCACTTATAAAAATCCATGCAAAATAATGCAATTTAGAGTTAGAATCCATAGAAAAATCACGAGGAAACAACTTATAGAGAGACCCATGAGAATTAGGTGAGAACCCTAATTTAGCAATTCATAAAATCAGTTTAGAAGCTTGGGGATTTGGGCACAAGGGTGAAAGGAACCCATGTTGAATACCCACATGCTTGAACTTGAAGCTTTCTTAACTTTGGACTTGAGGATGAAGACTTGGAGATGAAACCCTAACTTGAAGCTTGAGAGGATGGAACTCCTTTTTCTTTTTTTTTTTGGAACTTGATTGAAAGAATGGGAGAGAACTTAGGCCAAATGAGAATAAAAACCCTTCTAAGTAGGCTTAAATCGACTTAGTATAATAGTGAAAAAAGTGATAATTTACAAAAATACCCTTGGACTTAAGCTGGAAAAGAACTGAATTAAAAACTCAGGTTCAGGTTCCACGGGTCGTAGACTGAACCTCGACTCGTGGTTTCAACTCATGGTTCTTGACCCAAATAACCAGCTACAGATGAGTTTCTACGAGTCAACATGATGGTTTGTAGAATAATCTATGGTCCATAGACTTACCCGTAGTTCCTGCAGAACTAGGCAGACCTCAGACTTGGTTCCACGAGTGGACATTACGACCCGTAGGACAAACTATGGTCCGTAGAACCCACTCGTGGTTCCTGGGGAAACAATCAGTCCTCAGGTTTGATTCCACGAGTGAACAATATGGCCTGTAGAATGAACTATAATCCGTAGAACACACTTGTGGTCTTTAGACCAGAGGCTGAACTGTAGAAGGCAAACCACGACTCCATTCCACTGCTCGTGGTTCAAACCACAGCCCGTAGTTTGGACTCGTAATTCCTGGAAAGTTCCAAATTTTCAGATACTCTTAGCTTAAAAGATGATTCGATTTTTGGGGTGTTACAATACCTCCCCCTTGGGATCATTCGTCTTCGAATGAAGACTAATCAAGGAAAAATTGAGAGAAAAAATCCCAACCATGCAATAAGTCATGAAAACTGGAGAACAAGCATGAAGACCGACTTCTCATCTTAAAACATAACTGAACTAACTTCGGAAAACATGAATGGATGCTAGAATCATGAGAAAAATTGATGGAGTAGGATCGGAGGAACATACTAAGGAGGAAACTATTTCCTCAAGCTGAAATTGGATCGAAAGGAAAGAGGTGAGGGTACTTGGCTTTCATGGCTGCTTCTGCTTCCCAAGTAGCAACCTCAACTGAGTTTTAAAAGCTGAAGTACTATCATGGTAACTGATTTATGATTGAAATATAAACTGAGATGGATTCATGAGACATATATGCATACTGAGAGTGCAAGAACATCTAATGGGACATGAACTGAATATCTAACATGACGTCTAGTTTGAATTAAGAGTAGGGACTTAGTTGAAAGTCATAAAGAACAAACACATTTTATAAATTGCATTTAACCGAAAAGGTCGTCAAACTGAGAGGAGTAGATATACGAGAAAACTATTCTCTTCTAAATACCACACTTACCAAACGTAACTAGCAATCTCAATAGCGCACATAAAGATACTAAGGTCAGAGTCTAACTACCAAATTCTTCATGCTCAAGCCTACCTCGACTAAATCTCTTGCATCTAGAGTTATCTCCTAAGAATAGTATTCCTTCTTATCACAACAATTAACTAACCTTGAGCTCCTAATCAAAGGGTTACTAGTTGCGCAAAACAAGAGTCCACATGTATTCCATCATGATATTCAAGCTTTTCACTATGGTCGCCTCATGTTTTCGTAGCCTACCCTAATCAAGACTTCCCTCCTCTTCCCTATCATAATTAGGAGTTGCAATTTCAAGAACTTTTACAAGGGGACATACATAAGTTCTTTAACTAGCCATTTCGCCTGAACAATCCTTACCTCCCAATTTGCCCACACTTAGAAGCCAAGGTGGAACAAGTACACCAACAAATATAAGAAATCTGCTACCTCCCATATAGGCTACTATAAGGCCTCCTTTCCTAACACACATAACAACATAAACCAGAATCACCAAAAGAAAAGAGCGGGAGCATGAGTGTCACGAATAAAGGATTACTGATTGATCTTGACTTGCACTTAGCATGATCAAGCCACTCAAGGTGAGGATTGGGGAAATAAGTGCAATAGGCATGAGCACTTCATATACTAGGCACCTAAGACATGAATAGTGGAGATCACCACCTCTCATCATCAAAGGCAAAGGTCAAAGGGCTTTAGAGTAAGGAAATCATAAGCTCAAATCATTTCAAGAATCAGGTCTAAGCATATACATGACGTAATATGATTTGATTTGCCATTAAGGCATATCTGAGGACTGAACTGAGTAATTAGGACAGAGCATGCTGAGAGACATGAGTTTACATAAATAACGAACCTCAAGGTATAAAGTTGGGATTTATGGAATCGTAGAGTAAGACTAGAATCGTTGTCTGAAGCAATCACTTGTAACTCTTGAAGCTAAATATGAGCGTGAATTTGAATAGGGTGCCCAAATTTGAAATAGGACCATAGAACTGACACACAAGGCATGCAAAAAGGTATCGTGATGGCAGAAGTACACTTAGGATGCTAGGATGGAATTAAGCTTCTGCCTCCCCTCCTAACCTTTTTCTAACACCCAAAAGCATTAATACCCGAGCCTCTGAAATCTGACCGATTCTACATCCTACCATCTCCCACTTAGATTCACGCTAACTCTCTAAGCCTATGGACCCCTCGCTAACCTCTAAATGGAACTATGATCACTTTACTTTAACAGAGTAAACCCTACTCTAGGCGTTAATCTGAATATACACTTCCTTCTATAGTCTAAGGCTCTCCCTTACCTAATAGTCTAGGACTCCACTTTTCTATCTCATATAGGGGCTGTACATAACACAAAACTATCATTCTCACTCTCACACTATTTCCCTTTCATCCACATCCTATACCTGGTCTATACTAGCACAAAACTTACCGCTCTTTAGTCCACACCAAGGGATGTGTCATCCTATTACCTATCAAATAAAACAAACCTCTAAACACATACTCCAATCAACTATCATTCTCCCATCTAGACTACTATACTTCTGACTTCATATTTATGGCTCTAGGTTTGTTCTACTACTAATGGCCTACAACAAAACATCTATTGGGTGGCAACACACCCCAAGGTTCTAGGTACACATTTCCCCCTCTTACGGAATAATTAGTAACAAGGTTTAGGAAGAGATTTTGAGAGCACCTCGCTGATAGATAATCTGAGATTTACTGCTTCTGACACCGCAAATATGAGGTAAAGCAGGTGGAATTTGGGACAATGCATAAATTTTGGAGAATAAATAGAGTTAAGCTCTATCGCACGATATTGAACATGAAAAAAGTAAAGTTTTTCCTAAGACACCTCGTATCCTTCCTCTCATAAGTGTGGCGTGCTTCACACCCATGAAAGAGACTCTACTTGATGCGGCTTTTAGACACCCTAGGACTCTTGAACCTGATGCTCTGATACCAAGTTTGTCATTCCCTGAGCCTACCCCAGGATGTAACACGGGACCCAACATCACAATTGATCTCAAGATAACCCTCTGGCATTAGCATGAGTTAAAAAAACTGAACAGAACATAAAGACGGAAGCTTAACTGAAGTAATGAGCAACTTAAGCTGTTATATAAATATAAGTCTAAAGATGACAATCTGGATTAAGCTGAGTATCTGACTCTATGTACGAAAGCCTCTACTACTGATGAGTTGCTGGGACAAACCCCCAGCTAACTCTAAATACTGAAAAATGAATGAAAGAACTAAAAATCTCGAATGAAGCTAAACTTTAAGTCCTCGAAGGAAGAGGATTCACCAAGCTGGCTGGATGTGCTGTTGACCTAATAGCCACGAATCTGGGAGTAGGCTACAAGATCTAAATCATAAGAGCATGCAACAAAGAGGTATGCAATAAGTACTATGGAATGTACTGAGTATGTAAGATATGCATATGATATGATGAAATATACTTGAAAGCATGCTTAAAACTGAGATCATGCATAATTTGTGATAAAACATGCTTAAAGCATAACTAAAATTGAAGTCGTATAATGATAGTAAAATATGTAATAAAATGACTCAATGCATTATCGTATGCAAGATATACTTGAAAACCATAAGTAGTAATAGAAATTCTGAAATCTAAAAGCAAGGAGTCAATGCACTTAAAAATTTTAACTGTTTCTGTGGGAGATTCTCTTAACCGACATAGACCATGTGAGCTTCATGGAATCTGATATATCCGTCCTATCGAGAAGATCCAATATACCTTGCCAGGGTATAAAGGCATAACTGTGGCGTGATCACTAATTCTTATGCCTAACAGAGGGGACTTATGAACCTATGGGGGCACATAGTTCTGGGACTAAGGGTACTCTCACCCCATCCAACTCGGTGCTAAATACTACTCCAATAAACATACATATAGCTCATATAATACTGGGGCATATCTGATGCCAAAACTAATCATAACTGATGACATATATGATGTCATGCAAATCTCAAATCATAAGTCTTAAAGCTTAGAAATACCATAATTCAAAATATACTTTTCTTTCTAAATTCATAGCTTGAAGAATTAGGCATCCAATTTCTTAACACTTGAGGTCATGTAATCTAAACATGCCAAATTTTACTTGAAAATATGCAATTCAATGGAATCATGCTAGAAATCATCTTTAATGCAAGAGGTTTTGAAATCAATCAAGGGACCTCAAATAAATCATAAATCAGTAATGAAAAACCATGAATAGATGCTTTAAAACTGAACCCATAAGTTTCCCCCAATTTAGGTAAGGACCCTAATTTCATAAATTGGACAAGGATTAGCCTTAAAATCATGAATAGGAAACCACTTATAAAAATCCATGCAAAATCATGCAATTTAGAATGAGAATCCCTAGAAGAATCATGAGGAAACAACTTATAGAGAGACCCATGAGAATTGGGTGAGAACCCTAATTTAGCAATTCATAAAATCAATTTAGAAGGTTGGGGTTTTGGGCACAAGGGTGAAAGGAACCCATGTTGAATACCCACATACCTGAACCTGAAGCTTTCTTAACTGGGGACTTGAGGATGGAGACTTGGAGATGAAGCCTTAACTTGAAGCTTGAGAGGATGGAACTCGTTTTCTTCTTTTGTAACTTGATTGAAAGAGTGGGAGAGAACTAAGGCCAAATGGGAATAAAACCCCTTCAAAATAGGCTTAAAATGACTTAGTATAGAAGTTAAAAGAGTGGAAATTTACAAAAATACCCCTGGACTTAAGCTGGAAAAGAACCGAATTAAAAACTCGGCTTCAGGTTCCACGGGTGGATTCCACGGGTCATAGACTGAACCACGACTCGTGGTTTCCACCCGTGGTTCCTGACCCAAATGACCAGCTATAGATGATTTTCTATTAGTCAACAGGACGGTCTGTAGAATAATCTATAGTCTGTAGACTCACCGTAGTTCCTGTAGAACAAGGTAGACCTTTGACTTGGTTCCATGAGTGGACATTACGACCTGTAGGACAATCTACGGTCCGTAGAACCCACTCGTGGTTCCTGGGTAAATAATCAGACCTCAGGTTTGATTCCACAAGTGAACAATATGGTCTGTTGAATGAACTACGGTCCTTAGAACACACTCATGTTCTTCAGACCATAGGTTGAACTGCAGAAGGCAAATCACGACCCTATTCCATGGTTCGTGGTTCAAACCACGACACGTGGTTTTGACTCGTAATTCCTGGAATGTTCAAAATTTGTAGAGACTCTTAGCTTAAAAGCTGATTTGAATTCTGGGGTGTTACAAACTCGTGGAATGGGACCACGAGCCATAGAACCATCCGTGGAAACATATCCAAGGAAATTCTCCTATTTGATTCAAAATGGAATTTATTGACCATTATGGTTTTTATTTCCCAACCCCACAATATGTCAAATACCAAAAATCATAAATATGAACATGATAAGAGTATTGGATATGATTTAAGGTCATAAGATGTCCTAAACACATGTCACGACCTAGATCGCCATGAGTGGCACTCACCCAACTCCCCCGGGTGAGCGAACCATCACTTCCCCGAACTTAATCGTTCTAACAGCTCAAAACCAAAGTGCGGAAATTAAAGTAGCAAAACAATAATAACAAAACCACTTCATTAATATAAACCTGTGGAAATTACCCCCTAGAATCTGAAAGTCATAGTACCAAACAATCTACCAATGTATGAAATAAAGGGATGCAACTCCAAAACAAGGAAATAGTTTAAGCCAGAAACAAGTGGGCTACAACTCTAATGATAGATTTAAGGCAGCTCAATCGAAGCAGCTCACCCTTGAGTCTGGAAATGCCGATACTACAGATGAGGTCGCGTCTCAACCAATGGAAGATTGCCTGTACTCACAAAAAAAAAGTGCAGTATCAGTACACCACCACTGTGTACTGGTATGATCATCAGCCAGTTCCAAATAAAAATAGTGTATAATCAGTACAACATATCAAGTATAAGTACGGAAGACATGCACCAAGTCAACAGGCACCCCTAGACTACAAGTCTCTACCTAGATTGTTCCCGCATGAAATCCACCCCTTCTAACTGTAAGCAACAATCATATAACCAATAAACCATCCCTTTTCATCTAACCCGAACCCACCCTGGGATCCCCTCTAAACAACACCTAAGTGTTAAACAGACAACCCAGCCTAATCCAAGGCCAACTCAATAGATATAATAGGATTCTCGGTCACTCAAGTACCACCAACAAATATCAAATTTTAATAAAATAGCCTGGTCCACTCACGAAACCAATAACAGTCAATGCAATATAACAATATCAATGCAATGATGCAGCAAAATAACTCCGTACCAGGCGTGGTACCCGAGCCAACCTTTAGTATCCCGTACCAGGCATGGTACCAAACCAACCATTTATTATACCCGTACCAGGCATGGTACCTGAGCCAACCGTTAGTATTCCCGTGCCAGGTGTGGTACCCGAGCCAACCGAATGTCAATTAATCCACAATCAAATAATGAACAAACAACTTGTAAAACCAACAAGTAACACACCGTTCAATCCACAGACTGTAAAACAGGACCCTTAGACATTCTAAACAATTCCTCTAAGCAATGTAATTCAAACAAACACTTAGATAAGAGTACAAAAATATACAACATTCACAGGAATCGTAAACCATCACCTACCTCGAAATAATCCAAGTTCTACTCAACCCAAGCTTTCTCGTGTTTCGGATTCCTTTCTCGTTCTTGGTCTAAAACAACATGCAAGTACTTGAATTAACAAACAAGTCCTGCGTATTACCCAGATTACACCAAATTCCAAATCCTAGACGAACCATGATCATTCTACCCTTTTCCCAGGTTTCCCGCCATTAATTCCCCTAGTTCTATCATTTTCATGGATAAAAATAGAGAATTTAAGAACATGCGATCAATAAACCGTGTTTTTAACAATAACCAAGAACTTTCATTCCTAGAATCCCCCTTCTTCCCTGGATTCTACCATCCCTAGGTTATTCCAACCTTTCCCCAAGTTCCCTCCTAGCAATTCTATCGCGTAGGAAAAGTAGTACGAAGTTTGGGGAGTAGAAACCTTACCTTATGGAAGAAAGACAATGGAAAATGGAGGAAAATTGCCTGGAATCGCCTTGCCCTTCTCCCAAAATGAAATTGTGAAAATTGAACATTTTGGGGAATGTTTTTACATTAATTCCTATCGAGCCCGCTATAGCAGAAGCGTTCCGTTATAGCAGTTCCGACCGGCATTGACCGCCTTTACTTTTGCTATAGCAATCTTTTCCACCGCTATAGTAGAGGTCACTACGGGGGAGCTGTTGTGCTCGTCACAGACAGAATGTCTGGAAATCTCTAAAATTTGCCTATTTTACAACACACTTGCTTCCCCCAATGATGTGAAACAACCCCTTCATGTCAATCGCGATTCTGGGAGTTCGACTTACCCGAATTTGATTCTGAATAGTCCCTCGGACTCCTTTATGTCTTGGCTACGTGGAAAACTAGCTCAAAACAAGACACCTAACCCAATCCTTACCCGGATTTCCCTAGACTCCACCTCGCTCCAAAATCGACCGAGGCTAGCCTAGCCTAGAATTTCAAACTCCCAAACTCGGAGTTTTCTAACTCTAAAACTTGGCATGATTGGACTACCCGTAATAACGGACCCGATCATTACAACAGATACCAATTTACCCATTATTCATCTCCGAATAATCAAACCCAAAATTATGGAAATAAAGGAAAGAAAGTGTAGTACCTGAATCCTCAAACAAATAAGAGTACTTGTCCCGCATGTCCTTCTCGGTTTCCCAAGTGGCTTCCTCAACCGAACGATGCTTCCACTGAACCTTTACCATATCAATCACCTTTGTCCTTAACCTCCGAACATCCCCAGCAAGAATCAAGACTGGTTCCTCTTCATAACGAAGATCCTTATCGAAAAGCACCTCATCTCACTTGATGATGTAGTCTCCATCCCCATGGTATCACTTAAGCATAGATATATGGAATATTGGATGGACTCCCGATAATTTGGGCGGCAGTGATAACTTGTAAGCCACTGGCCCCACAATCTCAAGAACCTCAAACGGACTAATGAACCAAGGGCTAAGCTTGCCCTTCTTACCAAACCGCATAACTCCCTTCATTGGTGACACTTTAAACAATACCTGTTCACCAACCTGAAATTCCATGTTCCAGAACTTGCGATCTGCATACTCCTTCTACCTGTTTTGGACAGCCATCAATTTTTCCTGAATGCCCCTTACCTTTTCTTGTGCTTCCTTTACCAATTTCACTCCCAAAGGCTTTACATCGCCTTCCTCAAACCACCCAACCGGTGATATGCATCTCCTTTCATACAACACCTCGAATGGTGCCATGTAAATACTGGAGTGGTAGCTATTGTTGTATGAGAATTTGTATAATGGTAGGAACTGGTCCCAATGGCCCCCGAAGTCCATCACACATGCTCTCAGCATGTCCTCCAATACCTGGATCGTCCTCTCCGACTGACCATCAGTCTGAGAATGGTAGGTTGTGCTAAAAGTGGGTTGTGTACCTAACTCTTCATGTAGCTTGCCCAAAAATTTAGAGGTGAACTGCGTACCCCTGTCTGAAATGATGGACAGTGGCACCCCATGCAATCTCACAATCTCCTTCATGTAGATCTTAGCCAATTGCTGCGAATTGTAATCTACCCTTACCAAAATGAAGTGAGCGGACTTGGTCATCCTATCAACAATGACCAAATTGAGTCATACTTCCCCAATGTCCTGGGAAGACCCAGCACAAAGTCCATGGCTATCCTTTCCCACTTCTACTCTGGAATTGGCATTCTCTGAAGTGCAAGTCTCTGATGTTCATACTTTACCTGCAGTTCTGACATTTGGACACAAAGTTGATTATGTCCCTTTTCATCCCGAGCCATCAGTAATGCTGCCTCAAGTTCCTATACATTTTAGTGACGCCCGGATGAATTGAGTACCGCGAACCATGAGCTTCTACCAAGTATTTCTGAATTATATCATCAACCCGAGGAACACAAATCCTTTCTCTGAAATGTAGCACTTCACCGGAGTCTAACGTGACATCCCTAGATTTCTAGAATATTACCTTACCTCGAAGCTTACTCAATTTCAGATCCTAAAACTTCTTGGCCTTTATTTCCTCTATGAAGGTGGCTTTGACCTCAATGCTGGCCAATAACCCACCCTATTTTGAAATACCCAAGTGCATGAACTTGGCCTCCAAGGCCCGAATTTCCCTTGCTAGTGGTCGTTTGGACACCCCCAAACAAGCCAAACTACCCATGCTAACTGTCTTCCGGCTCAATGCGTCTTCCACCAATAAGCCTTTCCCAGATAATATTGAATAGTCACATCATAGTCCTTCAATAACTCCATCCACCTTCTCTGCCTCAAATTCAAATCCTTCTGGGTGAACACATGTTGCAGGCTACGATGATCGGTGAACACCTCACACTTGACACCATAGAGATAGTGTCTCCAAATCTTGAGTGCAAAGACCACTGCTGCCAATTCTAAGTCGTGAGTCGGGTAGTTCCTCTTATGCACCTTCAACTGCCTAGATGCATAGGCTATCACATTCCTATACTGCATCAACACAGCACCCAAATAGAATGTGAAGCATCACAGTAAATAATAAAGTCTTTACCTTCAACCGACAAGGACAATATAAGAGCCGTGGTCAGAAGTGTCTTGAGCTTTTGAAAGCTCTTCTCGCACTTGTTGGACCACATGAATGGTACATCTTTCTGTGTCAGCTTGGTTAGGTGAGTAGCAATAAATGCAAAATCCTTAACAAACCTCCAGTAGTACCCTGTGAGCCCAACAAAACTCCTCACCTCTGTTACAGAGCTAGGCCGGGCCTAACTCTTGAATGCCTTAATCTTATGGGGATCCACCATCACCCCCTGTTCTGACACTACATGCCCCAAGAACGCAACTGAAGTCAACCAAAACTGACACTTAGTGAACTTCGCATAAAGCTTCAGGCATCTCAAGATGTCCAACACAATACAAAGATTATTAGCATGCTCCTCCCTACTCTTGGAGTAGATCAAAATATCATTGATAAACACATTCATGAAGGAATCCAAATACGACTTAAATACCCCATTCATCAAACTCATAAAGGCTGCTGGCGCATTGGTCAAACCAAATGACATTACTAGGAACTCGTAATGCCCATACCAAGTCTTAAAAGCAGTCTTAAGAATGTCCTTTGGCCTAATCCTCAACTAATGGTACCCCGACCTCAATTCAATTTTCAAAAACATCAATGCACCCTGAAGCTGGTCAAACAAATCATCAATGTGGGGTATAGGGTACTTATTTTAGATGGTCACCTTGTTCAACTGCCTATAATCTATGCACATCCGCATACTACCATCCTTTTTCATAACAAACAAAATAGGGGCATCCCAAGGCGATGCACTGGGATAGAATAATCCCTTATCTAGGAGTTCCTGCAGCTGAGTCTTAAGTTCCTTTAACTCTACCGGAGCCATACAATATGAAGAAAATGGAAATGGGACGAGTTCATGGCTTCATATCAATACAGAAGTCTATATCCCTGTTCTAAGTCTTAAGTTCCTTTAACTCTACCGGAGCCATACGATATGAAGAAAATGGAAATGGGACGAGTTCATGGCTCCATATCAATACAGAAGTCTATATCCCTGTTCTGAGGCATACCAGGCAAATCCACTGGAAACACCTCTAGAAACTCAGAAACCACTGGAACTGACTCAATAGATGGGGACTCCACACTATCTTCCCGGAGATGAGCCAAGAAGGCTAGACACCCTCTCCCCACTAGATTCCTAGCCCAAACAAATGATATGACCTTAACTAGCTTAGGACTGTACACACCTTCACACTCTAGTCTATCCTTACCTGGAATCTCTAGAGCCACAGTCTTGGTGTTACAGTTCAACACAACATGATAAGGGGACAACCAGGTCATGCCCAAGATAATATCAAAATCATCCATATCCAGTATTACCAAGTCTACCCAAGTATGCAACCCCACAAACACAATAGAACAGTCACGGTAAACATGAGTCACAATCACAGACCCTAGAGTATGAACCACCGAAATTTCCCTCATGCTGGGGATTCTTGGCTAAAGCCTTAGCTTTCCTTGTTCATTGAAGCCCCTCCCTGATGAAGTCATATGTACTGACAATACCTGTAGCTGAGTATTCAAACCTTTCATGAACAACCAGACTCGTTCCTCCTAAAAACCCAACATCTGTGTGGCAAAATGAGACAAGGCATGGAACTTAGACTCGTAAGCAAAGATTGACATGCTACCCTGCTCCAAGTTCAAGAACTCATCCTTCTTCCGGTACCTCAAAGTATGGGGTACGTACTTCTCTAAAAACAAAGTGTGGAACTGTTTCCAAGTCAGTGGGGGTAGAACAGAAGACCGACACTCCACATGAGACCTCTACCACTTTTTAGCATCAACCTGCAGCTGAAATGTGACAAACTCAACCCCATGCTGATGTACAATACCCGACTTGTGCAACCTCTCATAGCAATCCAAGATAAACTCATAGGCATCCTCCTTGTCGGTACCCTAAAATATCGGAGGTTTCAGTTTGAGAAACTTGGTCAACATCTCATGCTCATTCCTTTTCATCACTGGGCCTAGCATTGGCCTGAAGAAGTCATTCGTGCCTGAAGTGGTGTCCATCTTAGGTGCTATAGTAACTGCTGGTTTAGTATTCAAAGCCTGATTTGCAAATGTTGCAGGTATGGCTCCAGCACCCACCAACCCACTCAAAATATTCCAAGCCTATTGAAAAGCTTCTGGTGTCATATCAGGAAGGCCTGCAACCCCAATCGGTGCTGCCTCCACCTGTGCCTTTCCATCTTTAGCCATAACTTCTACATCTTCAACAATATGTTCCTGAGGTGGGGGAGGGGTTTCTTCATGCTCTCCAGTAGCCGCTTGAGCTCCGACCCTAGCGGGTGCGGCTCTACCTCATCCTTTGCCCCTTCCTCTGCCTCTACCAAGGACAGCCGGGTCCGCTACTGGGACCGCTATTCCTTGTATTAACCATCTGAGGACATAAGAGTGGATAAGGTTAGATACCAATTTGTATCACAAGATACTAATTGGAATTGAGTTATAGAATGAAGGAAAGAAGGAAGAGATAGTTTTCCCTAAATTCCCATAGCCTCTCAAAGAAAAGTACGGACGTCTCATACCGTTCTGCAAGACTCTACTAGACCTGTTTGGTACGACGAGATCAACGAACCTAGGGCTCTGATACCATCTTTGTCACAACCCAGACCAGCGTGAGTGGCACTCACCCAACCTCCCCGGGTGAGAGAACCATCACTTCCCCGAACTTAACCATTCTAACCGCTTAAAACCAAAGTGCAGAAATTAAACTAGCAAAACAATAATAACAAAACTGCTTCATTAATATAAACCTGCAGAAATTACCCCCTGGAATCTAAAAGTCACAGTACCAAACAATCTATCAATGTCTAGAATACAGGGAGACAACCCCAAAACAAGGAAATAGTTTAAGCCCGAAATAAGTGGTTACAACTCTAATGATAAATTCAAGGCAGCTCGATCGAAGCAGTTCACCCTTGAGTCTGGAAATGCCGGTACTACAGATGAGGTCGCATCTCAACCACTGGAAGATTACTTGTACTCACAAAAAGAAAAGCAAGTGTAGTATCAGTACACCACCACTGTGTACTGGTAGGATCATCAGCCAGTTCCAAATAAAAATAGTGTATAATCAGTACAACAAATCAAGTATAGGTACGGAAGACATGCAACAAGTCAATAGGCACCCCTAGACTACAAGTCTCTACCTAGCTTATTCCCGCATAAAACCCACCCTTTCTAACTGTAAGCAACAATCATATTAGCAATAAACCATCCCTTTTTGTCTAACCCAGACCAACCCTGGGATCCCCTCTAAACAACACCTAAGTGTTAAACAGACAACCCGGCCTAATCCAAGGCCAACTCAATAGATATAACAGGATTTTCGGTCACTCAAGGACCACCAACAAATATCACATTTCAATAAAACAGCCCAGTCCACTCACAGAACCAATAATAGTCAATGCAATACAACAATATCAATGCAATGATGCAGTAAAATAAACTCGTACCAGGTGTGGTACCCGAGCCAACCATTAGTATCCCGTACTAGGTGTGGTACCTGAGTTAACCATTTATTATACCCATACCAGGCATGGTACCCGAGCCAACCGTTAGTATTCCCGTACCAGGCGTGGTACCCGAGCCAACCGGATGTCAATTAATCCATAGTAAAATAATGAACAAATAACTTGTAAAACCAACAAGCAACACACCGTTCAATCCACATACTGTAAAACAGGACCCTTAGACATTCTAAACAATTCCTCTAAGCAATGTAATTCATACAAACACTTAGATAAGAGTACAAAAATATACAACATTCACAGGAATTGTAATCCATCACCTACCTCGAAATGATCCAAGTTCTACTCAACTCAAGCTTTAGATAGTACCGTATGAGTTGAAGGTGTGTATAGGGTGGTGGAAAGAAAGAGTGGTTGGATTGTGAAAGAAGAACATGTTTTTTGATTGGAGTTAGATAGGGGGTTTAGTCAGTATAGTATTTGTGAAGTTTTGTAGCTATCCATTATAAGTTAGACTCTATGCTTGAATCATGGTTAATTGATGAGGTGAGGATAAATATTATGTGGGGTTGCATGCTTGACACTTGTGTGATTTCCATTACGAGCCGTTAGTATGGTGTAGTATCTTAGAAGGAAATACCAGCAAGGGTTGTGTCTACATGTATAGTCTTTTGGGGGAGTTTAGTATTCAAAGGTATAGGTAGACCCCAACCATTAGAATAAAGTGATTATAGTGTAGTTTAGTGAGTTATTGAAGAGGTCCGTAGACTTAGGATGATGTCTTGTGATCTATTTGGGAGATGATAGGGTGATGATCCAAGTCGAGTTTTGGAGATTCTAGTAGTAATGCTAGCTAGTTCTAGAAAACTGCTAAGATGAGGCAAAGACCCGATCCATTCTTATCTCAGTATGTTCCTTGTACCTTAGTTACTAGGACACTCTACTCATGCCTTGTGTGTCAGTTCCATGATCAAAATCATATTCATACACTTCATGCAGATGTATGCCCATTCTTAGATTCCTAGAATAAGAAACAACCACTTTAGACAACAATCCCCGTCTTACTCTATGATTCCATGAATTCCAGCTTCATGTTAAAAGACTCATTATATGTAAGCTCATCTCTCATGGCATTCTCAGTTCTATATACTCAATCCGCAAGATATGCCTTAACGACTAGTAAAATCATGCTACGTCATGTATGCCCTCAGATAAGATCTCTTGAACAAGTTCATTCATATTATATTTTTACTTCTCAGGCCTCAGTTGAGTGTCAAGTTATGAAAATCCTTATGTCAAGATTTCACTATATCCCTCTTATTCTAGATCCTCACGTTCTAGTTCTTCAGTGACTTCCTTATGCTTTGATGGGGATGCAGATAGTATCTAAGTAATAGGCTTGAATGATTTTGTTGATAAACCTGCAGATAAAAACTTCTGGTGATTAGTGACTCCTTGATTAAGAACTTAAGGTGGATTGTTTTAGGCGACAAAAAGAAGTGTATTTATGAGGGTGAAAGCTCTTAGTGGTTATAGAATATAGGTTCCCATAGTTGAGACCAGTATTATCATTTTAGTGGTAGTGCTTTGCATTTTTGAGTTAGGCTTGAACAGAGTAAGAGCATTAGACTTAGCCTCTAGTGACCGTATATAGAGTACCCCCCAAGAGAGTTAGAAGTTTCAGCTTGTTAAGTGTAATATTTTTGTAAGAAGGAGCATGGTTAAGAAACGCTGCTAAGTTGGAAAGTTATCAGTCACATTGCTTAAGGCATAATAGTCCTATTCTTGATCTCTACCCTAGATGCCCAAGTTCTATGATAGATAGTTTCAGATCAAAGGTGTCTCATGATCAACTCTAAGCCAATCCTATTCTATAAACTCAGATCAACAAACTAGGATGCTCAGACCATGTTAGAATATTTTATTCGGATATCTCACTTAGATCATGTCCGTGAGTAGTTCTCCCAAATGTTATTAGAACTTCTGCAAGAGCGTCAGAGGAAAAAATATTTATTTCTCATAGACTCTTAGAAATTGCACCCTATCATTTATCACTTCATAGTTCTATGAGTATGTTTGTGTCATGAATGCTTCAGTTGAGTTCTAAACCCTCAGTCTAAATCAGTCCTAGCTTTAACTGATGTCCTGATTTAGAATTCAGCTTCATATCAATGGTTCCTATCTTTTCATCCAAGCTATAACATTCATTCGAGGATAAATTATCCTAAGGGGGAGATATTGTAACACCCTAGAAATTTCTAAGTTCTACGAGAGGGTCCACAACTCGTACAATCAGTCCAGAAACCATGAATTGACTGGTGAAACTCAGTCTTAATAAAAAATCCTGTCCTTAGTAACAATGAGCAGGTTCACAACCCATGGTTTTAATCCATGAGTCATACTGTCATCCGTAGAATTAATCCAACATCCTTTCAAATTGGTTTAGACACTATGAGTGGAACCATGACTCATGGAATGGGACCACGAGCCATGGAACCATCCGTGGAAACATGTCCAAGAAAATTCTCCTATTTGATTCAAAATGGGATTCGTTGACCATTCTGATTTTATTTCACAATCCCATGATATTTCAACTACCAAAAACCATAAATATGAGCATGATAAGAGTATTGGATATGATTTAAGGTCATAAGAGGTCCTAAACACAATTGAGTTGAAAACTCCTTTACAGATAAAGTTCTAGTGTAGATTCTGCTAGGGTCAAATTCGAATAATCATATCTCCTAGAATATGAAGATCTAGGTGGCCTAGTACCCACCAAATTGAAGGTCTTTGAGTATTCTTTCCAATACCACTGACCGTGAATTAATCCAAATCTGAAGTAAAAACTTATGGGAATTTTAGTGGAGCCTTGTATGCTATCAGAAACCATGAATTGGTTGACGGGTCGTCATAAAATGACGACCAGTAGACCAACTCGTTGAATCCTAAATTCCTGCACTTTTTAATTCATTCGTTGGAGTTAATTTAGTCTTTTTTACACTTTTAAAACCCAAACCCATGTCGTTTTAGGGTCCTTAAGAGGGATTATATCAGAATTAGCAAGTCATTTTCCTCATTAATTCGATCAAACCCCTCAGGGTAAGAAAAATGATTCTTCTCTCAATTCTTGGCTGTCAAGACTATAAATTTAGTAGAATATTATGCCAGACTCTACATCACTGAGATAGTCAGGTTGCATGGGGTTCCCTTGTCTATCATATTGGATAGGGGCACCCAGTTCACATCTCATTTCTGGAGATCATTTCTGAAAGGTCTTGGTACTCAGGTAAATCTCAGACAATATTTCATCCACAGACGGATGGTCAGGCAAAGCGTACCATTTAGACCTTAGAGGATATGTTGAGGGCTTGTGTGATTGATTTCATAGGTAATTGGGATGAGCACTTGCCACTTGTTGAGTTCGCCTATAATAGCAACTTTCATTCTAGTATTCAGATGTCCCCATATGAAGCACTTTATCGACGGAGGTGTAGATCACCTGTTGGCGAGGTTGAAGTAGGTGAAGCAACATTGATTGGGCCAGATTCAGTTCACGAGGTTATGGATAAAGTTTAGCTGATTAGGGAAAAGTTGAAAATAGCTCAGATTCTTCAGAAGTCCTACGCAGATGTGAGGAGAAGAGACTTAGAGTTCGAGGTTGATGATTGGGTTTTCCTGAAACTGTCACCCATGAAGAGTGTGATGAGATTTGGCAAGAAAGTAAAGCTCAGTCCCCGATATGTTGGTCCTTATAGAATACTGAAGAGGGTTGGTAATATGGCCGATGAGTTAGAATTCCCAGCCAAGCTAGTAGTGGTTCATCCCGTTTTCTATATTTCCTTGTTGAAGAAGTGTGTTGGTGATCCGGCATCGATTGTGCCAGTAGAGAATGTGTTTGTGAAGGATAGTCTCACCCATGAAGAAGTTCCAGTTGAGATTCTTGACCGCCAGGTTCGTAGGTTGAGAAATACAAAAGTCACTTCAATGAAAGCTCTTTGATAAATCAATCAGTAGAGGGAGCTACATGGGAAGAAGAAGCAACTATGATGGCCAAGTACCCTCACCTCTTTCCTTTCAATCTAGTTTCAACTTGCAGTAACAGTTCCTCCCCAGTTTCTCCTTTTGATCATGTGTATTTGAGTCTCGATACCATGTTTCCTCAGCTATCCTTGCATTTTCAACAAGCTTTCATGTACTTAGAATTCAATTCAGTTAGAAATCAGCTTGTAGAACTCAGTAAGTAGGAATTGCAGTTCTTTCCCTCCAAACTCAGCTTGTTTAGTCTTCATTCGAGGATGAACAATCCCAAGAGGAAGATATTATAACACCCCATAAAATAGTATGCGTAGATCCAACCCAAAATTCTAAGTGTTCATCTATCAGAGTCCAGACGAAAACCACAGACGATTTCCACAGACCGTGGAAGAGTCTAGGGGCCGTGAAGGCCTCCACGGAAGCATACTTGCAGACCATACTTCTAGGTTTGGGTACACGAGAAGGATCCATATACCATGGATGGAACCATGGGTTATGGTTTCAAACCATGGAAATAGACCAATAGCTCAACAGTTTTCTCTGAGAACCACGACCAGCTTCAATGGACCATGGAATGATCTACGAGCCGTGGATTGGATTCGTGGAAATTAGACCTGAATCCCATCAAAAGATCCCAGGAACCACGACAGGGTTCTATAGGCCGTGGAAGCTTCCACGGACCATGGTTTTCACCCGTGGAACTCAAGTGTCAATTTTTTCAGCAGTTTTCTAATTTTATTTCAGGGGTATTCTGGTCTTTTTCTTAACCTTTTGAACTCTGACCCTATGTTGTTTTAAGGGTAATTAAAAGGGTTTTTCCATTTACTTTCCCATTCTCCCTAAACTAATTGATTCTTAGCAAAATAGGAGAAAAGAAATGCTCTTCGCTTCTCAAGAACAAGCAAAAGTTTCTTCAAGGTCCAGGCTCCAATCTAAGAATTCCTCCGTTGATTCTACTTCCAAGTATGTGGGATTTCATCAATGGATTCGTTTCACCCATTGAGTCCCTAGATTAACACAAGTTCGTCAGTTTTAATTTGGTTTCCAGGACCTAAGGTGTCACGACCCGGAACCGGGCCATGATGGCGCCTACATAACTCCCCAATACGCAAGCCAAACCCAACGATGTGGAAGACAATAAAGCAGTTAAAGTAAGAAAAAGTGGAAGACATAATTGGAAAGACAGGGCCAATAACATATATAAATACCATCGTACAAATTATACATAAGAAGGCCCAAAAGTGACCAACGAGACAAAACAGACTCGAAACCAACTCGGACATGGTGTCACTAGTACACGAGCGACTAAAGTAAGGAGTAGCTATACACAGACTCTGCCTATCCAAAATACAAGATATAGACAGAATATACCAGATGGAAAGTATGTAAAGTCTCCAAAAGCGTAGGGCGCTCACCGCAATCCGAACTTCAACAGGCCTCGAATGACAGGAGGGTCAATGAGGGTGGCTCGTACTAGGTGCTACATCAGAAAAAGATGCAGAGTGTAGTATGAGTACCAAGACAACGGGTACTCAGTAGGCATTATAGGCCGACCGAGCGCAGATAGATGATATATAGAATAAATTACAGGGAAGTACACAAAATACAGGGATCCACCTAATTCTAGTTATAAAACCAAAAACAGAAATAATTGAACCAACAAGAGGGAAACAATAATAACATCAATACAAGCAACTGACAATCCAGGTACACTCAAGTCAATGCAATGCTATGAGATATGATGTGATGCGTGAATGCATAATAGCACAAACCCGGAATACCACATCGGGCGCCACAATACCGCATCAGACAATGCATATATATGTATGTGTGCATATACGAAGTAAAAACCCAGAATAACGCATTGGGGGTCCGGAATACCACATTGGACTATAAGTGTATATATGTATAAAAATAAGACCTAGAATAATGCATCGGGAGTCTGAAATACCGCATCAGACTAAGAGTGTATATGTTTGAAAATAGCGGAGAAAAGGTATGGGTGTATCCCTTGGGCCGACATAAAAGTAGAACTTTTCCTTTCCTTTCAAAAATCAGTAGTAAACTCAGCACAACTCTTCAAACATCCAAAAACCACAGTAACCAAAGTAAATCCCCAGTATTTGAACCAAAAGCCTCGAAAACCTTTATATTCTGTATCAATATTATGCAATGTAGTATGAGCATGAAACATATAAATTCAGAGAAAGTAGTACACCACAAGGAAGAATAGGGAAAAATACCCTCCAAACTAAGAGAACTGACCTGGAAACGCCGTCTAAATCCAAGCTATGGCCTCAGGCCCACAGTTATGCACATCCAACAATTTAAAACAGAAATAGCAGAAAATAATAACAGAGACCACTACGAGCATCTACTCTATTTCTAAAATATCCTAAAAGCATATCAAGGATTTTATGCTAGGCATAACCATACTACGGGCTACTAGACTAAGGATAGCATGAATAGTTCTAATATATGATCCGAAATTGCCAAAATAGAATAAGTCACAAGATTTAAGCCTAATACTACATATAGTCCAACCTAACGTTCCAATAACATATAATATATAAAACCTAACTAAACTCAGTCTAGAAAGTAAATTGTAACCTACCTCGGGGCCAAACTACAAACACGAACCGTCACTCATGTGTTTTCTCCTTCTGAACAGCCTCGAGAAGATTCCATGCTATCAAGAACATAAACTAGGTGTCAAGACGAGAAGAACAACACCCATATTGATATACAGAAAATCGGTCCAGAAATCTGGTTGGAAAATGACCCTCGGGGATCGCACGATAAAATAGAAAATAAAAACAATAATTATATCCGCAATGGGTTAAGGAACCCATGCCTAAAATTTGAGCGCGGACAGAGTTCATTTTGGGGCTCAAAGCAGCCCCGAAGTGCTACTAATTCAAAGGATTTATCAAGGAAACAATGGAAAATTAACGGGTTTAACGAGGATTAACAACGTAAAAGAGATTAGAGGAGAATATGAGACTTACCAGATGAAGTAGACTGAGCAGGGGAGTTCAAACCAGAGCTTGGAAGCTTAAACAATGGAGAAACAATAAATGGTGGAGGAGAAAACGAAGTTGGAACTTTAAATAGCTGCCAGGAGTCCTTCATCGCGATCGCGACAGGACCCCCGCATTTGCGGAGAATAGCTGGCCCAACCATCGCCATCACGATGATCCAGGCCGCGTTCACGAAGAGGAAGCCAAGCCGGGTCCCAGCCGGCTACATCACGAACGTGAAGGACACCCTTCATGAACGCGATAGTCAAGAAACCAGACCATCGCAAATGCGATGGGATCCTCGCGATCGCGAAGATCAAAAGGGTCTGCAACTTAATGCAGCAACCAGCAATTTCCCCAAGTCCAAAAATCTTTTGACGGAACCTTGAGATTCATCTGAAACCCCGTGAACACAAACCAACTATGCTAACCTACCAGAAATGACATTTTGGACTAAATAAAATCGACAAAACTCCCAACAGAGATCATTTTAATGAAAAATTGGCCCCACGCCCAACATCTACTCGGAACTCAAAACCCAAAAACAAGTCCAAAAGCCTCGGGACCCGAACCAAAGGTCCCCCTAGCCCCAAGTCGACATTCTGAAGCTAATGGCGCTGATGAAATTTTCATCCGAGGCCGTCTTCTCTGAATGTTGACCAAAGTCAATCCTATCAGCCAAACTGACTTGAAAACCCACAAAGCAACACAAAACAAACCAAAAGCACTCATACCCAAACCAATGGTCCCACTAGACCAAAATCCCCATTCCAGAGCCAACGGAACTATCATAATTCAATTCTGAGCATGTTTACCAAGAAAGCTGACCGAAGTCAAAGATTTTCTAAGTTCTAGTTCTAAAATAGGGAAATGGTCATAACGAACAGCTCGAGCGCCGAACCATCAGTCCCGGCAAGTCATAAATGACCCGCAGTCGCTAAAGGAATGTTTGAAACACAGAAAAAGCACGAAAAATAGGAAAATGATTGGGAGAGTCATTACAACATCCACTACTAAACGAACTTTTGTTTGCAAAAGTTAAAGAAGGGAGAACACCATAAGACTCAAACAAAGATGGATACTAAGCCCGCACCACTCACTCGAAAACCCAGGTAGCCTCCCCGACTGGGCGACACCCCACAGAGCTAAACCAAAGGAAAACTACCTACCCCCAACACCACACCAGCCAAACTAGACTCTAACCTCTAACTCTAAAACCTCCAAGGATCTCCCAACCAAACTGACCCTCAAGAATCTCGATCGGAAGCACCGACATAACACTGAAACTATAGAACCGAGGTGATCAGCACAAAGGATCAGAATCCTTAACATCACAACCAAGTTAACCTAGAAAAGCCACCAACCTAAAACTCCAACTCATGAACCCGCTGATCCACGAAACCCCTTATTCTGATCTGAATCCTTTTGCACCATAACTATGAAGCTGCACACAAGCCACACACTTGAGCCACTCTCAAAGTATCAATAGACACGCCAGAGATCCCTAGTTTTTGCTTGCACTCCACCATGAATGAAGTCACCCTTTTTACTTAAATTCAACCCAAGCGATGCTATAACTTACTAGCCTTTCCATCTAAGATGACAACCCGTAGTATATCCCTGAAAACTGGAGTTGCTTGTCCCGACTAACCATGAACCAATGAACAAACACTTTTGCACATCAAAGTCGATAACTGAACCCAACTAAACCAACCATATAAACCCAACTGAACCAAACATATGAACCTGACTGAACAAACCATCTGAACCTAACTGAACCAACCATCTGAACCCGACTGAACCAACCATCTAAACCGGTCTGAACTCGATTGTAGCTTGCACACCAGGGTTGGAAATGGCATGTATGAACATCCAGTGCCGACAGACAACCTTCTAACTATAGAATGAACCCAACCTCATTGAACCACGCTAAGTCTGAAATAACAAAAACCGAATGAACCAGGGCAACCTGCCCAAATGACCCAAACCAAAACCAAGACCCTGCAAGGAGTATGGTAAGCCTACCACGAGGTCTGTAACCACCAACTAAGCTCCAAACACTCGAACACTACATGAGTTCTAAAATCACCTTACCAATATCAACTTAGGAAGAAGTCAACCACGCTGCCAATATCAAGTCAAAACACCCCGTAGGAAAGAAAAAGGTGCCTGAAGTCTAAGACCGCCATCTAGATATAGAAATTTGCATAACCCATCAATTCACTTCTTTGGATTGAACCAACCGTTCTACTATATTAGCACAGCATACCACCAACTGTGAAGCCTGCAACACACCAAACTGCTAGTCCACACTGGCCGAGTCCAACCAACACTGGAACCCCACATAATAGAGAACCCTTGAATAACCAACAAACCAAGCTTTCAAACCCTAGGGATAAACAGGTAACCACCATCCTCAAAGTATCATTAGAACCCACAATAGCCTCGCTAGTGTCAACCCGCACAATCTGATCCCACATAATACACTACTGTTGAATCTCGAACTTACGCTGTTGAATTTTTCCACCCATAGTAGAAGGAACCACGTACTATCTAGAACACCGCTAGAAGCTAGAATGTCCATCTTAACTTAAAGGTTAGCCAAGGACTAGGTGTCCAAGGCCAATTGTCACTCCATAATCTAAACTAGGAGAGCCAAGTTGTCCGAACTCAATGCCTTCCAATTTAAGAAGCTGCAATTGAAAAGGACCAACCACGAACCATCCGGAGTAGTTTCCTAGACCATGATTCTGAAATCCAATACTAGTTAGTAACCAATACCTCTGTCGAACCTCTGCGTAAACCCATACACTATCGATGAACACATAGGAACTAGAGTCAGCTAGGCTCTGAACATACAATTTTCCCAAACCATAATGCTACAAAGGCATGGATCATTTACGGAACAACACATGAAATCACAACAGATGCAATGAGTCCCTAAAGGTAGTACTAAAAATGACCACTACCTTGATCCCTCACCAACAGGAATTCTGACCTCGGACCAATCGAAGGAAAGCTACTGCAATCTGTAGTCAGTCGAATCATAAAACCTAAATAACTCTCAACCGCCACCTCCACCAACTACTAAATCACCTAAGCACAAACAAGAAGTCATCACCCTCCTTCGCAAACCCAACAAAACCCTTTCCAAGGAAACACCAAACTTAACAAGCTCTCTCTCAAATGCAACCTGGAGCTATTCTCTTAGCTCCCAAAACTCCTACCGGCAACACTTGATACGACTGAATGAGGGTAGGCTGAATGCCTAACTCAGCTAAAGAAAAAATGCTATAATAAAAAATCCAACCGCAAAGCCACAATTCCACAGTCAAACCCCAGTCATGATGCTACAACCAACACTTAGCCAAACAGATAAAGGCAGAACCCAACCACAATGCCATACTCAAAATCGATTATATCATCCAGAACTGGAGAGGGCAGAAAGAAACTCATCTAGACTCAGAATAGAAGGAACCATAAAAACAAATCATACCTACTAACTTACCAAACCCAACACTTAGGAAGGTCGATTTAGATCACTCAAGAAGACAAAAACAACCAATTCTCATCAGCATACCCAACACCACCCGACTTAAGATAGAAGTTCAAACTCCAGCACTACCACCGGTACCACACCATAATAACAGAACAACCCCTAGCACACGATAGATAACGACCTAGGCAAAGACCACCTAAGGCCGCTAGACAAAAGAAAAAACTCAGCCCAGACCTAGAACCACGACTAAAACCAGAAATAAAGCTAACAAGACCTGCCCACGAGTTAATCCCCAGGTAGCCACCTCACAAGGTCAACACACCTCATCCACTACTAAAGAATTCAACTACCGAGAACTCCAATACATACACCCCAAAATCACAAGTACTACCTTAGGAGGGAATAAGTAAATCTACCACTGATTGGAAGGCCGCTACCCAATAATACAAGAAGATAGCCTACCCTAAAGCACCTACAGTCCCGACAGGAGTCCGTACACCCAAGGAACTCACACAACAACACACAATCCCTCTGGCATTCTATAATATCAGAGTGCACACTGAACAACTAGCAAACAAGAATCCAAACACAATATGAATGATATGATGGAACTATTTGGGACTGTAGTGCTGAATGGACCTCCCCCGGCACTCGCAGCTCATGGTCGCTAGTCCAGATTGGCAAGATCCATGCAGGTATAAGTGACTATATACAAAATTCGAGGGATCTCAAAGCATAATTTCCCGGAGTCTATCCGGGTCTAAAATAATAAACCACAAATCTCAGACCCCTATATAGGGTGCCTGAAGTGTATTCGTGACTAAATCCATAATAAAAACATGTCTAGCGCTACGGCACAGCCGAGCCTAGTATTGATATGAAAATCGATGATAAAATCATCATAATACTCCTTTTTACTCTAAGAAAATCCATAAAGTCAGTTCCAAATCCTTTTTATATTCATTTTACCAAAAATGGGCCCTTTGGGCCATGCAAGTTTTATAAACCACTTATAGTAGGCTCGTAGACAAATTAGTAGTAAAATATGCAGGAAAACCCTTTGCATGAATGATATGATCGCAAACAGACAATGGCCTAATGACTCACAATTAACCTATCTGCCCTGCACAGGCACAATCAGCTCTACAACATACATAACCAACCTAAAATCACAACTCGATGTCCGGGACTTGCGGACATTCCAAAATTTCCTACCACCTATTGTCCAAAGGCATATACAAAGGACACGTGGGGCCATAAGATGGCGAAAGAAATGAGCAAGGTCTGGGGAGCCAACCTAGAATACCCAGCCCAAGGATGCAATTAATACAATTATAACCGATAAACGTACTGTCTAAGGTAGGGAAAAATGTAACCTTAAACCTAGCCAAAGCACCTCTTGAAGAACTGAGTGTTTCCTGTACCCATGATACAGATAAACCCTCTGGAAGACTCAGAGTCCAATCCATGGTGCCCTGAAGAATTGGGTAGCCATATATTGCACCGAAAGTTGGGCTAGCCCCAAACCCCCTCTTAGCAGAAGCGGTAAGCCTACACTCTAAAATCTTGAGGCTGAGGGAAGCACAAAAGTAACAGGCAAAGAAGCCTCATCGTCACCTGTTGTCGTACTCGTCCTAGGTTTCTGGGGAGGAAGGAAACAATTGAAGTTTTAGAAGTCGATAGAGTCAAGGACACATGATCAGGAATCAAACAAGATGGAATCTTTCCTAGGAATGTCCTATAGCCTCTCACAGATAGGATACGGACATCATCATACTGATCCTCGAGACTCTACTAGACACTTGCTCTTGTACTGGCGATACCGGTAAACCTAGAGCTCTGATACCACTCTGTCATGACCCAGAACTGGGCCATGATGGCACCTACATAACCCCCCAGTAGGCAAGCCAAACCCAATGATGTAGAAGACAATAAAGCAGTTAAAGTAAGGAAAAGCGGAAGACATAATTGGAAAGACAGGGCCAATAGCATATATACATATCATCGTACAAAATATACATAAGAAGGCCCTAAAGTGACCAACGGGACAAAATAGACTCGAGAACCAACCCGGACCTGGTGTCACTAGTACAAGAGCGACTAAAGTAAGGAGTATCTATACACAGACCCTGCCTATCCAAAATACAAGAAATTGATAGAATATACAAGATAGAAAGCATGTAAACTATCCAAAAGTGTCAGGAGCTCACCGTAATCCGAACTGCAACATGCCTCGAATGATAGGAAGGTCAATGAGGGTGGCTTGTACTAGGTGCTGCATCAGAAAAAGATGTAGAGTGAAGTATGAGTACTAAGACAACGGGTACTCATTAGGCATCATAGGCCTTCCGAGCGCAGATAGATAATATATAGAATAAATTACAGGAAAGTACACAAAATACAGGGATCCACCTAATTCTAGTTATAAAACCAAAAACATAAATAATTGAACCAACAAGAGGGCAACAATAATAACATAAATACAAGCAACCGACAATCCAAGTACACTCAAGTTAATGCAATGCTATGAGATATGATGTGATGCATGAATGCATAATAGTATAAACTCGGAATACCGCATCGAGCTCTCAGAATACCGCATCAGACTATGCATATATATATGTGTGTGCATATGGGAAGTAATACCCGTAATAACACATCGGGGGTCCTGAATACCGCATCAAACTATAAGTGTATATATGTATGAAAGTAAGACCCGGAATAATGCATCGGGTTTCCGAAATACCGCATCGGACTATGAGTGTATATATTTAAAAATAGCGGAGAAAAGGTCTGGGTATATCCCTTGGACCGGCATAAAAGTGGAACTTTTCCTTTCCTTTCCAAAATCAGAAGTAAACCCTACACAACTCTTCAAACATCCAAAAACCACAGTAACCAAAGTAAATCCCCAGTATTGGAACCAAAAGCCTCGAAAACCTTTCTTTTCCTTATCTATAGTATGCAATGTAGTATGAGCATGAAACATACAAAATCAGAGAAAGTAGCACACCACATGGCACAACAGGGCAAAATACCCTCTAAACCAAGAGAACTGACTTGGAAACGTCGTCTAAATCCAAGTTATGGCCTCGGGCCCACAGTTACACAGCTAATAATTTAAAGAAAAAATAGCAGAAAATAATAACGGAGACCACTATGAGCATCTACTCTACTTCTAAAATATCCCAAAAGCATATCAAGGATTCTATGCTACGCATAACCATACTACGGGCTCCTAGACTAAGGATAGCATGAATAGTTCTAATCTATGATCCGAAATGGCCAAAATAGAATAAGTCACAAGATTTAAGCCTAATACTACCTATAGTCCAACCTAATGTTCCAGTAACATATAATATATAAAACCTAACTAAACTCAGTCTAGAAAGTAAACCATAACCTACCTCGGGGCCGAACTGCAAATACGAACCATCACTCGTGCGCCTTTCCCTTCGGAATAGCCTTGAAAAGTTACAATTCTATCAAGAACATAAACTAGGTGTCAAGAAGAGAAGAACGACACCCATATTGATATACGAAAAATCGAGCCAGAAATCGGGTCAAAAAATGACCCTCGAGGCCCGCGTAATAAAATAGAAAATAAAAAGCATAATTATATCTGCAATGGGTTAAGGAACCCATGCCTAAAATTTGAGCATGGATGGAGTTCATTTTGGGGCTCAAAGCAACCCCCAAGTGCTACTAATTCAAAGGATTTATCAAGGAAACAATAGAAAATTAACGGGCTTAACGAGGATTAACAACGTAAAAGAGATGAGAGGAGAAGAGGGGACTTACCAGACTAAGTAGACTAAGCAGGGGAGTTGAAACCGGAGCTTGGAAGCTTTACCAATGAAGAAACAATAAATGGTGGAGGAGAAAATGAAGTTGGAGATTTAAATAGCTGCCACGGGTCCTTCATCGCGATCGCGATAGGACCCCCGCGTTCGCGGAGAATAGCTAGCCCAACCATCGCGATTGCGATGGTACAGGTCACGTTCGCAAAGAGGAAGCCAAGCTGAGTCCTAGCTCGCTACATCGTGAACGTGAATGACACCCTTCACGAATATGATGGTCAAGAAACCAGACCATCACGAACGCGATGGGATCCTCGCGATCGCGAAGAGAAAAAGGGTTGGCAACTTAATGCAGCAACCAGCAATTTCCCCAAGTCCAAAAATCTTCTGACGGACCCTCAGGATTCATCTGGAATCCCATGAAGACAAACCAGCCATGCTACCCTGCCAGAAACAACATTCCGGACTCAATGAAATTGATGAAACTCCTAACGGAGATCGTTTTAATGAAAAGTGGGCCTCACGCCCAACATCAACTCGGAACTTAAAACCCAAAAACAAGTCTGGAAGCTCCGGGACCTAAACCAAAAGTCCCTCTAGCCCCAAGTTGATATTTGAGAGCTAACGACAGTGACATAATTTTCATCTGAGGTCATCTTCTCTGAATGTTGAACAAAGTTAACCCTATCGGCCAAACTGACTTGAAAACCCACAAAGTAACACAAAACCAAACCGAAAGCATTCAGACCCAAACCAATGGTCCCACTAGACCAAAATCCCAGTTCCGAAGCCAACGGAACTGTCGGAATTCAATCTTGAGCATGTTTACCAAGAAAACAGACCAAAGTTAAAGATTTTCTAAGTTCAAGTTGTAAAATAGGGAAATGTTCATAACAATCTAATGAACAGCTCGACCATCAAATCATCAGTCCCGACAAGTGATAAATGACCCTCAGCCGCTAAGAGAAAGCTCGAAACACGAAAAAAACATGAAAAATAGAAAAATGACCAGGAGGGTCATTACATAGGGTTCCTAATATTTTAGGTGAATTCCTTTGTACTTCAGTTTCCCTATTATAATTGAATCCTTATTGCATGAATCTTGAATCCTTGTACTATTATGCTCTCAGAACCCTAAAACCCTCTCTATGTGGTATCATTGTTGAATGTTGAATGCATAACTATGCATTTCCATATTCTAATCAGATTTTAGCATTGTTAAGATTAGTTAAATTCACTAGGATGGTGGTTTATGAACACTCGATGAGTTTCAGGTTCATTCATTTTAGTCAGATTTTCAGTCAGTCAGAACTTCATGATTTGAAAACTCTCTGTTTCAGTGTTATTTTGCATTCTGAGAACAATCAGTAGTTGAGCTATCCAGTATGTCCGTATCTATTTATTTACTTATTTAGTTGCGAATAGGCTTAGCACCGAACGACGAAGAGATGAAGTCTCACCCGTCAGTTTAGGTTGAGACCTTTAGTAGAAGTCCCTAAGTCCAAGAACTACGGCACCACTATAGGTTCTAAAGAGGTTACCTGTCAGATTAGTCTTGACACCCTAATCCCTTATTGGACATGATATTAGTAGATCCACGCTAGTTATGTTCTTACTTTTGGCAATATATGGATACCCTTCCATTCAGGTTTACAGGTTGGCCCCACAGTTAGCTAAACTTGGGGTATGTCAGTTAACAGTAGTTCATTCAGTTCAGATTTTGTATTACATTGACCATGTGTTTAGTTATTCAGTATTCAATTCAGTTTAACATTCCACAGTTGGATGTTTAATACTTGGTCATTGCATCAATTTATGTTTCAGCCTCATGTGTTCAGTTATTATCTATGTTCAGTTTATTTCATCATATCCAGCTTATTTAGATTAGTGCATATCCCGCATACTCAGTACATTTGAAGTATGATGCATACTTTTGTGTTGCATCTTATCATGATGCAGGTTCATGAGCTCCACATCCAGATCACGCTTAACACGTCTTCTCAGATCTCTCAGGTACTTCAACTGGTGAGTCCTCATACATCCGAGGATGATATTTATGCTTTCTTTATTTAGTCTTTACTTATAGTTTTTACACTTTTAGAGTTAGTTGGGGGCTTGTCCCAGCAACTCATCTCAGATATAGGCTTCAGACATAAAGTTAATTTCAGCTTTTGATGTCAGTTTTACACAGACTTATCTTATATTCAAATTCATATGATTGACTTCTCAAACTTATATTATGAAACCTGTTTAGCTTCCGCTCAGATAATCTTTTATTCATAAATACTTAGTATATGCCAAGCCATGGGTTAGTTTGGGGTCACTTGTGATCCTAAGTCTTGTGTTACGCCTAGGGGGTAGCCTCGGGGCATGACAATCACCCCTTTTTTCTGAGACCAGATTCCCTACTAAAGAAACCGAAGACAACAAAAATTCGCACTTCAAAAACGTAGCATACAATTTTTGTCTCCTCAAAATCCCCAGAACAATACGAAGAAGCTCTGCATGCTCCTCTTTACTCTTTGTGTAAATCAAAATATCGTCTGTAAATACGATCAAAAAGGAATCCAAGAATGACTTGAAGACACCATTCATCAAACCCATAAAAGTTGTTGGTGCATTGGTCAACCCAAACGACATTACCAAGAACTCATAATGCACATACCTAGTCCAAAAATTTGTCTTAGTTATATCCTCAAGCCTAATCTTCAACTGATGGTACCTTGACCTCAAGTCACTCTTTGAAAAAACCAAAGCACCCTGCAACTGGTCAAAAAGGTCATCTATTCGAGGTAATGTGTACTTATTCTCGAAGGTAACCTTGTCCAATTGTGTGTAGTCTATATACATCCTCATACTACCATATTTATTTTTCACAATCAAGACCGGACCACCCCAAGGTGAAGCATTGGGATGAATAAATCCCTTATCTAGAAGTTCCTCAAGCTGAGTTTTGAGTTCCCTAAACTGTGTCAGAGCCATACTATAAGGAGGAATAGAGATTGGGCGAGTGCCCATCTCCAAATCTATACAGAAGTCAATTCCCTGTCTGGAGGCATACCAGCCAAATCTGCGAGAAATACCTATTGAAATTCAGAAACTACTAGGACTGACTCAATAGAAGGGGCTCCGCACTAACCTCTTGAAAATGAGCCAGGAAGGCTGAACACCCCTTCCCCACTATCTTTCTAGCCCGAATAAAGGATATGATCTTCGCTGGCTTAAACCTGTACACACTTTCCCACTTTTGTCTATCTCTACCTTGAATCTCTAGAGTTACTATTTTAGAATTATAGCTTAACGCAGAATGATAAGGAGACAACCAAGTCATACCCAAGATCACATCAAAGTCCACCATATCCAGAATAACCAAATCTACCCAAGTCTGAAAACCCATAAACACAATAGAACATAAATGATACACATGGGTCACTACCACAGACTCCCCAACTAGTGTAAAAACATGAATAGGAGAATCAAGAACATCAAAAATCAAGTCTGAAACCAAGGCAAATTTAACAAATATATGAGACTATATGGAACCCGAATCAAATAAAACAGAAGCAATCCGATCATAAATGAGAATAGTAGCTGTTATCACAGTATCAGATGCCTCAGCCTTAGACTCGCCCAAGGCATAATAGTGGGCCCTAACATCAATCCGGGCAACCTCTCTAGCTGGCTGAGCCACTCCCTTCCCCTACGACCTCCCTGATTATTACCTTGCCCACCTTGTGGGTGTCCCCTACCATTGGTACCTCCACCTGCTGGAACTACAGCTTTGTCTGCTACTGCACCTAATTAACTACTTGTCTGAGAGGGCATTCCCTCTTAAAATGACCCGGATCACCATAATGAAAACATTCGCGATCAATAGAGGGCATGTTGGCAGAAGAGTAAGAATCCCCCTGGCCTCTAGGAGCTGGAGATTATTGAATTGCCCCTGACTTGCTACCTCTAGAAGCTGGCAGAGCTGATTGAATAGGGCGAGCCAAAAGAACTACTGGCCAGGACCCCTGGAATAAGAACCAATGAAATTACCCATATTCTTGGACTTCACAGACAATACCTTAGCCTACCCAACCTGCCTGACCCCCTCTAATTGTTTTACGTCAGTCACCTCTGTAAAAATCTTCCCTGCAGAGGTCATCTAAACAAATAAAACCTGCAACTCAGTATTCAGACCCTTAACATACAGATGAATCCTCTCTTCCACAATGCTCAACTGTTGGGTAGCATAGCGAGACAAGTCCTGAAACTTAGCCTAATAAGTTGTAATAGACATATTGCCCTGTTCAAGCGCTAGAAACTCATCCTTCTTGTGATCCCTGAGAGTACGGGGCATATATGTTTCCAGAAATAGGGCATAAAACTCAGCCCAAGTCATCAGAGGTAATGCTGACGATCAACACTCTACATGAGCCCTCCACCACTGCTTGGCATCACCCTGCAGCTAAAAAGTCATAAACTCAACCCCGTGCGGCTATATAATACCCAAATTATGAAACCTCTCATAACACTCCAGAATAAATTCGAAAGCATATACCATGAAACGATGGAGGTTTCAACTTCATGAACTTTGTCAATAGCTCATGCTCAGTCCCGGTCATAACAAGGCCTAGTACCAGATGAAATAATGCATCTATTCCCAAAGCCTCATTCATCCTATGAGCTATGGCAACAGGGGGATGATAACCTGGAACTTGAACTGCTGGCATAGTGGGGGTGGCTCCAGTACCTGCTAGCCTACTCAGAAATGTCAACACCTACTGAATGACATCAAAAGACATAGGAGGAAGGCATGTACCTCCAACTGGTGAAGCCACCTCTGGTTCCTTGCCATCCTCGTGTACCTCCTCAGCTTCCTCAACATGATCTTGGGGTGGAGGAGGGGTTGCCAGCCTCTGCTCAGCAGCCGCCTGAGCTCCACCATTGGTAGGTGTCGCTCTCCCTCTTCCCCTGCCCCTTCCTTGCCCTCTAGCTGTCGGTCCTGCAGCTAGAGTTGTTTCCCTTGCTCCATTTCGTATGGTATCAACCATCTGCGGACAAAAGAATAAAGGAAGTCATATACCAATTTGGATCACCAGATACTATTTGGAACCAAGTTATAGCATGAAGGAAGAAAGAAGAGATAGTTTCCTAAAGTCTTGTAGCCTCTCAAAGAAAACTACAAATGTCTCCATACTATTCCACAAGACTCTACTAGAACAGTTTTGGTATGAAGAGATCAACGAACCTAGGGCTTTGATACCATCTTTGTCATGACCTAAATTGCCATGAGTGGCACCTACACTAACCCCCGGTGGGAGAACTAATTAACCAACCAAAAACTTAAAGAACTAACGAGCTAAAACCAGATATCATTAATTAAAGCCAGGTTTCATATCTAAAATAGTTAACCAAAAACTTGCGAAAATAATCTCCCTAGAACCTGAAATTCATGTACCAAAACATCTAACGAAAGCTAGAATACGGGGATGCAACCCAAACAATAAAGGAGTCTGAGTCTGAATAATGGACTAGAAAGAAAGTAGATGAATCCATGATACCCCGAAACATGCAGCTCACCCTAATATTCAAGAAGCATATGTATCATAATAAAGGTCACACAGCCGCCGCCGGAATATGCCCTGTACTCGCAAAAGAATAGCAAGTACAGTATTAGTACACAAAAACAACAGTGTACTGGTAGGATCATTGGCCAGCTCCAAACATACGAAATTGAATACAAAACTACAACTTAGTAAAATAGGACAAACTTGTATAATGCAGGTCAGTGAATATAAACAAGAATCTCAGTCATCAAGGATCCCAAGGATCCCTTAGACATCATCTCTAGTGTTTAACATGAAATCCTGGTCTATACAAGAACCACTCCAACATTTAAACACAATAATCCAGCCACTCATGGAACAACATATAATAATTACATCACGAGAAATAAATCCAATTCACTCATGGAACCAACACACAAAAATGCAACCAAACATATACCAGGCATGGTACCCGAGCCAACCATAATATAACATGTACCATGTGTGGTACCTAAGCCAACCGATAGATATCCCATACCATTTGTGGTACCTGATCCGACCAATAAATTGTACCAGGTGTGGTACCTCAACCGACTGAAGAATCACAAATATCATACAATCACAAACACAGTGAATACAACCACACTTGTAAAATCAACAAGTATTAAGACAAGTTCATTGCATAAGATTGACAACAAGATATCATTTCACATTCATTCCCCGTTTCCCTAAACACATATTGTAAAATCAATACTAATGTAATAGTTATCATGCACACATAATGTAATTTGGGAAATAATTCAACCATCACCTACCTAAAATCAAGCCTGAATGCTCTACTGGACCTGAGTCTTTTCTTTTCTTAAAGATCTAGCTTGATCTTGGTCTAAAAACAATAACATAAACACAAAATCAACCCCAAATGGCCTAAATATTACCAGATTATGTCTTAATCCCAAATCCCAGGCAGATTCCATGATCATTCCACCCACCCCAGGGTTTTCCCACCAATAATTCACCTAGGACTACCAATTTTATGGTTACACCAACGAATACGGTAATATAATCATGAATAAACAGTTTATAACCAAAACCCAAGGTTTCCACACCTAACAATTCTTGTTACACCAGATTTTCCATCTTAGGTCAAGCCAAACCCTCTCAAAGGCTCATAACTATCAATCTTAAGGCATAGAAATTGAAGTACTAGATTAGGGGAATCAATTACTTACCTTTACGAAGAATCTTGGTGGAAAATAAGTAGAAAATGACCCAAATCGCCTCTGCCCTTCCCCAAAAAATTCTTGATTAAGAATGAACATTTTTGGGGAAGTTTCTGCATTTACAGTGACTTATCACTATAGCATCCCAATCCCACTATAGCGGTGCTTCCATAGCAAAGTCGCCCGCTATAGCAGGGTTGACCAACTTTGACTCCTACTATAGCGGGAATTTCTCTGCTATAGCAGCATCGTCATAGCAGCGTTCCACCTGCTACAGCGACTGACACAGGACAGAAACTTGGAAATCCTCTCAGTTTTTCCCATTTTGCAACACACTTTTAAACCTTGATGTTATAGACCAAACCTTTTATGTCAAGTTCAATATCAGGAGTTCTACTTACTCGAATTCACTTTCGAAAATCCTACGGACTCCTTAACACCTTAGCTAATAGAAAATCTAGCTTAGAGTTAAATATTTTACCCAATCCTTTCCTGAATTGCCCTAGACCTCACCTCACTTAGATTTTATCCGAGACTAGCCTAGCCCAAAATTTTCAACTCCCTAACCTAAAAGTTTTCTAACCTATTTCCTCACACGAATAGTTCACCCATAAAGATGGGAAGGGTCATTACAATGTTCCAAGTCCATGAACACAAAAATGAATGTAAGCAGTACAGTATGCAAGCAAATATAGAAATATACACCAAAGATAGGGCCAAGCCACCCTTCAAACAAAGTACTCACCTAGAACTATGTCCAGTCCAAAGCTATAGCCTCGGGCCCATAGTTACACAACTAATGGTAAATAACAATGGAAAAATGGAACTATAACACGAAAATAAACCAAGGCAGCTACTCTACCTCTAAAACCTCCTAAAAATACTCAAAGAATTCTAGGCTAGCCATAGCAAATCTACAAGCCCCTAAACTAAGGATAAGCATGATGGTATTATTCTGTAGTCCCGAAAATGGTCCAGATAAGCAAAAAGTTGGGTTTAAGCCTAATTCTAACCTAAAACTTACTCTAACATTCAAGCAACTTATAACATATCGAATCTAACAAAACCAGGTCTAAAATAAATAAACTGTAACCTACCTCGGGGCGGAACTGGAAGAATGAATCGTCACTGGTATGCCTTTCCCTTTTGAATAGCCTCAGAATATTGCCACACTATCACAAACACAATCTACACATCAAAATGTGAAAATCGACACCCATATTTCTATAAAAAAATTTAGGCCAAAAATTAGGACGGGAAATGACCCTCACGGCTTCACAATAAACTAGAAAACAAAATTTACAATTATTTTTGCCGTGGGTTTCTAAACCCATGCCCAAAATTTGAGCGCAAATGGGACTCATTTCGGGGCCCAAAATAGCCCCAAAAGTCCTCTTGATCAAGAAGGATTCAACAAGATAATTAAAAAGGAAATAACCGGAAGATAATGTGAATTAAATGACAGAAAAGAAGCAGGGGAATAGGATGAACTTATTGAAGGACAAAATAAAGTTGGAGCAATATATAGTGCCAGGCCATTAGCCTTCGCGTACGTGTTGACGAAGCACAGAGGGAGGCAGAGCCAGGTGACCCTTCATCGCACACGTGATAGGGTCATTGCGTAGGTGAGCCCACATAGGCGGCCACCCCTCTGCGTAGGAAAAGGGTTAATTGACCCTGCAACAGAAACATCAAAACCAGCAAAACTCTAAAGATAAAAAGTCACTAGATGGACTCTCGATATTTGTTTGAAACCTCGTGAACACAAACTAGATATGCTACCCTACAAAAAATGGCATTCTGGACTCAACAGAATTGATAAAATCCCCAACAGAGATCATTTTTATAAAAAGTGGGTCCTACGCCCAAAAACTAAATTTTACCAAAAAGAAATCTAATAGCTCAAAATGAGTCCAGAAACCTCGAGACCCAAACCAACGGTCCTAATAACCTAAAGTCAATGCTCTAAAGCTAACGGCGCTGACGGAATTTCCATCCAAGGTCGTCTTCTCCTAATGATGTCCAAAGTCAACTTTCCTAGCTTTAAGAGTTTCAAAATAGGCAAATGGGCTTAAAACACAAATGAACTACCTGGAAACCAAACCATCAGTCCGAGGTAGGTCATAAATGACCTGTAGCCACTGCAAGAAAGCTCAAAATGCAGGAAAAGCATGAAAACTAAGAAAATGACCTAAAGGGTCATTACAACATCCACTACCAAAAAGAACTTTCATCATTGAAAGTTAAAGAAAGGAAGATACCTTAAGGCTTGAAAAGGTGTGGAGAGAGGGTCTGCATGTCGGTCTCGATCTCTCAAGTAGCCTTCTCAATAGGATGATGCCGCCATTGAACAATAACTGGAAGAATCTCCTTAGACCTCAACTTCCTAACCAGCCTATCCAAGATAGAAACTGACTTCTCCTCAAAGGCTAAAGACTCATCCAACTAAACCGAATCCCATTGATGCACATGAGACTCATCCAAAATATAATGTCGTAGCATAGAAACATGGAAAATGGGGTGAACAGCTAAAAAATCAAGAGGCAAGGCTAACTCATATGCTACCTCTCTAATGCAAAGAAGGATCTTAAATGACCTAATAAATCTAGGACTGAGCTTACCCTTCCTTCCAAACTTCATCACGCCCATAATGAGTGACACCCAAAGCAAGACATGATCACCAACCATAACTCTAAGTCTCAAACCCTCTGGTCAGCATAGCTCTTCTGCCTAATCTGGACAGTATGAAGCCTCTCCTAAATAACCAAAACTCTATCAGTGGAATCATTAACCAAGTCAGTACTCCACAGTCTAACCTCAAAATCATCAAACTAACCTACCAGAGACCTGCATCGCCTACCATACAATGCCTCAAACTGAGCCATTTAAATACTATAGTGGCAACTTTTATTATATGCAAACTCTGTCAAAGCTAAGAATTAGCCCTATGACCTCTGAAATTGATAACACAAACCCGCAGTCCTCCAAAACTTAAGTAGTATGCTCTGATTGACCTCATTCTGCGTGTGAAAAGCGCTGCTAAGCTAAACTCTGGTGCCCAACTCTCTTTGAATAGACATCTATAAACACAAAATAAACTGAGTACCATGTTCAGAAATGATAGAAACAAGCACCCCATGCAAATGGACAGTCTCTCGGATGTAAATCTAAACCAACCTCTCTAAACTGTAGGAAGTCTAAACAAGCTAAAAATGAGAAGACTTCGTCAACCTATCCACGATCACCCATATAGCATCAAACCTCTGCAAGGTATGTGGCAAGCCTACTATGAAGTCCATAGTTATCTGCTCCCATTTCCACTCAAAATGGGTAGACTCTGAGTCAAACCACCTGGCCTTTGGTGCTCAAACTTCACCTGTTGATAGTTCAAGCACCTAGAAACAAAATTTGAGATATCCCTCTTTATCCCTTACCACTAGTAGTGTTGTCTCAAGTGATGATACATCTCAGCTACCCGAGATGACTAGAATACTTTGAGCAACGAGCCTCCTCCAAGATCAACCTGACTAGATTCCCAACTCTAGGAACACAAATACAAACCCTTGGTCCTCATAACACCCTCAAAATCTAAGATCGCCTTCCTAGCCTCGCCTGTAAACACCTTATCACAAATGATCCTCATTCTTGCATCATCAAGTTGTTGTGCTTGAATATTCTCTAACAAGGTAGATCTAGCCTCAACACAAGCAAGAAGATGGCCCAGCTCAGAAATATGAAGTCTAACCAACCTGTTAGCTAAAGATTGGATGTCTAAAGCACCTCTGCTGCCAAGAAAGCCAAGCCACCCATAATCACTGCCTTCTGGCTCAAGGAATCCGCTATGACATTTTCCTTGGCCAGATGATAAAGGATCGATAGATCATAGTCCTTTAGCAACTCCAACCACCTGCGATGTCTCAAATTTAGGTCCTTCTGGATAAAAATGTAGGGAAGACTATGATGGTCAGTAAAGATCTCACAATACATGCCATATAGATAATGCCTCCAAATCTTCAATGCAAAGACTACTGCCACTAACTCCAAGTTATGAGTGGGGTAGTTCTTCTTATGAACCTTTAGTTGTCTAGAATCTAAGCAAGAACTAAGCCTAGCTATATCAACAAAAAACCCAAACCAACTCCAAAAGCATCATAATACACATTAAACCCCTGACCCTTGCCGGAAGAGTAAGAATCGAAGTTGAAGTCAATGAGGCCTTGAGCTTCAAAAAGCATGCCTCATACTCATGAAACCACTGGAAAGGGATATTTTTCTGAGTGAATCTAGTTGATAGAGCCATTATAGAAGAAATCCCCTCCATAAATTGTTTGTAGTAACTTGCTAACCCAATGAAACTACAAACTTCGGTAGGAGAAGTTGGCCTATCCAGTCATGAACTACCGCAATCTTTGCCAGATCTACCATAATCCCATCCTTGGACACCACATGCCCCAAGAATGCCAAGAAATCAAGCCAAAACTCACACTTAGTGAATTTGGCATATAACTTATGGTCTCGCAAGGTCTAAAGTATAACTCTCAAAAGGCTTTTATGCTCCTCTCTACTCCTCAAATAAACAAGAATATCATCGATGAACACAATGATGAAGGAATCTAGGTAGGCTCTGAACACATGATTCATCAACTCCATAAAAGCCGTTGAGGCATTAGTCAACCCAAAAAACATGACTAGGAACTCATAATGGTCGTATCGAGTCCTAAATATAGTCTTTGGGATGTCCACAGCCATAATCCACAACTGATGATAACTGGACCTCAAGTCAATCTTAGAGAACAATGGTTCACCCTCTAGCTGGTCAAAAAATCAGCAATATGTAGCATCAGATACCTTTTCTTAATGATCACTTTATTCAACTGCCTATAGTTGAGACACATATGCATGGACCTGTCCTTATTCTTCACAAACAGAATTGGAACACCCCATGGAGACATACTAGGCCTGATGAACCCTCTACTCAACAAATCTCGGAGTTGATCCTTAAGCTCTCTCAGCTCAGTTGATGCCATTCGATATGGCAAAATAGAAATGGTTTGAGTGTCCTCTCAACATCAATACCGAAGTCGATATCATGATCTAGAGGAAAACCTAGTAGATCAGAGGGAAACATATACAAATACTCATAAACCACAGGAACTGACTTAACTAAAGATATGGTGGCACTAGTATCACAAACGTAAGCAAGATAGGCTAAGCACCCCTTCCCAACCAACTGCTAGGCTCTCAAGAAGGATATAACTCCCCTCGGCATGTGGCTATTGGCACCCTTCCATACAATAGGAGGGATACTAGGCATCTAAAGATTAACAATCTTAGCAAAGCAATCCAAGAATGCATGATAGGGAGACAACAAATCTATGCCTAAAATCACATCAAAGTCAACCATATCTAGCACAACCAAGTCTACTAACGTGTCATACCCAAGAATAGTTACAAAATAATCTTGATACACATGATCCATTTCTAAGAAATCTCCTACTAAGGTAGATACATGCAATTGAATAGGAAATAACTTACAAGTAGACTCTAGATGAGTAGCATAATAAGAAGACACATAAAAAAATATAGACCTCAGATCAAACAATGCAGAAACTGACTAATGGCAAATAAAGATCGTATTTGCGATGACAGTATCTAAAGCTTCAGCCTCTATACGGCCCTAAAATGCATACATGTGGCTCTGACCAGCACGACCACCTATTCTACCATACTAAGGACCACCTCAAGTATCCTGGGGACCTCCTCTACTAACCTGCACACCACCTCTGGCCAGTGGCATTAGAGCCCTGGGGACTTGAACCTGCTAACCTTGCTGACTACCATGTATGAACCTCAGATAAATCTCTAACAAAGTGCCCCAGGTCACCACAGTCAAAGCACCCTCTGCCTACTGAAGCCCGAACTAAAGAACTCACTGAACCAAACTGACTACCACGGCCTGAATACCCAGAATATGCACCATGAGAAGACTGAACTAAGTCCCTACTACTCTAACTACTCTACCCTTTGTAATATGCAATGCCACCTAAACAGGATAGGTCAGGTGGAAGCACTTTTGGTGCTAACCTTGGCCAAAGAAGCCTCTACCCCGAATCTGCAACCAACTAAAACTGCCTTGATGGCGTGGCCTCTTATCGCTTCCCCCTTGGGCCTCACATAGTACGCCCTCAATAGTGTGGGCATGATCCAAAATAGCTAGGAAGGACTGGCCCAAATCTACCATACCCTTTGTGGTTAGGAAAAGATGCAAAGTCAATCCCTTAATGAAGTGATGTACCCTCTCATGCTCAGTGGGCAGAATTATGATGTCATGCCTATCCAGCTCATGGAAATGGACCTAAAACTCTATAGTAGACATAGAGCCCTAATCTAACCTAGTAAACTCAACCATAAACCTCTCTCTTAAGCTGCACGGTACATACTTCTCCAAGAATGCCTCGGAGAATTGAGCCCAAGTAATTTTAGGTGACCCTGTCAATCTACAAGCTATGTAAAACCTCCACCATTGTTTTGATAGACCATCTAGCTGAAATGCGATGTAATCTTCTTTGTTTGACTCAAACAAACCAAAGTTATGTAACCTCTCTTGGCAGCTGATCATAAACTCATGTGTATCTTCCCTTGGAGCACTAGAAAATCTTGGGGGACCCAACCACAGAATCTTGTCAAGTATCTTTTGCTCCTCATAAGACATAAATGGACAAGCTGGAATAGGTGGAATAATTGTAGGAATTAGCAACACCTTTAAACGTGGAGTCATAGTAGCGGGCTGCGCTCTTGAACCCTGTGTTTCTGCCTGAGCTAAAGTCTGAGCCTCGTCCCTAACCTATAAGCCAATCAGAGTACCAAGAGAAGCTACAGGCTATGACATGCCCTCTAGGAACCCAAGTAGATAAACCAACATGTCCTGTAAGATTGGTATAGCCACGAAACCTATCGGGGCTGGGCTAGCCTTTCTCTCTCCGACTCATATTGTATATCCTCAATCTCAACCTCTGGCACTGATGATGGTTATCTATTCTAGGCCTGAGCTAGCATTGTAGCCCATTCCCTACCTCTACCCCTGAGTCGACCTCTACCCCATCTCTTAGTTGGGGCTCTAATAGCAGGCGCAGGGGCCTTGTCCTCACCTTTCACTGATCTCATCTGAACTATCTAAGAAAGAGTGAAACAACAAATATTTAAAAGTTGATAAAGTTATGAACACACGATAAGAGATCAAAAAAGATGAGATCTTTCCTAGGAATGCCTTATAGCCTCCCACGGATAAGATACGAATGTCATCATACCAATTCATGAGACTCTACTAGACATATTTCTATGGTACTAGCGAGACTAGTTAACCTACAGTTCTAATACCATTCTATCATGACCCAAAATTGGGTCGTGATGACGCTTACTAAAACCCCCAGTAGGCAAGCCAACCCAAGAGTACGATGATACAACTAAATAATTAAATAAATGAAGTGGAAGGGAAAAACATAATGAAATAGGGGCCAACAATACTAAATATACAAAAATGGCCCTAAAGTGACCGAGAAGACGAATATATACAAGAACCAACCTTGTACCTGGTGTCACCGGTACAAGACCATCTAAGTACGTTAATAAGATATACAACACATGTTGTCTATCCAAAATGCAAAATATAAATAAAATGGTAGATGAAAAGCAGTAAAAGTCTCCAAATGCCAGGATCTCACCACGATTCAAATAACAACTGGCCACAAACGAGAGGGTGATCACAAGGGTGGCTCATACTAGGTGCTGCATCATAAAAAAATGCAAAGTGTAGTATGATTATCATAACATGCGGTACTCAATAGGCATCATAGGCTGACCGAGCTCAGAAAGATAATATATATTATAAGGTATAGGAAAGTAAACAAGCTACAGGAATCCACCTAAATCTAGTTATCAACTAAAAAGAGTTATAATCTAACCCATGGTAAAGATAATAACGATAAGGGAATCAGGAATTTTAAAAAAAATCAATCAACATAAAATGCGCTGCAGCATGAGATGGATGTAGTGCAGTATGCGGTCGATGCAACATGAGTCTGGAATCCCAGCATCGGATATGAAGTAAGTAAAAATGTCATCCATGGAACTTAAATCAGTAAAATGGGAGTCGTATTAACTTTTAAATTCAAAATTCATAGTAAAATAGTAGAAATCCTTCTTAAAGATAAAAAATGCGTAGTAATGGTGAAAACATCCTTTTTAACTCAAAAACCAATCATTCTTTCTTAGAAAACCCATTTATATGTCAAGTCCATGAATGCAGAAATAAATGTAAGTAGTACAGTACTCAAGAAAATATAGAAATATACACCAAAGATAGGGTCAAGGCACCCCCCAAACAAGGTACTTACCTAAAACTCCATACAGTCCAATGTTATGGCCTCAGGCTTATAGTTATACAATTAACGATAAATAATGATGAAAAATGGAACTATAATACGAAAATAAACCAAGACACCTACTCTAGCTCTAAAACCTCCTAAAATTACTCTAGGCTAGCCACAACAAATCTACAAGTCCCTAAACTAAGGATAAGCATAGTAGTACTATTCTACAGTCCCAGAAATGGCCAAAATAAGCAGAAAGTAGGGTTTAAGCCTTATTCTAACCTAAAACTTATCCTAACATTCAAGCAACTTATAACATATAAAATCTAACTAAACCAGGTCTAAACTAAATAAACTGTAACCTACCTCGGGGTCAAACTGCAAGCACAAACTAATATATGTGTAATATATATGTGTAATATATTATGTGTAATATATTATGTCTTCCCATTTTGGATAGCCTTAGGATGCTACATTGCTATCACAAACATAATATATATGTGTAATATATTATGTCTTTGCTAAACTAGGTCATTTTTTGCCTTTCGTCCCTTTTTTGGCATTTCAAGCTTTCCTTTAGCGGCTCCAAGTTATTTATGACTTGCTGGAACCGACGGTTCGGTGCCTGGGCCGTTCGTTAGGTCGTTGTGACCATTTCCCTATTTTAGCTTTTAAAGTTGGTAAATCTTTGACTTTGGTCAACTTTCTTGGTTAACGCACTCAGAATCAAATTCTGACAGTTCCGTTGGCTTTGGAACAGGGATTTTGGTCTAGTGGGACCATTGGTCTGAGTTTGAGTGCCTTTGGTTTGGTTTTGTGTGGCTTTGTGTGTTTTGGAGTCAGTTTGGCTGGTAGGGTTAACTTTGGTCAACATTCAGAGAATACGACCTCAGATGGAAATTTTGTCAGCGCCGTTAGCTCCAAAATGTGAACTTTGGGATAGGGGGACCTTTGGTTCCGATCTCGAGGCTTCCGAACTCATTTTTGGGTGTTGAGTTTCGAGTTGGTTTTGGGAGTGGGCCCACTTTTCATTAAAATGATCTCCGTTGGGAGTTTCATCGATTTCATTGAGTCTGGAATGCCATTTCTGGTAGGGTAGCATGGTTGGGTTGTGTTCGCAGGGTTCCAGATGAATCCCGAGGATCCATCCAAAGATTTTTGGACTTGGTGTTTTTGCTGGTTGCTGCATTAAGTTGCAGACAACTTTGCTCTTCGCGAGCACGGGGACCCCATCGCATTCGCGATGGTCTAGTTTCTTGACCATCTCATTCGTGAAGGGTTTCTTTGCATTCACGATGTAGCCAGCTGGGACCCGATTCAGCTTCCTCTCCACGAATGCGGGGGTCCTATCGCGATCGCGATGACGGATCCCTGGCAGTTATATTAAGTCCCAACTTTATTTTCTCCTTCATTTGTCCATAAAACTCCATTGATTAAGCTCCAAGCTCCCAATTTCTAGCTCCCTTGCTCAATATCAGTCACCCGGTAAGTTCCCTCGTCACCCCTCTCCCTTTTCCGTGTAAATTCCCATAATTCTCCTGCTAAATTCCCTTATTGCTAAATCCCTAGAGTTGGAGAGTTCTTGTGGAATCTGATTGTTTGGGGACTGCATGCTCCTAAATTTTTGCAACTCAGCTACGTAGAGTGTTTCTCTTGTTGAGGTAGGTCCCCGCCTCTAAATTTCTGAGCTTTCTGTTTCAAATCTCGTGAATTTGTAGCACTTCGGGGCTGTTTTGGTCCCCGAATCGAGCTCCGTTTGTGCCCAAACTTTAGGCATGGGTTTCTTAACCCACCGCGAGCATAGTTGTGATTTTTTTTTCTATTTTGTTACGCGAGCCCCGAGGGTCATTTTTCCGACCCAATTATTAGCCCAATTTCTCTGTTTAGCAATATGGGTGTCATTATTCTCGTCTTGAAACCTAGTTTATGTTCTTAATAGCGTGGCAGATTTCTGAGGCTGTTTGAAAGGGGAAGGCACACGAGTGACGGTTTGTGCTTGTAGTTCGTCCCCTAGGTAGGTTATGGTTTACCTTCTAGACTGAGTTTAGTTGTATTATATGAATCTGTATGTTACTGGAACGCTAGGTTGGATTTTAGATAGACTTTAGGCTTAAATCCTGTTTATCATGATAATTGGCCATTCTGGATTTTTAGCACTAGGACTGTATGTTATCCTTATCCTAGGAGCTTGTTTCTTCTGTGTGACTAGTTTAAGACCCTTAGCATGCTTTTAGGAGGATTTAGGGGTAGAATAGAGATTTTCCCATTGGTTTCCGCTTTTATTTTTGCTTTACCGCTTTATTCTATCATCGTGTGTAACTGTGGGCCCGAGGCAATGGCTAGGATTTGGATGGATTCCAGGTCAGTTCTCTTGTTTGGAGGGAATTCTTGCCCTGTTTGATCTAATGATGTGGTTTCCCTCTGTGTGTAAACATTCATACTCATATCGCATGGCATATAATTGGTACAGTAAGGAAACAATTTTTGAAGGTTTTGGTTTGAAAAGAGGCTCTTCAATTGTTGAGATGATTTTCGGACTAAATCAAGCTATTTTGAGTATCACCTTGGTTTTTGAGAGGAAAAGAGGAACTACTATTTTCTGTATATAAATTTTTAGTCCGATGCGATATTTCAGACCCCCGATGTGTTATTCTGGGTAGTTTACTTTTTTATTTTTATACATATTAGTCTGATGCGGTATTCCAGACCCTCGATGCATTATTTTGGGTATTTTTCTATTTTCATATATATATGCATAGTCTGATGCATTATTTCAGGCGGCCGATGCGGTATTTTGGGTTTATATTATATTACATCATCGAGCATCGCATTACATTTGCTTTGGCATGTAGATTGAATCTGGTTTGGCTTGATGTTGTTACCTTTTTTCTTTTTGTTTATTGGCATATCTCCGGCTTTATAACTAGATTTAGGCGGATCCCTGTATAGTTAGCTGATTTCCTGTAATCTATATTTATATATATTATCTTTCTGTGCTCGGTTAGCCTATGATGCCTACTGAGTACCCGTTGTCTTGGTACTCATACTACACTCTGTATCTCTTTTTCTAATGCAGCACCTAGTACGAGCCACCCTCGTTGATCTCCTGTCGTTCGAGTCCCATTGCTCTTCGAATCGCGGTGAGCTCCTGGCGCTTTGGAGACTTTACTTGCTTTCCATCTTGTACTTCCTGTCTATATTTTGTATTTTGGATAGAAAGAGGTTATTGTATAGCTAATCCTTACTTTAGTCGCTCTTGTACTAGTGACACCAGGTCCGGATTGGTGTTCGGGTTGTTTTGTATTTTTTCGGTCACTTTAGGGCTATATTTTATATATTGTGTACGTTGGTATGTATATATATATGCTTCTGGCCCTATCTTTTGTTATATCTTCCGCTTCTCTTTAGTTAAATTATTATTTACTGCTTTTCGTGTGTTTGGGATAGGCTTGTCTACAGAGGGGTTATTTAGACGCCATCATGGCCCAATTTTGGGTCGTGACAGAGTGGTATATGAGCTTTAAGTTCACCAGTCTCACCGGTACAAGATCAAGTGTCCAATAGAGCTTCGTGAATAAGGTATAATGACATCCGTATCCTATATGCGAGGGGCTATAGGACATTCCTTAGGAAAGACTTCATTTTGTTTGATTCTTTATCGTGTTTACTTGACTTGATCAACTCCTAAGTATATTTGTTTCACTCCTTCTCAGATGGTTCAGATGAGATCTTCAGCGGGTGAGGACGAGGCTCGTGCCCTTACAGTTAGAACCCCAGCCAGGGGATGGGGTAGAGGTCAACCCAGAGGTCGAGGCAGGGCATGGGCTATGGCACCAGCTCGGGCCCGGGCTAGAGTACTATCACCAGAGCCTGAGGTTAGAGCGGATGAGTTTCAGTATGAGTTGGAGCATGTAGGGCCAGCCCAGCATCCGACAGGTTTTGTGGCTACTCCGGTGTTGCAGGACACCTTGGTTCGATTGTTGGGGTTTATTGAAGGTATGACTCCACCAGCAGCTTCGCCGAGCACTCTGTTTGGTTCTCCGGTTCGAGGTGAGGGTAAGACTTTAACTCAGGCAGCCGCACAAGGTTCAGGAGCGTAGCCTACTGCTGCGGCTCCCAGATTGGAAGTACTACCAGTTCCTTTAGTTGCTCTACCTACTCCCGCTGTGCCAGTTATGTCTTCTGAGGAGCAGAAGATGCTTGGTAGGTTGTTGAGATTGGGTCCTTCAAGGTTTTCAGGTGCTTCTAGGGAGGATGCGCACGAGTTTCTGACTAGCTGCCAGGACAGGTTACATAATTTGGGGTTAGTTGAGTCTCACGGAGCTGATTACACTGCATTTTAGCTGGATGGTACAGCAAAATAGTGGTGGAGGTCATATGTTTCTTGTAGCCCAGCTGGGTAACCTCCGCTTACTTGGAGTCAGTTCTCTGCAAATTTTCTGGAGAAGTATGTACCATGTAGCATGAGGGAGCGTCTGATAGATCAGTTTACTGGGTTGGAGCAGGACTCCATGACTGTGTATGAGTATGAGGTTCGATTCCATCAATTGTTCAGGCACACCACTATGATTTTACCCACCGAGCACAAGAGAGTATGCCATTTTGTTCAGGCTTTGACCTTGAACCTCCGTTTGTCCATAGAGGGTATGGTGGCATCGGGTCAGTCTTTTCTGGAGATAGTTGATCATGACCGTACTGTTGAGGGTATAATTCTCAAGGCCCAAGGGGGAAGTGATAAGAGGCCCTGCCATCAGGGCAGTTTCAGCGGTTCACAAGGCCGTGGTAGGGGCTACTATGGTAGAGGTTAGCACCAACAGCGGTTCCAGCTGAGCTGGCCTGTTCAGGCGGCATTATAGACTGCTGAGGATCAGAGTAGCCAGAGTCTCATTCTTGCTCCCTGAAGTGGTCATTCAAGGTCTACAGGTCATGGTGGTCATTCAAGGTCTACAGGTCGTGGTGGTCATTCTGATTCGGCTAGGTCTTTGCAGCGGAGTACATATGGTCGGGGTTGTTATAAGTGTGGCGAGATAGGCCACTTTGCTAGAGAGTGCTCGTGGGTACAACATCCTAGGCGATAGGATCCGCTGGTTCAGGCCCCCAGGGCTCCAGCACCTCCAGCTAGAGGCGGTTCATAAGGTAGTAGGGGAGGTCCCCAGGGTATTAGAGGTGGTCATCAGTCTGGTAGGTCAAGTGGTTGTGGCGGTCGAGGCCACATGTACGCAGTTCCAGGCTGGAAAAAGGCTGAGGCTTCAGATGTTGTGATCACAGGTACGATCTTCATTTGTCATCAGTCTTCTTATGCTTTATTTGATTCGAGGTTGACTTTCTCGTATGTATCTGCTTATTATGCTTACTCTTCTGGGGTCTGCTTGTGAGTCCTTGCATGTGCCTTTGCGTGTATATACTCCCGTAGGTGATTCTTTAGTAGTGGATCAGGTGTATCGGGCTTGTGTGGTGACTATCTTGAGGTATGACACCTGGGTAGACTTGGTTGTCCTTGATATGGTCGATTTTGATGTGATCTTGGGAATGGATTAGTTGTCACCTTATCATGCAATCTTGGATTGCTTCACCAAGACTGTTACTCTTTGGATGCCTGGTATCCCTCCTATCAAATGGAAGGGAGCTGATAGCCACATGCCAAGGGGAGTTATATCTTTCCTGAGCGTCCAGCGGTTGGTTGGGAAGGGGTGCTTAGGTTATCTTGCCTACGTCCGTGATACTAGTGTCACCACACCTCCTCTTGAGTCAGTTCATGTGGTTTGCGAGTATTAAGATATGTTTCCTTCCGATCTTTCGAGTGTTCCTCCTGATCATGACATTGATTTTTGTATCGATGTCGAGCCGGGCACCAAGCCCATTTCTATTCTTACATATCGAATGGCACCTGCTGAGTTGAGGGAGCTTAAGGATCAGCTCCAGGATCTGTTGAGTAGAGGGTTTATCCGGCCTAGTGTGTCTCTGTGAGGTGCTCCGGTTCTGTTTGTGAAGAAGAAGGATGGGTCTATGCGTATGTGTATCGACTACAGGCAATTAAATAAGGTGACATTTAAGAACAAGTATCTGATGCCGCATACTGATGACTTGTTTGATCAGCTACAGGGTGAAGTCATGTTTTCTAAGATAGATCTGAGGTTCGGGTATCACCATTTGAGGATTAGGGCTGAGGACATCCCAAAGACTGCATTTAGGACTCGATACAACTATTATGAGTTCATGATCATGTCTTTTAGGTTGACTAATGCCCCAGTAGAATTTATGGAGTTGATGAACTGTGTGTTCAGTGCCTATTTGGATTCGTTCATTATTGTGTTCATCGACGACATTCTGATTTATTCAAGGAGTAGAGTGGAGCATAAGCAACATCTTAGATTGGTACTTCAGACCTTGAGAGACCATCAGTTGTATGCCAAATTCACCAAGTGTGAGTTTTGGCTTGAGTCTGTGGCATTCTTGGGGAATGTGGTGTCCAAGAATGGGATTATGGTAGATCCAGCAAAGATTGCAGCAGCTCGTGATTGGGCTAGGCCTACTTCTCCTACCAAAGTTCGCAGTTTCATCGGGTTGGCAGGTTATTACAGATGGTTTGTAGAGGGATTTTCTATGATAGCATATTCGCTGACTAGATTGACTTAGAAAAATGTTCCCTTCCAGTGGTTAGATGAGTGTGAGGTGAACTTTCTGAAGCTCAAGGCCTTGTTGACATCAGCTCTGATTCTTACACTTCCGATCGAGGGTCAGGGTTTTACCGTATATTGTGATGCATTAGGTATTGGTTTGGGTTGTGTGTTGATGCAGCAGGGCCGGGTTATTTCATATGCTTCCAGACAGTTGAAGGTTCATGAGAGGAACTACCCCACACATGACTTGGAGTTAGCAGCGGTAGTCTTCACATTGAAGATGTGGAGGAATTATCTTTATGGCGTGCATTGTGAGATCTTTACTGACCATCGTAGTCTTCAGTATATTTTCAGCCAGAAGGATCTAAATTAGAGACAGTGTAGGTGGTTGGTGTTACTGAAGGACTATGACATTTCTATCTTCTATTATCCGAGCAAGGCAAATGTGGTAGTGAATGCCTTGAGACGGAAGGTGGTGAGTATGGGTAGTCTGGATTTCTTAGCTACAGAGGAGCGACCTTTAGCTTGGGACATCAAGTCCTTGGCTAATAAGTTGGTTCAACTTGACATTTCTAAGATGGGCCGTATTCTTGCTTGTGTTGAGGCTAGGTCTTCCTTGTTGGAGAAGATTCAAGCACAACAGTTTGATGATGCGAGATTGAGGATCATTCGTGACAAGGTGTTGAGTGGTGAGGCTAGGAAGGTGACTTTAGATTCAGAGGGTGTTCTGAGGATCGAGGGTCGTATTTGCATTCTTAGAGTTGGTGACCTGGTCAGATTGATATTGGAGGAGGCTCATTACTTTAGATATTCCATTCATCCCAGGGCAGCTAAGATATATCGTGACTTAAGGCAGCACTACTGGTGGTATGGGATGAAGAGGGATATTTTGGCTTTCGTATCCAGGTGCTTGAACTGTCAGCAGGTGAAGTTCGAGCACCAGAGGCCAGGTGGTTTATCACAGAGGCTACACATTTCGGAGTGGAAATGGGAGCGTATATCCATGGACTTTGTAGTCGGATTGCCACGTACCTTGCAGAGGTTTGATGCTATTTGGGTTATCATGGACAGGTTCACAAAGTCTTCTCACTTTCTGCCAGTTCATACTTCCTACAGTTCTGAGAGGTTGGCCCAGATCTATATTCGAGAGATTTTCTGTTTGCATGGGGTGCCAGTTTCTATCATTTCTGACCTAGGTACTCAGTTCACTTCACACTTTTGGCAGTCTATTCAGAGAGAGTTGGGTACTAGAGTTGAGCTTAGCACCGCCTTTCATCCACAGACATATGGCCAGTCAGAGAGTACCATTCAGGTTCTGGAGGATATGTTGCGAGCTTGTGTTATTGATTTCGAGGGTCAGTGGGACCAGTGTTTAGCCTTGGTAGAGTTTGCATAAAATAATAGCTATCATTCTAGAATTTAGATGGCTTCGTTCAAGGCTTTATATGGTAGGCGGTCCAGATCTTTAGTGGGTTGGTTCGATGCTTTCGAGGTCAGGTCGTGGGGTACGACTTGCTTCGTGATTCTATGGATAGATTTTGGGTTATTCAGGTGAGACTTCATACTGCCCAGAGTTGGAAGAAGAGTTATGTTGACTGAAGAGTTCGAGATCTTGATTTTATGGTTGGTGACAGTGTGTTCCTTCGGGTGTCACCCATGAAGGGCGTGATGCGGTTCAGGAGAAAGGGCAAGCTCAGTCCGAGGTTCATTGGTCCATTTAAGATCCTTCGCCGTATTGGAGAGGTTGCTTATGAGTTGGCCTTGCCTCCTGCTCTTTCTAGTGTTCATCTGGTGTTTAATATTTCTATGTTGCGGTGGTACATTCTTGATGAGTCTCACGTGCTTCAGTGGGAGTTAGTTCAATTAGATGAGTCTTTGGCATTCGAGGAGGAGCCTATTGCTATCTTGGACAGGCAGGTTAGGAAGTTGAGGTCCAAGGAGATTCCGTCAGTTAAGGTTCAGTGGCGGCATCATCCTGTCGAGGAGGATACTTGGGAGATCGAGACCGACATGCGGACCCGTTATCCTCATCTTTTCGAATCTTCAGATACTATCCTTATTCTAACTTTTGTGGACAAAAGTTCTTTTGGTAGTGGATGTTTTAATGACCCTCAAGGTCATTTTTTGCCTTTCATCCCTTTTTTGGCGTTTCAAGCTTTCCCTCAGTGGCTCCAGGTCATTTATGACTTGCCGGGACCGACAGTTTGGTGCCCGGACCATTCTTTAGGTAATTGTGACCATTTCCCTGTTTTAGCTTTTAAAGTTGGTAAATCTTTGATTTTGGTCAACTTTCTTGGTTAACGCACTTAGAATAAAATTCCAACATTTCTGTTGGCTCCGGAATGGGGATTTTGGTCTAGTGGGACCATTGGTCATAGTCTGAGTGCCTTCAGTTTGGTTTTGTGTGGCTTTGTGTGTTTTGGAGTCAGTTTGGCTGGTAGGGTTGACTTTGGTCAACATTCGCAGAAGACGGCCTCGGATGGGAATTCTGTCACCGCCGTAAGCTCCAGAATGTCGACTTTGGGCTAGGGGGACCTTTGGTTCCGATCCCGAGGCTTCTGGACTCATTTTAGGGTGTTAAGTTTCGAGTTAGTTTTGGGCGTGGGGATGACTTTTCATTAAAACAATCTCCGTTGAGAGTTTCGTCGATTCCATTGAGTCCAGAATGCCATTTCTGGTATGGTAGCATGGTTGGGTTGTGTTCACGGGGTTTTGAATGAATCCCGAGGGTCCGTCGGAAGATTTTTGGACTTGGTGTTTTTGTTGGTTGCTGCATTAAGTTGCAGACAACTTTGCTCTTCGCGATCGCGGGGACCCCATCGCATTCGCGATGGTCTAGTTTCTTAACCATCGCATTCACGAAGGGTTCCTTCACATTCACGAAGGGTTCCTTCGCATTCACGATATAGCTGGCTGGGACCTGGCTCGACTTCCTCTTCGTGAACGCAGCCTGGACCATCGCGAACGTGATGGTTGGGTCGGTTGTTCTCTGCAAACGCAGGGGTCCTATCGCGATCGCGATGAAGGACCCCTGGCAGTTATATTAAGTCCCAACATCATTTTCTCCTTCATTTGTCCATAAAACTTCATTGATTAAGCTCCAAGCCCCCAATTTCCAGCTCCCTTGCTCAGTATCAATCACCCGATAAGTTCCCTCGTCACCCCTCTCCCTTTTCCGTGTAAATTCTCGTGATTCTCCCGCTAAATTCCCTTGTTGCTAAATCCCTAGTGGTGGAGTGTTCTTGTGGAATCTGATTTTTTGGGGACTACGTGCTCCTGAATTTGTGCAACTCAGCTCCGTAGCGTGTTTCTCTTGTTGAGGTAGGTCCCTGCCTCTAAATTTCTGAGCTTTCCGTTTCAAATCCCGTGAATTTGTAGCACTTCGGGGATGTTTTGGGCCTCGAATCGAGCTTCGTTTGTGCCCAAACTTTGGGCATGGGTTCCTTAACCCACCGCAAGCATAGTTGTGATTTTGGTTTTCTAATTCATTATGCGTCCAGAGGGTCATTTTCCTGACCCGATTTTTGGCCCAATTTTTTCGTATAGCAATATGGGTATCATTATTCTCGTCTTGACACCTAGTTTATGTTTTTGATAGTGTGGAAGCTTTTTGAGGCTATTCAGAAGGGGAAGGCACTTGAGTGACGGTTCGTACTTGTTGTTTGGCCCCGAGGTAGGTTACGGTTTACCTTCTAGACTAAGTTTAGTTGGATTATATATATTCGTATATTACTGGAATGCTAGGTTGGATTTTAGATAAACTTTAGGCTTAAATCCTGTTTATCATGTTAATTAGCCATTTCGGGTTTTTAGCACTCGGATTGTATGTTATCCTTAGCCTAGGAGCTTCTTTCTTTTGTATGACTAGTCTAAGACCCTTAACATGCTTTTAGGAGGCTTTAGGGGTAGAATAGACATTTTCCCATTGGTTTCCCCTTTTATTTTTGCTTTACCACTTTATTCTATCATCGTGTGTAACTGTGGGCTCGAGGCCATGGCTAGGATTTGGATGGATTCCAGGTCAGTTCTCTTATTTGGAGGGTATTCTTGCCCTGTTTGATCTGATGATGTGGTTTCCCTCTGTGTGTAAACATTCATACTCATATCGTATGGCATATCATTGGTACAGTAAGGAAATGATTTTTGAAGGTTTTGGTTTGAAAAGAGGCTCTTCTATTGTTATGATGATTTCAGACTAAATTGAGCTATTTTGAGTATGACCTTGGTTTTTTAGAGGAAAAGAGGAACTACTATTTTCTGTATATTAATTTATATTCCGATGTGGTATTCTGGACCCCCGATGCGTGATTTCGGGTATTTTACTTTCTCATTTATATACATATTAGTCCGATGCGGTATTTCGGACCCCCGATGCATTATTCCGGGTATTTTTCTATTTTCATATATATATATATGCATAGTCCAATGCGATATTCAGGGTGCCCGATGTGGTATTCTGGGTTTATATTATATTGCATCATCGAGCATCGCATTACATTTGCTTTGGCATGTGGATTGACTCTGGTTTGGCTTCATGTTGTTTCCCTTTTTCTTTTTGTTTATTGGCATGTCTCTAGCTTTATAACTAGATTTAGGTAGATCCCTGTATAGTTAGTTGCTTTCCTGTAATTTATATTTATATATATTATCTTTCTGCGCTCGGTCGGCCTATGATGTCTACTGAGTACCCGTTGTCTTGGTACTCATACTACACTCTGCATCTCTTTTTCTGATGCAGCAGCTAGTACGAGCCACCCTCGTTGATCTCCTGTCGTTCGAGGCTTGTTGTTGTTCGGATCGCGGTGAGCTCCCGGCGCTTTGGAGAATTTACTTGCTTTCCATCTTGTACTTCCTGTCTATATTTTGTATTTTGGATAGACAGAGGTTATTGTATAGCTACTCCTTACTTTAGTTGCTCTTGTACTAGTGACACCAGGTCCGGGTTGGTGTTCGGGTTGTTTTGTCTTTTTCTGTAACTTTAGGGCCATCTTTTATATATTGTGTATGTTGGTATGTATATATATGCTTCTAGCCCTATCTTTTGTTATATCTTCCGCTTCTCTTTAATTAAATTATTATTTACTGCTTTTCGTGTGTTTGGGATAGGCTTGTCTACTGGGGGGTTATGTAGACGCCATCATGGCCTGATTTCGGGTCGTGACAATATGTCAAAACATCAAAATCAACACCCATATTGCTATACAAAAATTCGAGCCAAAAATCGGGTCAAAGAATTACCTTGAGGCCCGCGCAACAAAGCAAAAAATGAAATTCACAATTTTGTTTGAAGTGGGTGTCTAAACCCATGCCCAAAATATGAGTATGAACGAGACTCATTTCGAGGCCCAAAATAGCCTCGAAATTCCTTTTGATCAAGAAGATTTCAACAAGAGAATTAAAAAAGAAATAACTGGAAGATAACATGAATTAAATAACGAAAAAAGGAGCGGGGGAATAGGATGAACTTACTGGGAATAATGGAGATGGAATAAAATCTCTAAACCTTCTCTTGAGCTCAATAATGATGGTGTTACACTAATAAAAAGAGGAGAAAATGAAGTTGGAGCAATATATAATGCCAGGACATTGGCCTTTGCGGACGCGGGCAGGCCACGGCGTATCGAGTCTGTGTAGGCAGCCTAGGCCATTGGTCATGAAGCACAGAGGGAGGCAGGGTCAGGTGACCCTTCATCGGGTATATGATAGGGCCACCGCATATGTGAGCCCGCATAAGAGGCCACCCCTCTGCATAGGCAAAGGTTTAATTGACCCTGCAACAGCAACAACAAAACCCGCAAAACTCTAAGACTAAAAAGTCATCGGATAGTCCTCGGGATTTGTTCAGAACCCCATGAACAAACACTAAATATGCTATCCTACAAAAAATGGCATTTTGGACTCAACAGAATTTATGAAATCCCCAACAGAGATCATTTTGATAAAAAATGGGTCCCACGCCTAAAAACCAACTTTTACCAAAAAGAAACCCAATAGCCTAAAATGAGTCTGGAAGCCTCATGACCCAAACCAAAGGTTCTATTAGCCCTAAATCAATGTTCTAAAGCTAACAGTGCTGGCAAAATTTCCATCCAACGCTGTCTTCTTTGAATGTTGACCAAAGTCAACTCTCCTAACTTTAAGAGTTTCAAAATAAGAAAATAGGCTTAAAACACAAACAAACCACTTGGGAACCAAACCGTCAGTCTCATTAAGCCATAAATGACCTGTAGCCACTGTGGAAAGCTCAAAATGCATGAAAAGCATGAAAACCAAGAAAATAACCTAGAGGGTAATCACACTGAAATTCCTACTTGATCTTAAATTTGATATTCTTATATTAGTGGAGTATTTACACTAAGGGCCCTGCGATTCATCATATGTTACTTGCAAAATTCTTTGTGAGAGTGAGTGTAATATCATTCATATGACCATATATGTGATATTTTGTATACCTTTGTGAGAATATGGGTAACTCTCTTATTTTGTGAGGGCACATTGTTAATGAAAGAAAGGTAAAGTGTTTGATCTCTTGATTGGGTAACTTATAAGTGTTTGTTGATATCATAGAGTCCGTTATGGTGGTCTTGAAGTAGTTGTTCATAAGTTTTAAAAGTATTGAATGAATGAAGCATGTTGTAATGAGAGCTTGCTATGTGTTCGGTATAGTCTTAGCTTGAGTAGACATGTTCAATTGATGTAGCTTTAGTTAGAGTCTAGGCCATGACTGCATTTACATGCAAAATTCTTTGTGAGAGAGAGTGTAATATCATTCATATGCCCATATATGTGCTATTTGTTATACTTTTGTGCGAATACAGATAACTCTCTTATTTTGTGAGGGCACATAGTTAAAAAAAGAAAGGTGAAGTGTTTGAGCTCTTGATTAGGTGACTTATAAGTGTTTTTTGATATCATAGAGTCAGTTATTAAGGATAGGTGGTCTTGAAGTAGTTGTTCATAAGTTTTAAATATATTGAATGAATGAAGCATGTTGTAATGAGATCTTGCTATGTGTTTGTTGTAGTCTTAGCTTGAGTAGACCTGTTTGATTGATGTAGCTTTAGTTAGAGTCTAGGCCACTACTGTATAGCTTACTCGAGGATGCACAAAATTTTAAGTGGGTGATGTTCATGTAAGGCTAACATTTATATATTTTCACTATCATTCGCCTCACATTTGTTGCTTTAAAGTAGTGTTATTGAGCTTTTATTATATGAATTGTATTTATGTTGGTTGTTTTAATTGTGTATGATGGAAATGAAAGAGTTTGAGCACAAATTAGATGTATATGAGCTTGGAAGTCTGAGTAGGAGTAAAAGACGTCAATCCGGAACAAGTCCAAAGGTGTATGGCAAAGACCAAAGGCTTAACGGGAAGAAAAGGCGAATGAGGCACAAAATTACACTGTTCATTCTTGGGGCGTAGTCCAGGGCGATGCCATAGTGCAACAAATGCCTCCCAAATGCCCAAGATTTCTCAATGGGCATTGCCTTAGTGCAATTCTAGACTAATATCTTTTGGTTCAGATTTTTAAAGGGTATTATGGTCCGAGACTTATGGGAACCCTATATATACACCAAAAACACATTTTTTAGTGAGAATTCAAGCCTAGAATTGTAGAGAGCGGTTGATGACTTGTAGGTTTTACTTTTTTTTCCATTCTTTAATCATTCAAACACTTGTTATTCATGAATTTGTTTGCTTGTAATCAATTCATGTGTAGTTAAACTCATAGTATCTAGGATTGTAGTATGAACATGAAACTTGACATTTGATAATCATGATGTTTAGATTGATTTCTATTATTGAGTAATTTATCCTCTCTTGAGCTTAATTGTTTGATTGCTTTATCACCTTTTAAACACTACCTACGGCGCGTAGATTGAACTAGGAATAGGGAATTTATGTACATAATAAGAAAATATAGGGCTTGGTTGTTGACCTTATAAGGAAATGAAAAGATTTGCTAATATGGATAGGAATATATATGTTAGCCTTACCCAGTTGATACATATGACATATCACATGAACTTTATTATAGACCGAAGACCATAGAAATATATGCATTAGGAATAGTCGAGTTGGCTTTGAGTTGGCAAAATGCTCAATATAGGAATCATTAATTTGCAACTAGTAACTCTGAAAATCAATTAGACGATTGAATAACTCAACTAGATTGTTATATTTAACACGATCCTGGATACTATAAGTAGCATAGATAAACTAAAACCCTCTCCATTTCTTGTTACCTACTGAATAGCTAAAATAAGAATCCAAACTGGATAATCAATTTGTCAACTCCATGTAGGATCGATAACTGGACTTAACCTCCTGTATTACTTGTAAGACTATGTGCATTTGAATGCAACATTAAGCAACTCTTCTTTTTCCTCTTCCTCCGCCCATTTTTAGCATATTTTCTTCTTTCTCCCCATCTTTATTAAGCATATTTTTCTATGACACTAGAAAGGAGTACTATCAAGGTATTATTATTTTCAACACACTTTTTTTCAAACTTCATACTATTATCACATATAACTCTTTTGCCCATGCACCCTCAACCTCATTATTTCTAATTCCATTTTTTTCAGCTTCTCCCTTTATGCCCCTCTTAACTTTTCAATTTCTTTTAAGCGCTCAATGAACTTTCAAGTTCTCTTAGGGGCTACGGGATCAAAAATCAATGGTCAATAAACACGAAAGGGATTCGGCATCAAAATATGACTTCAAAAGAATTAGGCTAAAGGCTCGACAGGACTGACTAAGGATGTATCATATGCGTAGGCACAAGAGAATATGTTGAAATGGCTAGCCAAAGAAATTCCTCTATCACTTCCTAAACATAACATTCTTTATTTAGCCTTGAAAAACATGCGCAAGTTCTAGACATCACATGAAAGTATAGAATGAAAATAATTCAGCTCACAACATACATAGAACATGTTCAACAACAAGATAATTTCATGTAGACCTCAAGTTAAGCAGCCACTAAAAAGAATTCAATATTAAGCCAATGCAAACACACATGAGTCATGAGGATGATGCTAGGTATTTCAAAACTAAGTCATTCAATTTTGCTATAACATATTTACAATAAAAACAATGCTTGAGTTGATCAATGTATCATCTCGATTGAGCACCTAGAATTCAATTCGGGTAAAGGCTGCAGCCATCACCTAATGACTAATTTTCCCTCAAGACGGTTCTCAATCATCCATCGGTGGGAAGAGTCTTTTCTTTTCCTAAAAAATTAACATAAAACTACTCCTAAAAATAAAATGTTTTCTAGTTCAATGTTCCTCTCCTCAGAAAAGAACCTAGACCATAAGAAAAACTAAGAGGTGGATGAGACAGGTCACCTAAAAAAACAAAAAATAAAATAGAAACAACACAAAATCATTTTCTATTTTTTTTCTACTAAAATCAAACAAAATTCTATGGCATACTCATCTTCAATCTCACAAATATCAGAAGATTTCACATCCCACACTCAAAGTTATGCTTTGTCCTCGATGAAATTTTTAGCGACAATTAAGAACAAGGGTTAAAGATAGTCCCTGAGGCCCTCTAGAGCCTCGCTAGTAGCATGTTTTCTCATATTACTTTTCAAGTTTCATGACTCCAATTATGATAGAATCATGTGGATGCCTATTCTAACATATCTAGATAGGAGAACCCTGAAACACCTAACCCTAAGTGTTGCATCCAAATGCACACGCAAGTGTATGCGATCGTATGAGTAAAATAGGATTGAGAGTCAAGATATCGTACCCATAGGGACTTGTCGATTAATTATTTTACAAAATTAAACTAGTTATAATTATTTGTTCAAGCGTAAAAATCCAAAGATATATTTATTAACTAAAGTAAAAAAAGAAGTTAACTAATGAATAATTAATCAGCCGAAGAGCAGATTCTTACGCAATTAATATGATGAAACTGATCTAGAATTATGGAATTACTAACAATCATTTTGAGTAATTAATTTAATTGACTTACTTGATTATCTAGTTGTTGATTTTGGGGTTAATTATATGATTATGGTCTTCCAAACCTCTATCGCCTATTCACATGCACTTCTAGTTCTATATTTTTATGATCAGAATGAACATGTGAACCAAGTTTCTACTCCCATTTAAATAAAGAAAGGCGATCTAGGTATATTTCTATCCTAGCCGCAAATCTACTCTTTACGTTAAAAAGAGAGATCTCGCTCCTTATATTCATTGTTCTATCTTATTAATCTGTATTTTTGTTCACAATAAGATTATAAGTATATTTTAATAATTTGAAGCATTAAAATAGCAAGCTCAAGAATATAAAAATAACTAATATAATAATCTGGAGAATCAAATTAAGAGCATATTAGAACAATCATGAAGCTACCATAATCTTATAGTGAGAATTTTAACTCCACATAGACATGGAGAAATTACAACAATTCATCCAAAGGAAAACTATAAAAATAAATAATAAAGGAGAAAAAAAGATGAAACCAATATTATCCAGCCTCTGCGGCAGCTCCTAGCTCTTCGTAGGCCAAAATTTATGTTAAATTCCTTATTGGAGATGTATTTATAGAGTATGAAGAAAATAACCCCTTTTCCTACTCAAATTTAGAGTAGAAGAAAGATGGAAATTTTTTGGGTTTGGGGCCTGCCGTGACGTTCCACCAATGCGCCAACATCTCCCTCTAGTAGTTTAGGGGCTAGGGCGACGTGCCATCAATGAACCAAGAACATTGACCAGTAGTTGTGGGGCTGGGGCGATGCTCCAGTAATGCGCCACAACCTAGATTTTGTATTTTGTTCTCTTTCTCTTCCCCAAACTTTGCTAACTTATTTCCAATGCTTTATGCTTTCATTTCATCTCTCATGGGTTGTTTTTCTCCATATTTTTTCCTGCAAAGCACCTAATCAAATATATTAGCTTACAATCATGAATATGAAAATAATCGTAAGGATATACATGATTTTTTCCCACGAAATAAGGCTCAAACATGGGTAAATAAGGCAAGTGGGTGTATAAATACGCCCAAGATCACCACCCCACACTTAAATCTTTGTTTGTCCTCAAAGAAATCACTATACAACTCACAAATTTCACATCTTAAGATACCAATTGAACAGGTCTGCTCACACTCAAGTTCCCTAGACAATTTAATCATGACCCATAATCAACTCAAGATGCATACATCAATCATATTTTCACCTACCCTTCATTGAAATTACACAACCTCCAAAACTGACTCTCATGAAAAATAAGGCCAACATGATAATGTGTAAATATAGCAATCATTAGTACACTAAATTCTTTCCATTTTATGCCCTCACATTAGAGAGAGATGTTACTCACTCACATCATGCATTTATATATCCAAACTGGGGCATATAGATAGGAAATTTTCTCACTCTCTTAAAGAAAGTTCCATGCATACAAGACATACCATAAGTTTGCCCTTAGTGTAATACTCTATTAACAAAGCATCAAAATTATAGGATCAAAAGGACTTCTATTGATTGTAATGTCGGCTAAGGGACGGGTAGGAACAATTTTGCCAACAGTGACTACTCTTCGTCAACTCATGTTCATGTTTTCCTTCAAACTCTCCCCTTTTCTTTTGTTTTTTTTTTGTTTTTCTACCCTATCCTTCATTCATTTATTGTTAGCAAGGAGATTTTTCTAAACTTCCATTTTTTAATTTGTTTTTCCTCTGCTTTACTACCAATATATAAATTATTTTTCACAAGGGCACCACATCTAATTCTTATTCTTCACACAATAATCTCCCTCTATCTTTTTGCCCTTCATCTTATGTTCCCTTTTTTTCTTTAAGTCTATCAACTACAAAGTGCATTTGGGACTCGTTAGATCAAATTAATACAGGATAATCAAATAAAAGGGATAGGTTAAACATGCTGCTAGTCAAAGAAAGAGGCTCAAGGATCAAAGGGTCTTAATTAAGAATAATATAAAGGGTGGCACAAATAATAGTCAAAAAGAAGCGGCTCACAAAGAAATGCCTTGATCATATCTCACTAGTCAACACTATGTTTCATTTTCTACACACACGCAGTAAGTTCTAGATATCAAGATATGCAAGAAACATACTAAACACTCATAACACATGGCACAATGGTTCAAAAATGACTTCCTAAAACTTCATATTCACAACATAAACAAATTGAAGATCCTATGTATCTCTAAATGAAGTTTCCTGCTTTTTATGCTTCATTTGAGTGAAATACCGATGACGTCTAGCGTATACTTAGGTTAAGTACCTAGAATTCAAAAGGCTATGGTTTCTAATATTTCTCCTTCTTATGAGTAATATTCCCTTAAGACGGTCGACATCCATCCATTTTCGAGAAAAGTTCCCTACCTATGACTAAAAAAACTACTCCTAAGAAAAATAAAAATTACCCGGTTCAAAACGCTCCCCCTCAGAAAAGAAAGTGAGGCCATAAATAAAACCAAGCGATGGATGAGATATGCCGCTTAAGAATTAAAAAATTATAACAATAAAATCTTTTTGTACTTTTTCGATAAAAAAATTATATGGCATACTCACCCTTAACTCGCAAATATCGAAAGATTCTCCACCCCACATATGAAATCATTCTTTCTCTCCAAAGCAATAAATAAGATAAAACTAGGTTAGAAATACTCCCTGAGACCCTCTAAAACCTAGCTAATAGCATGTTTCCTCGATTTTTATGAAGAGTCTCATCACCGCACACTTAAGCCCAACCATGCTCCTTAGCTTCAAATTTGGGTACTCAAATTTCCCCAAACCTACAAAACAAAATACACAAAAAGTGACACTACAAAAATTATAAAAAAAAGAAGTTACACTAAAAATTGGGTTGACTCCCAACAAGCGCCTGATTTAATATTGCGGCACAACACCATCAATTTCACCACTTTTTCTTCCTCTTTGAAGACATGAATTTCACCCCTAATTTTTCATCAATTTTTCTGCTCCGCTCAAAGGGAGGTGGTATAAAGATGAAGAACCAAGAAAAGGATGCCACATCTTTTACTTCTTGGCCCTTAAGTGAGGAATGTCATATTGTCTCTTTGGTGTGGCAAATTTTAAAATGTAAGCGACATGTTCCTCATCTACACACTTCTCCACCAGTTCAAATGACTCGATTCTCATGTCATCATCCAAACATAATATAGAAAAGGAGTAGAATGAGGTCCAACATATCTCAACTCAAAACCTGTATTATTTATAACATGCTCATGTTTGTGCATCTCCTCAACATTGACACTAATGAATAAAACATAGTTGAGTGGTTGAAATTCCTCTTTCTGCTCCATTAGTTGAACAATATCCACAATATTTGGTGATTGGGCCTCATACGCCTCAAGCTTATTCTGCAAGTGATCCTCCAAGTCATGAATATTTGCGCCTAATTGGTCTATATCTTGTCTGAGCTAAACTCTGACTTCTATCTGTCGTGTCATCATGTTTGTAAGACTATCACGGAGAAACTCATGAAATTTAATTTTATGCTCTTATTCCCTTAGCCAAGATTGACTCACTATGTCTTCTTCCTCACAGATTTCTTCGAGTAGGGACTCATTTTATTCTTCTACTAAGGGTTCATCTTGTGTATTGGCTAAAACTGTCACTTGATAAATAATACAAGTTTCAGCCATAGCCTACATCTCTGTGAGCTGGGAACTCATTCTCTTTATGGCTTCGCTCTGTTCTGTTTGCTTCTCTAGTATTTGCTTCAACATATCAAGAAGGTGATCATCATGATTTTAATCCTCCACTTTATTACCCCTACCAATATTGCAAATAATAGAAGAATCATAATAGGGGCTCGAGGGAGGGGAATAAGGGTTTAGACAACCATTCAAATGGCCATCCTGGCCACCACATATACGACATACAATAAATTCAGAAGTTTGGGTAGGTGTGCACAACCCACTCTCTTGAATATAATGGCAATAAATACTCAGGTGGAGTTCTCCACAGTACTGACAAGGATTACCAACATATGAATACTCATCATTTAACTAATACTTATCCCTCGATGTTATGTTAAGAAGAGTAGTAAATATTATAAAAATAAACTATCTATACAAGAAAATAATATATATCTACAAAAACTCAAATAAATAAAAAGAAAAAGTCTAACTTAGATAAACAATTAATTTCTAAGTCCCCCGCAATAGCGCCAAAAACATATTGCGTCCAAACATATACGCAAGTGTACGTGGTTGTACAAGTAATATAGGATTGAGAGTCCAGATATCGTACCCACAGTGACTTGTGGATTAAATATTTTACTAAATCAAAATAGTTTTGATTATTTATTCAAGCGTAAAAACCCAAAGATATATTTATTAACTAAAGTAAAAAAAAAATGACTAATGAACAATTAACCAATCGAAGAGAAGATTTTTACGCAATCAATATGGTGAAATTGATCTAGAATTATGAAATTTCTAACAATCATGTTGAGTAATCAATTTAATTGACTTGATTGATTATCTAGTTGTTGATCAGAATTAATTCGATGATTATGATCTTCCAAACCTCTAATCGCCTATTCACATACACTTCTAGTTCTATACTCATATGAGCAGAACGAACACGCGAACGAAATTTCTAATCCCATTTAAATCAAGCAAGTTAATCTAGATATATTTCTATCCTAGCCGCAAATCAACTCTATACATTACAAAAGAGAGATGTTGCTCCTTATATTCCTTGTTCTAATTTATTGATCCATCTTCCGTATTCACGACAAGATTATATGTTTATTTTAATGGTCGTGAAGCATTAAAATAGTAAGCTCAATAATATAAGAACAACTAATATGATAATCTTAATAATATAATCAAGAGTCTACTACAACAACAATCATGAAGCTACTATAATCCTAGAATGAGAAATTTAACTCCACATAGACATGGAGCTATTATAAAAATTCATCCAAAGGAAAACATAAAAATAAATAATAAAGGAGAAGAAAAGTGAAAACAATATTCTCCGGTCTCCACGGCGACTCCTAGCTCTTTGTAGATCAAAAGTTATGTAAAAATTGTGATTGGGGATGTATTTATAGTGTATGAGGAAAATAACCTCTTTTTCTACTTGAATTTTGAGTAAAAGAAAGCTAGAAATTTTTCGGGTTTTGGGCCTGGCGCGACATGTCACCCATGCACCAACATCTCCATTATGTAGTTCTGGGGATAGGATGATGCACCACCAATGCACCAAGAACATTTCCCAATAGTTCTTGGAATGGGGAGATGCGCCACCAATGCGCCAGAACCCAGATTTCGTATTTAGTTCTCTTTTTCTTCTCGGAACTTTGCTAACTTCTTTCCAACACTTTATTGTCACAACCCGATTTCTCAAGTCATAATGGCACCTAAAACCCTCCAGTAGGCGAATCAATTCCCGTAGCCCGGAATGGTTAGTAATGGGCTACTACCTAACCAATACGCATGATGAGCTGAAATAAGCAGAAGCAGATTAAGATAAGGACAATGCCGAAGCAAATAACCCGATTAGATATATATATAAGAGAATTACACCTACCCCTAGACTTGGTATCTATAGTACAGGAGCTTCTAAATGGAATACAAGTGCTAGATGTAACAAAATAAATAACACAACTGTCTCTGAATACGTAAGAGTAACAGTACAAAAGATGAGATACGGTCAAGCCCCGGTCGTTAGGCGCTCACCCTAGTCTCGAATATCCAGAAGCTGCATGAGTCTCCACGCGATCAACGACAAAAGATCACACTAATATCTGCACCAAAAGATGCAGAAGTGTAGTATGAACACCAATTGCTAAGGAACGGTTACCCAGTTTGCATCATCGGCCAACTAAGTGCATATAAAATATAAAAGTAGTAACATAGCAGAATACAAGGAAACAGTCACGGAAACAAAGAGGAAGCACAAGTAAACTAACATGGATAGAAAACTAAGGAAATACATCATGCCACGTTAGTCATAGAAGATATGCATACATAGAAGCACAAGTGAAAGGAAGAGGAATGCACCTGGGATCCTTGCAATAACAGTATATATAAAGAGCGAGTTTAAGGAAAAGGGTGGTGTACCGGTAACCTCAAGTAAAAAAGGAAAAGAAGGGAAGCAAGCCAATATATTCCAACAGGAAGAAATACGAACAAAGTAATGTAAAAACCCAACTACCAGATAAGCATAGACAGAATTAACTCACAATTACAACCTTAGGATGGAATGACTAAACCACAAAGTACCGAGATCCACTAATCCAAAAACCATGATAAGAATAGAATTTGATACCCCACAACCGCTCAAAAGACTACACAAATAGTACCTCAATAATATAGGACCCACTAGACCCTCAATAATATCAGTCCAAAAGTCGGAACCTCAACATGCTAATAACTACTAATCCAATTGGTAACAAAGGTCATAACAAGCTTTGTGAAACGAAAGGAGTAAGATAATCTACCTATAGTCCCAACGGTTTTCCATACAACCGAGAAACACAATCAAGTGAAAACAAACCCTCTGGTATCCTATACTACCAGAGCGTATACTGAGAAAATAGCAAACAAGGGTGGAATCGGAATATAGTATGCATGCTGATGATATGATGAAGCTGGTGTGATAGTAACCCATATTTTCCCCCTCTAGTAACTCAAAGGCCCAATAGGGGCAGGACCCATGGAAGGACTCTACCCGTGTACCTCTACTCTGCCGTACACCCCTCCTCTTGGCACACGCGTCGGCCCGTAGTCAGTTTCCCAGGAACAATAGGGTCCATGGAGGTCTACTCGTAGACCACTTACAAAAATTGCAAATCTCAAAGTACCACTTTCCAGAGTGTGACAAGATATAGATCAAAAATCAGAGTCTCATAAAATATGCCCGAAATAGAACCGGGTCTAAATCAGTAGTAGTAATCTCAAAGACCCTCTCAAAGGGTGCCCAAAGTATATTCGGGTCTTAATTAGTAATCAAAGTCACAGTAGCCCTCTCAAAGGGTGCCCGGATCGTATTCGGGACTAAATACATAGTAAAAGCATGTCTAGCACCCCGGCCCAGCCGAGTCTAGTGTCAGTAAGAAAATCAGTGAGAAAAACAACATAGTACAACTTTTATTTCAAGAAAATCCACAAGTCAATACCAAATCTCATTTTATCCTCATTTATTTTGAAAGTGGGCCCTCGAGGCCATGCAAAGTTTAGGAAACCGATAATAGTAGGCCCGAAGCCAAGTAGCAGTAAAACATGCAGAAAAATCCTTTTTAATGAATGATATGCTCGCAAATAATAGATTAGCCTAAAATGGCTCACAAACATTCCTATCGGCCCTACACAGGCACAAGCAGCTCTACAGCACAGATAGCCAGCCTAAAGTAAGGTCACGATGTCCTGGACTCACGGACATTCCCAAATATCCCACCGTCTATAGTCCAGAGTCATAAGTAAAGGCCACACGAGGCCACAAGGGTTAAATTTCAAGACTACACGAATGCTACAAACAAAGTATGCAATAAACGGACAAGAAGGCGTACAAGGTCTGGGGTACCAACCTATAACAACCCACCCAAGGATACTAATTAGTGCAGTTATAGTCTATATACGCAAAGTATAGATAGGGGAAGCCATAATCTACTTGTCGTCCGACGACTAGCTGCGGGGATGGTGTCGTCCAGGCTCGAACTACTTCGAGAAGCTCTAATTTGCGAGAACACTATCACAACAATAATCTACGCGTCAAAATAAGATCAATGATACCCATAATGCCACAAAAATAGCTAGGTCAAAACTTGGGTCACCGGCGAGCCTATGAGCCCCGCAACCCGAAGCCAGAAATGAAAAATACCAATGTGTTCTCCACCTTCCCGAGGGAACATGTCCTTAATTTGAGCAGAAATGGACAATAATTAGGGCTCCAAACAATCCCACCCATCATGAAATTGAAATGAGAATCAATGGGGGAAATGGAAATTAAATAGGTTACTTACTCGCTTTAGAAGTCAATAAACGTGCAAGGATCGACAAAGTATTACCCTCCAATCAGTTGGGATCAATAATTGTGGAAAATTGCAGTTTTATGAGTTATTTATATGGAGAAATGAAGTTGGAAGCTTAGGGGAAAAAGATGAAGAAAACAAGGCTGCCAGCATTTAAACTAGCCCGCTTAGGCGCAGGTGCGCCCAAAAATAGCGCGGGAGCGCAGGCACCACGGTGCTGGCACAGGCGCAGGCGCGCAAGAGGTTAGGCAGGCACTGAGGCGCAGGGGTGGCCAGTGGCGTGCAGGCGCACGCGCAGGGGCGCTGGCACTGGCACCACGGTGCTGGCATGCTGAAGCGGGTGGCACAAAGGGGCACTGGCCTGGGCGCAGGAGCGGTCAAGGCGGCGCCCTGGCACCACACCAGCAACCAGCAATGCCAAGGGCAGATTTTTATACTTTGGGTCCCTGGCAATGCGTTTGGGGTCTCGCGAACAAAAACAAGCTGAGTAATTCAACTAGAAACGGCGTTCTGGATCTAATGGAATCGATGAAAGTCCCATTGGAGGTCAATTTAATAAAAAATGGCCCCCACGCCCAAAGATCAACCTTAGGACAACTATTTCCAAGACAAAACCCAATGGCCGAAAACAAGTCTGGAAGCCTCAGGACCCAAACCAATGGTCCCTTTAGCCTAAACTCGACGATCCAGAGCTAACAGCACTTTCAAAATTTTCATCTAAGGCCTTCTTCTCCAAATGTTGACCAAAGTCAACCAAACAAGCCCAACTGGCCTGAAAACATAGAACGAGAGAGAATTCTAAGCTGAATAGCTCCCGGATCCCGACCAAAGGTCCAACTAGACCAAAGTCCATGCTCTGGAGCTAACAGATTTATCGGAATTTGATTTCGAGCATGATTACTAGGAATGTTGACTGTAGTCAATGATTTCCAAGTTTAAAACTCTAAAACAAGGAAACAGCCATAAAGACCAACGGATGGCCGTAGCTCCGAACTACCAATTCCAGCAAGTCATAAATGATTTGGGGACTCTACAGGAAAGCTCTAATAGTACAAGAAAGGCCGAAACACGAGAATGACCGGAAGGGTCATTACATTATCCACTATTAAAAAGGACTTTCATCCTCGAAAGTCAAGAAAGAATGAAAAAGCAGAAGCTCAACTACTGCGAATACAAAGCCCACACTACTCTCTCAGACAACCTAGGTAGCCTCCTCTACCAAATGGCACCCAACAGAACGAGACCCAAGAAAGCAACTAGGCCTTAACTTCATCTAGCCAAGCTAGACTCCAACCTTAAACTCCAAAACTCCAAATATCTTCCAACAAAATTAACTCTCACAAATCTCCACCAGAAGCACCGACACAATAACAAAACCAGAGAACCAAGGTGGTCGACACACAGAACTCGAATCCTCGATACCACAACCACGTTCACCCATAAAGTCACTAACCAAAACTCTAACTCATGAACCCACTGATTCACAAAAACCCTTTATTCTGACCTTAATCCGTGTGCACCATAATCACAAAGCTTCACGCAAGTCGAGCACTTGAGCCACCCTCAAAATATGAACTGACACACCGTAGATCCATAGTTCCTTCTTATACTCCACCGCGAATGAAGTCACCTTTTTTCATTCAAATTCTAACCAAGCAAAGATATAGTCTACTATCCATTGACATCCAAAATACTAACCCTAAGCACATACTCAAAAACTGTAGTAGTTTTATTCCGACTGACCATCAACCAATGGACGAACACTTTCGCTAACATCAACCTTGTTACATGAACCCATCTGAACCAATCATCTGCACTAATAATCTGAACCAACCATCTGAACCAACCACTCATACCAACCATCTGAACTTCGTTGAAGCTTGCGCACCAGGGTTGGGAAAGGCATGTACAAATACCCTGTGCCGATGGAGAACCTTCTGACTATAGAGCAAACCCAACCTCGCTGAATTGTGCTAAGACTAAACCGACTGGAAGCGGATGAACCAGGGGAACCTACCCAAATGACCCAAATCAGAACAAAGATCCTGCGAGGATTATGGTAAACCTACCACGAAGTTTGTAGCCAACAATCAAGCTCCAAACTCTAGAAGTACCGCTACTACTCTGATTACTCGAACATCACTCGGATTTAAGATCACCTTACTAGTCTCAACTCAGAAAGAAGTCCACCGTGCGTGAATATCAAGTACAAACACCCCGTAGGCAAAAGAATGTGTGTCTGAAGTCTAAAGTTGTTGCTTAGCTATTGACAATGTCATAACCTTCTAACTCACTCGCTAGCGCAAACATCAGATCTGTTGTACCCGTATACAAACCAACAACCCCGAAAGCATTCAACATACCAAACTTTTGACCCACTCTGGCAAAGCCCAAACAACATTGGAATTGCATACAATAGACGACCCCTTGGAGAACCAACCCATTCAAACCTCTAACCCTCAAAATCACCAAGGTGACCATCAGCCTCAAAGTACTTATCCAACCAAGGTAGAAGGAACCTCATGCTATCAAGAACACTGCTAAAATCTGGAATGTCTGGCCTAACTTAATAGTTAGCCAAGTACTAGGTGTCCAAGGACAACAGCCACTCCAAAAATGAAGTAAAGAAGCCATGTTGCCCGCACCCACCACTTCCCAGCACGAGTATGTTGCAACGAAAGAGAAACTTCCATGAACCACCCAAAGTAGTCTGCTAAAAGCCACGATTTTGAAATACATCACCAATTTACCAATCAATGCTTCTATCAGACCCACGAGTAGACTCATACACTACCGATGAACACTTATAAGAATTGGAGCCAACTAAGCTCTGGATATACCAACTTTTCAATCCGTAGATGCTACTGAAACTTGGATCCTCCAAAGAATATGACAAGCATACCCCGATCGATACAACAAGCTCCCGAATATAGTACTGAAAATAAGCACTACCTCGATCTCACACTAGAAGGAAATCTAACCTTAAACCAATCAAAGGAAAAGTCTCTCCAACCTGCAGTCGATTGAATCACTTCATCAACCCACACAAGGAGTCATCACCCTCCTTCACAAACCAAACAAAACAATTTATTAGGATACGCCAAACCTTACAAATTCTTTCTCAAATGAAACCTGGAGCTACTCTTTTAGCTCCCACAACTCTTACCAGTAACACTTGATATGATGGAATGAGGGTAGGATGAATGCCTAACTTAACCAAACATGTTATAGTCAAAATCCAACCGTAAAGCCACAATTCCATAGTCAAACCTAAGTCACGATGCTACAATCAACACATAGCCCAAAAGATAAAGCCAGAACCCGACCACAATGCCATAATCAAGAACTTGACTAGAAAACTATGATCAAAACTCATCCCAACAGGGACTGGGGACAAACAAGCGAGAATATCTCATATTGGGCTTGAAGCAAAAAGAAGCAAGGAAACAACCCCAACCTGCTAAACTCCTAAGCCAACTGAACAAGAGGATTGACTCTAATTTCCTGAGAACACAAAACCAACCAATGCTCACTAGCATAACCAATAGCACACGACTTAAAATACATCTTTAAACTCTGGCACTACCACCGATATCACATCGAACCAACATAAGGACCTCTAGCCGATGCTAGATAATGACCTAGGCAACAACCATCTAGGACCGCTAGAAAAGGAAGATTCAAGCCAAGCCTAGAACCACAACTAGCAGGAAGCGAGCTTAATAAAACCTACCCACGAGCTACAATTTTGGTAAAACACCTCTCAAGGACACCTCACCCCATCCACTATTAAAAACTGATCTAATAAAAAAACATGAATAGAACTACAAACTCAAACAGTAAAATAACCAAACAAGTAAAATAGGAAGGCACTTCAGCAAATACATGAAAAGGGGAGAATCGCAATGTTAGCAAAGCTATCACCAGCTGAAGATAAACACAGTCGTACATGGAGAAATATCATCAGAAACCTCTACCTCAGGCCCATAAAAGGGGCATCAGACTGACGGTGTCTACCACTGGACTGAGTAGTTGATGCTGAAGGCTCAACCATTCTTTATCGGGGAAAATCTCTAGAATAATGACCGATCACCTCATAATCATAACAACCATGCTGAGTGGGACGTGCAATCGTGGGACAATCCCTAACACAATGGCCATTCCCACTACACTGGAAATAATTCCCTCCTAAAGAAGTTGGACGGGACCATCTCACTAAATCTAACCGGCCACCATGGCCTACACACCTTGAAGGAAAACCCCAAAGAACCTGACTTGTACCCTGCCTATTCTGCTCAACATGCCCTACACAACCACTTTCTGGAACCTGTGGAGCAACTGAAACTGGTCTTCTAGATAAGAATAAACAGAATCAAGCTCTAGTGGAGAATTCCCTACCTCGAGTCTGAGAACCTCAAAAATTATCCTGACAATGACGATTCTTACTACTACCTCTATATGCCTCACAACACAAACCCTCAACAGCCCAAGCATGATCCACTACCTGAGGAAAGGTCATCCTAATTGTAACCAGGTGCTCGATCGCCAAACAGAGTGATGAAATCAATCCCCCAACAAAACTCTGAACTCTATCAAACTATGAAGGCACAGTCCTAGAAGTATGCCTCACCATCTCATGAAACCTCACCTCATACTCCAATACTGACATACAACCCTGCTGAAGGACTGGAATCTCAACTCTAATTGGAGCACTACTTGAAGAACCGGGTACTGCCCCACCCTGAGACACTGAAACACCCACCGAAGGACTCGGAGTCCTAACCACAATGCCCTAAAGAAATAGGGTATCATGAAACCCTACCGGAGGCTGGGCTGACCCTACACCCTCTATCTGATACAACAAACTCTCACCTTAAAATCCTGGCACTGATGGAAGCACTGAAGCAACAAGTACAGAAGCCTCGATATCACCCATGGTCGCACTCATCTTAGGCACTGAGAAGGAATGAAACAATCGAAATTTAGAAGTAAATAGAGCCAGGAACGCACGATAAGGAGCCAAGAAAATGGAACTTTTCCTAACAATACCTTGTAGCCTCCCGCAGATAGGATACGGATGTCATCATACCAATCTGCGAGACTCTATGTAGATACTTGCTTCTGTACCATAACACTGGTGAACCTAGAGCTCTGATACCAAGTTGTCACGACCCAATTTCTCAAGTCATGATGGCACGTACAATCCCCCAATAGGCAAACCAATTCCTGTATCCTAGAACAGTTAGTAATGGGCTACTACCTAACCAATACGCATGATCAGCTGAAATAATCAGAAGCAGAAAAAGATAAGGACAATGCAGAAGCAAATAATCCGATCAAATATATATATAAGAGAACTACACTAACCTCAAGACTTGGTATCGATAGTACAAGAGCTTCTAAATGGAATACAAGTGCTAGATGTAACAAAATAGACTACACAACTATCTCTGAATACATAAGAGTAACAGTACAAAAGATGAGATGCGGTCAAGCCCCGGTTGTCAGGCACTCACCCTAGTCTCAAATATCTAGAAGTAGCACGAGTCTCCACGCGATCAACGGTAAAAGCTCACACTAATATCTATACCACAAAATGCAAAACTGTAGTATGAGCACCAATTGCAAAGCAACAGGTACTCAGTAGGCATCATCGGCTGACTGAGCGCATATAAAATATAAAAGTAGTAACATAACAGAATACAAGGAAACAGTCACGGAAACTAAGAGAAAGCACAAGGAAACTAACATGGATAGCAAACTAACGAAATACATCATGCCATATTAGTCACAGAAGATATACATACATAAAATCACAGGTGAAAAAAAGAGGAACGCACCTGGGATCCTTGCAACAACAGTATATATAAAGAGTGAGTTTAAGAAAAAGGGCGGTGTACTGGTAACCTCAAGTAAAAGGGGAAATAAGGGAAGCAAGACAATATATTCCAACAGGAAGCAATACAACAAAGTCATGCTAAAAACTCAACTACCAAATAAGCGTAGAGAGAATCAACTCACAAGTACAGCCTTAGGATGGAATGACTAAACCACAAAGTACCGAGATCCACTAATCTAAAAACCATGATAAGGATACAATTTTGATACCCTACAACCACTCAGAAGACTACACAAATAGTACCTCAATAATATAGGACCCATTAGCCCCTAAATAATCTCAGTCCAAAAGCTAGAGCCTCAACATGCTAATAACCACTAATCCAATCGGTACCGAAGGTCATACCAAGCTCTGTGAAATGAAAGGATTAATATAATCTACCTACAGTCCCAACAGCTTCCCATACAACTGATGAACACAATCAAGTGAAAACAAACCCTCTGGCATCCCATACTACCGGAGCGTACACTGAGCAAATAGCAAACAAGGGTGTAATCAGAATACAATATGCATGATGATAATATGATAAAGTTGGTGTGATAGTAACCCATATGTTCCCCCTCTGGTACCCCAAAGGCCCACTAGAGGTAGGACTTATAGAAGGACTCTACTCGTGTACCTCTACTCCATTATACACCCCTCCTCCTGGCACACGCATCGGCCCATAGCTAGTTGCCCAGGAATGACAGGGTCCATGGAGGTCTAATCATAGACCACATATAAAAACTGTGAATCTTAAAGTACCATTGTCCAGAGTGTGACCGGATATAGATAAAAAATCAGAGACTCGTAAAACATGCCCAAAATCAAACTGGGTCTAAACCAGTAGTAGTAATCTCAAAGACCCTCTCAAAGGGTGCCCGAAGTATATTCGGGTCTAAATTAGTAATCAAAGTCTCAGTAGCCCTCTCAAAGGGTGCCCGGAGCATATCTCGGTCTAAATACATAGTAAAAGCATGTCTAGCACCTCGGCCCAACCGAGTCTAGTGCCAGTAAGAAAACAAGTGAGAAAATCAACATAGTACCACTTTTATTTCAAGAAAATCCACCAGTCAATACCAAATCTCATTTTATCCTCATTTATACCAAAAGCGGGTCCTTGAGGCCATGCAAATTTTAGGAAACCGATAATAGTAGGCCCAAAGCCAAATAGCAGTAAAACATGCAGAAAAATCCTTTTTCATGAATGATATGCTCGGAAATAATAGATTAGCCCAAAATGGCTCACAAACATTCATATCGGCCCTGCACACATACAAGCAACTCTACAGCACAGATAGCCAACCTAAAGTAAGGTCACGATGTTCGGGACTCACGGACATTCCCAAATATCCCACCGTCTATGGTCCAGAGTCATAAGCAAAGGCCACACGAGGCCACAAGGGTGAAATTTCAAGACTACACGGATGCTACAAATAAAGTATGCAATAAATGGACACGAAGGCGGACAAGGTCTGGGATACCAACCTATAACAACCCACCCAAGGATACTAATTAGTGCAGTTATAGTCTATATACACATAGTCTAGATAGGGGAAGCCATAACCTACTTGTCGTCCAATGACTAGCTGTGGGGACGGTGTCGTCCAGGCTCAAACTACTCCGAGAAGCTCCAATTTGCGAGACCACTATCACAACAATAATCTACGCATCAAAATAAGATCAATGATAACCATGATGGCACAAAAATAACTGGGTCAAAATTCGGGTTACCTGCGGGCCCATAGGCTCTATAATCCGATGCTGGAAATGAAAAACACCAATGTATTCTCTACCTTCCTGGGGGAACATGCCCATAATTTCAGCGGAAATGGACAGCAATTGGGGCTCTAACATAGCCCACCCATCATGAAATTAAAAAGAGAATCAATGGGGAAAACAAAAATTAAAGAGGTTACTTACCTGCGTTAAAAGTCAATAAATGTGCAAGGATTGACAAAGTATTACCCTCCAATCAGTTGAGATCAATAATGGTGGAAAATGGAGGTTTTATGAGTTATTTCTATGGAGAAACGAAGTTGGAAGCTTAGGTGAAAAAAATGAAGAAAACAAGGCTGCCAGCACTTAAACTGTCCCTCTTAGGCGCAGGTGCGCCCAAAAACAACGCAGGAGCGCAGGCGCCATGGCACTGGCACAGGGACAGGCACAGGCGCACAGGAGGTTAGGCAGGGGCTGAGGCGCAGGGGAGGCCAGTGGCGTGCAGGTACGCGCGCGCAAGGGCGCTGGCATTGGCGCCACAGCGCTGGGGTGCTGAGGCGGGTGGCACGCAGAGGCGTTGGCCTGGGCGCAGGCATGGCTCAAGCAGCGCCCTGGCACCACACCAGCAACTAGCAATGCCAAGGGCAGATTTTCAAACTTTGGGTCCCTGGGAACGCGTCTGAGGTCCCGCAAACAAAAATAAGGTGAGTTACTCAACTAGAAATGGCATCCGGATCCAATGGAATTGATGAAAATCACATCGTAGGTCAATTTAATGAAAAGTGAGCCCCGCGCCAAAAGATCAAACTTAGGCCAACTCTTTCCAAAATGGAACCCAATGGCCGAAAATAAGTTCGGAAGCCTTGGGAACCAAACCAATGGTCCCTCTAGACTACACTCAACATTCTAGAGCTAACAACATTGGCAGAATTTTCATTCGAGGTCATCTTCTCCAAATGTTAACCAAAGTCAACAAAACAGGCCTAACTAGCCTAAAAACACAGAACGAGAGAGAATTCCAAGCTGAATATCTCCCAGATCCTGATCAATGGTCCATCTAGAACAAATTCCATGCTCCGGAGTTAACAAAACTTTTAGAATTCGATTCTGAGCACGATTACCAAGAATGTTGACTGAAGTGAACGATTTCCAAATTTTAAAGCTCTAAAACAAGGAAACGGCCATAAAGACCAAACATAAGGCCCAGGCACCAAACTACCAGTCCCAGCAAGTTATAAATTACTAGGGGCCGCTACTGGCAAGCTCTAACAGTACAAGAAAGGTGGAAACACAAGAATGACCGGAAGGGTCATTACATTTATGTTTCTATTTTAGCTCTCATGGGTTGTTTTTCTCCATATTTTCCCCTACAAAGCACCTAATCAAATATATTACCTCACAATCACGAATATGCAAATAATCGTAAACATATACATGACTTTTTCTCTCAAAACAAGGCTAAAATATAGGTAAATAAGGCTAGCGAGTGTATAAATACGCCCAAGATAACTAAGCATTGCGGAAGTCTTTTAAAACAGTTCTAATGATATTTGTAACAACAATAATTGAAATATTAAAATAATAATTGATCAAATCTAAAATACACATAAGCCATTTTTCAATACCAAAAATACAACTATTCCCAAAATTTGGCAAGAAAGATATGACAATGAAAAAACACAGCTTCCATTTTTGAGGAGTAGAATACCAGAAAGTTGATGGTAGAGACACTCCATACCATACAATTAAATTTCAATCAAACTGTCACACATCTACACCGAGAAAGTGTAGCAAGAGTAGCATCAGTACAACCATATGTACTGTTTGGTATCATCGGCCGACTGAGATTAGGTCATATAAATCATGCATGAAAATCAATATATAACAATATAACTTCCACATTAATATTTAACAAGATCATCCCTATGATTATTCACACCAAAAGTATCTTAAACTTACTCTGCTACAAATCTCAAGGAGTCACACCTCTAAGTTCTAAATAGCTTCTCTAGTTGTTGCTAACGTTGGGATACATCCACGAGGCATTTTCTATTCCACATATTCTCCTTTGAAATCCACACCTAAGATTAGTTACTCATGTAGAATTAGTGGTAATGCATTACCAGACTTACCCACTTCCCAAGTTCTCCCAGAAAACACCACACTTAGACAACAACCGTTTTTAAACTCAGCTCATAAAATATTCACTAATACAATAATACATTTCATGTAGGTACACACAGTACAGTAAATAGCAACCATCTACTTAGCCTAATAGACATGACAGATATTAATTGATATCAACCCACACAGTTTATTTGATTCAAGTCAACAACAGTAATATCAAGTACACATAAATCATTGAACATGACTACAAGGATGTAAAAGAGTTCACTTTCAAGTCAAATCACATATGAAACCTCTATCCATCTATTTCTCATCAACACAATCAGTACCTCTAGTCTCTTTTATGACCATAATACCATATCACCATACCTGACCATGGATTAATGCAATGATAATGCAAGGATAAATGCCATGATGAATGTAAGAGTGTACACATATGCTATAGGTCTTATTTCTGCTCACTAGCCATGACCTGCAGTGAAACCTACGCGTCTATGTACCATACTTGTGTGGTATCCGATCTATAGTAGTCATAACAATATCCAAATCAATGGAACTAAGTTCTCAGACCTATCCCTCATGATATACACAGTGCCCAAGACAAATTTATACTTATTCATCTCAACTTACTCATCACTTTTTATACATCTAGCTTATTCATCCAAGAATAATAGGAAAACATATACAATTCAAACACATCTGAAGACCAAATACAAGTTAAGTAATTCAACCATATAGCATGTAATAAGATAAGTCTAAACTCCAATTAAACATGTTATGCATATAAGACCTCACCAAACCTTGTTCATAAATTCAAGTATGTCCGAGGATCATAAAATCAAGTCTAGCAATCCATCCATATACTGGTGTTAAAATAAGTTCATTTACAGGTTACACAGTCATAATTCATCTTATCTCTTATTGTCAACCAAACTCTCATATTTAACAGATCTTTCCATTAAGGTAATTATTACAAAGACACCATTTTACTCTATGATTTTCGCAGGTACAACTATTAGATAAATTCATCAAATAATCAAAAGTCAACATAACAAGACTGCAACAAGTTCATAGGTTATCAATTATCACCACAATTAATTCAGGATTCATTTTAGAAGTTAACCACTTTAAAATCTAGTTCTCTTTTTGGTTCAGTTCCTACCATTATATTATGCACAACAATCTAAGCCTCAGAATCATTACATCCTAGCTAATTGCTTCTGATAACGTCTAATATAACTCTATAGATAAGGAGGTGGAAAAACTAAACGTATTATTTCTTGCACATATTCCAAAATTTCCCTTGGAAGCATCCCAAATATGCAACTGATTTCTTGATCATTTTGCCCTTTGGGTGACTTTCGATTCCACAAGCGTTGGAACCTGTGGCCGTATATGAGGACTTATGGCATGTAGGTGTTGAGTCCTTGAAGCAGCATGCAATCTTCACTTGCGGCTCCTCATGCATTTGCACCTGCATCTGTATAAGCTGACTTGCGGTACGTAGGTGCCCAAAATTTCTAGGTAGTGTTATGCATTACTCCTGCATATCACTTGTGTAATGCAAGTGCCAACTTGTGGCACGCATATCCAAAAACAGATCTCTTCTAGACTACTTCTCTCCAGATCTTCTCTTGACTTGGTTTTCTTTTATAGTCCATTTGGGTACAAATGCTCTTCTATCTTCATTTCACATGAATGCCTACATATAAGAGAATAAAGGCATAAAATCCTTCTACATAGCATAAGATTGAGGCAATAATTCATGCTTAAGAGCTAAATAAGTTGGTACATTACCAACTTATCAAACCCCTAAACTTGAACTATTGCTTGTCCTCAAGAAAAACATTCACTAACCATAGGACTGACTCAAGTTATCCAAGACACAAGGGTTGCACATAGGACTACTATGACTCAGAAGTAAAAGAAACAACAAAAAGAATCAAAGAAAAAAGATTTAAACAAAAGCACTGACCTCGTTTTGGTACCACCATAAGCTCAATTCAAACATAATCACTTCAAAAAATCTTTTTCAAGAGACTCCAATGTTTTCATTTAAAATCTGGAGAAACTTTCATTTAAAACAAGATTATCAAGCATCATAAGTCATTGACATAAACCTTCAAGGCTTAACTCAAAGTTTAAGTCACAACTTGTCGCATTCATTCCCCTCAATTGAAGACAAGACTTCACCATTTTGCTCCAAGGATATAATGCCACTCACCACAAGAGAGGATCCAACTTACAATCATGAAATTCACAATATAGTGAGTTTAAGATAGCAAAAGATGCTCACTCTCTCAAGGAAGTTCAAGTGCACATACATAGAACCATAGGCTTTCCCTTCATGTCATTCGCCACTAAAATAGAGTTGCAAGGCTTGAAATTACTAAGGACTTGTGAGCAATTATGTAGTCTGAGTTTAAGGGAAAGATCTCATTTTATGTTAAGTGATTAAAGCCTCCCTAACGCTAGCATTAGGCATTCAAGTACACCGCTTGCATTATTGACTCAACTTCACCTTATTTCTCCCTCTCAAAACCCAAGTCTTCCCAAACTCATTCATTCCAACACCTTTGTTTACAGATCAATCATTCAAGAGGCAAGAGGTAGCACCAATCACTTCTTTTTCTTTCTTTATTCCAATCTATGATAATTTCAAGCAATTCACAAGATAGGTGCTATCCCATATTTAACTCAAGTCCTCATTTAACCATTAATTCTTACACCCCCAAACTTAGGCTTTTGCCTACATCAATCATCCCAAATTATCATTCAAACCCTCCTTCAACTTAGGCATTTATCTTACATCTTCATTCACTGGCAATTAGGGAGGAGAAGGGTGCCAAAGTAGAGGATTAAAATGGTAGAGGTGTGTCACACGTTTTCCCAAGGAAAGGTCAAAAGCTCAAAAGGGATTGACTAGGATCGATGTTTAGGAAAGGAAATTTTATGTTTAGCCAAAAAGGGCCTAAAGTCATCTTCCAAGATAAGCAACATCTAGGATTTTGCCTTTAATTAAATTTGGGGCAAGTTCTAGACAATATGCATACACAAGAATGAAGTAAAACCTTACCACACAAGGATTCAACATCTATTCTCAAAACCAATTACAATAAATAACTTTTGACAAGCTATTTCAAGTGTAACACAACTCATTTTATGAACAAAAAGCCAAATGGAGAATGTAAAGATCATGACAAGAGATTGGTTTTCAAATTCATTTTCCCCTCTCTTTTAAATTTAAAAATTATTTTCGAAGAATAAAAAAAAATTGGTGGTCCCTATTCGAGCAAAGTATAAAAAACGGACTCAAAAATAAAAACTAGACGGGCATTTTCCCTTAAGAAAGTCGCCTCTCAATCTATCATAGGGAACTGTCACCTGATTCGACACAAAAATAAAGAAAAATAATTTTGATCCTTGGGAAAGAACTATGGTATAAAGAAAACCCTCAGAATTTATTCAAAACTAACTATTATCTACAAGGGCGATATTAAACTACACGCTCATAGATCATTTAAGAACAACGCCTAGCGAAGGCACTAAGCGCAATTTGCAAAGCACGGGTAGTAAGACAATTAGCATGTAAAACTAACCCATCACAATGGAAACACTCACATCCAAAATAAAAGATCGAGCCCAAGGGCCAAATAAAATCAATGATTACAACACAAGTTCAATAAGAGCAATCAAATAATTATACACCCACTCCCAACTTAAACAATGCATTGTCCCTAATGCACAATAATAAAGGAGATAAGAATGAGTGTTAAGACTCTATGGGATTACTTAGGCTCATCAATCTAGCCCTTAACTGAATCTGGAGTGACTGCGGTTCATCTAGGCCGCATGAAGGCGCACTTTGCACAAAGGTATCCAATGTTGTGTAGCAGTGAACTGCTTCTAATATGCACCCTACCAGCGAGTCGCAGGTGGGAATATGCGAGTGCAGGTTAAATGGCAATAGGGCATGAAAATCATGAGAACTACCAGTAATTTCCCCCCTGACACACACATATGTCTGGCCTGCGTATCGTGGGTAGGGATATGCAAAACCCATGTACCAGCGTAGGTGGGACCAAATTTCAACTAAAGTAGTAGTGTATTGTTCCCCACTTGCACTTGGCATGTGTCTCACGGGTTGGGACATATGAAATACATGTACCAGCGCAGGAGGCTCTAAATTTTAACCAAACTAGTAGTGATATATCCCCCTACATGTGCTAGTCTTGCGTTTTGCGATTCTACTCCTGCATTTTTCATGTTCTAGCGCATATGGTCTCATTTTGGCAGTAAATTATGCCAGGTATATGGATGGAAGGGATGCTTCACCTGCGTGCTGCATGTATCTAACTGTATCTCATAGGTGAAGTACAGATCCTCTTCGAGTACCCTGATAGGTCATGTGATAAATCTAACATGATTCTACCTAAAAATAACAAAAACAACAGAAAGTGAAGAAAAATTTGAGAACAAAATAAATGTTTGGGTTGCCTCCCAAGAAGCACTTGGTTTAATGTCATGACTCAATTGGGTTGCCTCATAACCATGGCTTGTTGAGTTAAGTTACCCCTATGAGAGTGATTTCTTCTAGAATACCCAAGTATTGCTTTACTCGTTGGCCATTCACTTTAAACTTAGACCCATTTTCCGCTTCAAGTTTAATAGCTCCATTTGAGAAGACTTGATATACGTTAAAAGGATCTGACCACTTGGATTTTAGCTCGTCTGGGAATAGTTGAAGCCTAGAATTGAACAAAAGCACCCAATCTCTAGAAGAAAATTCTTGCTTCAATATCCGTTGATCATGAAAGTGCTTCATTCGAGCATTGTACAGAGAGGCACTTTTGTAAGCTCACATTTGGAACTCATCAATTTCATTAAGATCATCAACTCATGCATGTGCAGCTTTTTCCCAATTGCGATTCAATATTTGCAATGCCCACACAGCCTTTGCTCAAGCTTCATGGGTAAATGCATGTGTTGCAAAACACTATTTGACATGGATACATGCCAATGGGGGTTCTGAAAGCGGTCCAATAAAACCAAATGCATCATCTAATTTCCTTGCCGAATCAGTTCTATTGGCATTCACTGTCTTTGTTAGTATGGACTTGATCTCCATATTTGACACTTCTACTTGGCCACTTGTTTGGGCTGGTAAGGAGTGGAAACCTGGTGATTCACACCATACTTCTCAATTAAAGCACTGAATAACCAATTACAAAATAGGACCCCTCATCACTGATGATGACACGAGGGGTACCAAATCTATAGAAGATATGTTTCTTTAACAACGTAGTCACATTTTTCCCCTTATTGTTAAGCAGTGCCACATCTTCCACCCATTTAGACACATAGTCTACAGCCACGAGAATGTAAGTGTTTCCTTAAGAGCTCATAAAAGGTCCCATGAAGTCTATTCCCCATACATCAAACATCTCAACCTCTAAAATAGGAGTTAAAAGGAGTTCCTAACGCTAAGAGATGCCCCCATCATGTTGGCATTGATAACAATGCTTAACAAGATCGTATGCATCTTAGTGAAAGGTAGGCCAGTAGAATCTGCATTGTAGAACTTTTGAAGTCATCCGCATACTACCATGATGACACCCAACGGGTGAAGAGTGGCATGCTTCTAAGATAGGTATCATTTCTACCTCCTGGACACATTGGAAAATCATTCCATCAGCACACACACAAAAAAGGTAGGGTTCATCACAATAAAAATTTCTAACATCATGCAAAAATTTCTTCTTTGTGTAGAAAGTCAGACCTTTGGGCATAACATCGCTAGCCAAGAAATTTGCAAAATAAGCAAACCACGGGATTAGATCATAGGATGCTACTAAAATATGTTCATCAAGGAATGTATTATTTATCTCAAGGTCCCCCCATAGGTCTGCCTTCTTTCTCCAACTGAGAAAGATGGTCCGCCACCTAATTTCTAAAACCCTGACCATCCTTTACCTCATAGTCAAACTCTTGTAACAAAAGAACCCATCGAATTAGACTGGGTTTAGCATCTTCTTGGCTATTAAGTATCAAATTATCGCATGATCTGTATAGACCACAACCTTAGTTTCCAATATATAAGCCTGAAACTTCTCAAAAGAAAATACAACTACAAAGAACTCTTGCTCCATTACCGTGTAGTTCATTTGAGATTCATTCAATGTCTTGCTCGTATAGTAGACCAGATGGAACATTTTGTCCTTTCCATGCCCAAGCATCGCCTATAAGGCAACACCAATAGCATCACCCAATAATTCAAATGGTTTCAACTAACTAGGTGCTACAATGATAAGAGCGGATGTCAGTTTCTCCTTCAATCAAAGCAATGCTTTCATACAATTGGCATCAAAATCAAACTTAGCATCCTTCTCCAACAATCTACACATAGGGTGGCCCACCTTTGAGAAATCCTTAATGAATCTTCTATAGAATCTTGGATGACCCAAGAAGCTCCTTACCTTTTTATGGTTTTTGAAGGAGGTAGCTTTGAGATAACATCAATCTTTGCTTGATTCACCTCGATCCCTTTTTTTGATATCTTGTGACCCAGAACAATAGCCTCTTTCACCATAAAGTGATATTTCTCCTAATTCAAGACCAAATTAGTTTCCTCACATCGCTTTAACACATCAGTCAAGTGTGGCAAACAATTCTCAAATGAACCTCCCCCGACAGAAAAATTATCCATGAAGATTTCCATGGTATCTTCTACCATATTAGAGAAGGTCAACATCATGCTCCATTGAAAAGTAGTCGGGTCATTGCAAATCCCAAATGGCATTCTTTTGAATATAAAGGTTCCATAGGGGCAAGTAAAAGTTGTCTTCTCTTGATCTTTCGGGACAATTAAAATCTGGTTGTACCCTAAATATCCATCTAGAAAGCAATAATAACCTTGCCCGGCTAGTTGATCAAGCATCTAATCCATGAATGGGAGGGGGAAGTTATCTTTGTTTATCCATGCATTAAACTTGTGATAGTCCATACATACCCTATATTCTGTCACTGGGAGGAGTCTATCAATTCATCTTTCTCATTTGGAACCACGATGATCCCCACTTTTTGGTACACATTAGACCAGGTTGACCCAAGTGCTATCGAATATTGGGAACACAACCCCCACATCCAACTATTTAATGATCTCTTTTTTAACTACCTCTTGCATAGGTGGATTCAACTGTCTTTGATGCTTTATGGATGGGGAACAATTCTCTTGAAGGTTTATCTTATGGGTGCAAATACTCGGGGATATGCCAATTATATTGGCAATGGTCCACCCAAGCACCCAAATATACTTTCTTAAGACTGTTACCAAGGCCTCCACTTGCCACTCTTCCAACTTGATACAGATGATCACTGGTAAGGTTTTGTTCATACCGAGATATGCATACCTTAAGTGTGAAGGTAAAGGTTTGAGTTCCAACACTGAAGGTTCAACGATTGATGGTTTTGAAGGGGAAGTTTGATGGTTTTTTAAATCAAGATTGAGTTTCTTGGGTTGGTAAGAGTAGGAACCTAATCCTACAAATGCATTACACATTTCTTTGAAATCCTCAATACCCTCGCTATTATGATTTAACAAGACCGCAGCCAAAGACTCTTCCAAGAGCATTACCTTAGAATTGCACTCTACACTTTCTTCAATGCTATCAATAATGGACACAACTTGTAAGTCATTGGGTTGCTTCATCAATATACACACATCAGGTTACTTTCTCATCATTCACTAAAAACTTAAGCTCCCCACACTTCACATCAACCAAGGCATGCTCGGTGGCCAAGAATGGGCTTCTTAATATGATCAGTATCTAAAAATCAATGGCACAATCTAGTATGACAAAATCCATAGGGAAAAGAAATCGATCCACCTTCACCAAGATATCATATAAGACCCCTATGGGACATTTAATTGATCTATCCGCTATAAGCAACCTTATACTTATTGGCATGGGGGAATTGAGTCCTAATTTCTTGAAAGTAGCAAGGGAAATAAGATTAATTCTAATATACTCATCACAAAGGACTTCCACGAATTCATGCAAGCCAATTATACAAGGAATGGTTAAGGTTTTGCAGTCATCTTGCTTTGTCACCAAGCGGGTTGTCATTACGGCATTACATTGGTGAGATACTTCAACTACTTCACATTCTATAGGTTTCTTCTTAGTACACAAGTCATTCATGAATTTTGCATACCTGGACATTTGTGTAAGAGTATCCCTTATTGGAACATTGATCAAGATTCTCTTCAATAATGAGTTGAACTTTCTATATCGAGAATCCTTCTTCTTATGCTTCGAACGTTGTGGAAAGGAGAAGGGAATTTTGGAAATGATTTGTATATCATGGAGGTATTATTTTCTTGGTCATTAACATCTTCAACGCTTTCTTGAGTGAGGTAAATTTGCACTCCATCTTCCAAAACTTTGTTCACCCCATTAGGTTGACTTACCACAACATCTTCATTAAACATGTTCTTCAACTTCGCATCTACTCTCGACTCAATTTGGGGAGCCATTCGATTCATTATTTCTTCAAGTTGCCTAATAAAGATGGAATGGGATTCCAAGGTTTGAGTGAGGGACAAGAGATCATATTTTAATTCATGGACTCCCCATGTCATTTTACACCCTCGCCAAAACTCTTTTAAGCATGATTTCAATTCTTAATTCTGTGGACTTTTCTCTCCCCTGATCTCTCCTCATGGTTGCATGCTCATAGTTTCGACCTTGATTCCTATATTAATGTCTTACAAAGTCTTGGCTTGCTCCTTGAGTAGTAGAATGGGAACCCAAACCTTGGTTTGCCAAAATAGAAACTCCTTCATCATTGAGGAAATAAACCTCATTATCAACTAGATCTTCTCCTTCATATATACCAATGGAATTCACACTCCTTACCTTTGCTTCAATCACATGCTTAGTAAGTATTTCAAGGATCGAACATAACAATTGCCATTTTTTTATCTCTTCGTTCATCTTTTCTCTTCCAATGTTTAAGAACATTTGCATAATTTATTCTAGCCAACTTTTCAAGAAACACTTTAGAAAACTCAGAAGTTTCATCCATCAAAGCGCTCCCATCTAGGTTATTAATGACAATCTTGTTGATAGAATCCAAGGAGCGGTAGAAATGTTGAAGGAGTATGTCATGAAGAAGACCATATGTCGGGCATTGTGCCACTTTCCTCTTGAACCTTATCCATACCTCATGAAAGGGTTTCACCATGTACCTTCTAAAAATTAGTAATTTCATCCCGTAATTGCAACATTCGTCAAGGAGGGAAAAATCTATCAAGGAAGGGATTGAGCAACTCATCCCAAGATGATATTGTGCCAATGGAAAGCTATTCAAGCCAAATTATTGCTTCTCCTGTGAGAGAGAATGGAAACAGTCACAACCTTATGGATTCTTGATTGATGTTTGCTATGGCAAATGGTTGGAATACTCCATGAAATTTTTTTATATGCCAATTAGCATCCTCGTGGAGGAGTCCTCCAAATAAGCTTTTTATTTCTAAAAGGTGGAGCATGGTGCTAGTAATGTGGAAGATAACATTCCCTACTAGTGGAGGTAGGCGAATGGCACCTCTCACATCACTTCGACCCCTTGTGTCATCTTATTTAATATGGTTACCAACATTAGCATAGGTGCTAGCTTGGATCATGGTTCACCTATATAAAACACAAAAACAACAACAACGTAAAATTAAAAACAAGACATAAAACAAATGTGAATCAATAAACAAAATATGGCAATCAAAAATCAATCCCCGACAAGGGAGCCATTTTTTTATAACATTCAAAACAACTCTTCAGTTAAGGAGGTGGCTACAATCATCACAAAACAAGTTATCTAACAAGTGTCGGGATTGATTTCCCATAAGGATTGGATTTAAGATTCACCATGATTTGTAAATTTACTCACACAAGAAAGCATGTTGTATAGACAGAAAGTAAATGGTGGTACTGGTTTGAACAAGTAATCGAAGATTGTTTGCAATAACTACGAGGTAACAAGATTGTCAACAACAGGATTAGAGAAACTAGGGATGTTCTTCCAATGGGGTCATAACATTTGAATTTTGATTAATTACTCTTTTTATGCTTGATTATAGTGCGGTTAGCCTTGGTTAAAGTTATGTTCAATCATTTTCAACCAATCAAACATATATACCTTGGTTTCTTTTGAACTCCAAGGTTTTAACAACAAATCAACCAATTAGCTTAAGTGGGTTGAACTATTTCTAGACTCAACCCTTAGAGGGAAAATTCCTAAGTCAAGCCATTTCTAGCCTCAATTTTGATAGGAAATTCCCAAATTATCACTATGAATCTTACCCAATTAAATAACTTTTTTCTCAAGCAAGAGCATCATCTGAAAGCTAAATCAATGTTTGAAATCATTAATTATTTAATTAAAACTTGAAGGATTAAATAGACCCAAACAAAATAATTAATTATAAGCATAAATAATTAATACCTAATTCCAATTTCAAACGCTCATTATTGCGAACATCTCGATAAGGGAAATTAGCCACTCGTATTAAAGGAAAAGAAAACATACCAATTGGGCAATCATCAGTTCCATTCATATTCAGAAAACTAACTTCAGTTTCAAGCTTTGAATGGTTAACAATGGAGTTTTCACTATATTCAAAAAATAAAAAGCTCCAAGTTGTACTCTGTAGAGTGTACTCAATATTCTATACAATATGGGAACAACTAAACATGTTATTCCTTGCACAAATCCCAAAATCGGCTTTGGAAACTTCCCAAACACGCAACTAATTTCTGGACCATTTTGCCTATTGGGTGACTTGTTGTTCCACATACGCTGGCACCTGTTATCGTAGGTGAAGACTTGCGGTACGTAGGTACCAAGTCCTTCAGTAAATTGAAAATCTTCACTTACAGCTTCTCATGTGTTGGCACCTGTGGCCACATGAGCTGACTTGTGACACGCAGGAGCCCAAAATTTCCAGACAGTATTGTGCATTGCTCTTATGTCACCTGCATAATGCAAGTGGCATCTTGTGTCATACATTTCCAAAAGTAGATCTCTTACAAGAATGCTTCTCTCTCAATCTTTTCTTGACTTAGTTTCTTTATATACTCCATTTGGGTTCAAATCCTTTTCTATCTTTATTTCACATGAATGTTTGCATATAAGAGAATAAAGGCATAAAATCCTTCTAAATAGCATAAGATCGACGCAATAATTCATGTTTAAGAGCTATATAAGTTAGAAAATTACCAACTTATCAGCTTCCCACAAAAATTTTGTAAGCACAACATAACTATGCACAAGTTTGGGTTTATCAGTTAAATCCAGTAACTTCCATCTAGACTCCATGGCCGAAGGCCTAACCTTTTTGTCCTCATCAATTTTTATATAAAATTCATGTATACTAATCAAATTCTTTACTACTAATTAAACTATAACCTACCTTGATGTCGAGCTGCTGCTTAGTTGCATGCAACTGCTTGCTCTTGTTCCATGGAATTCGAAGGAAGAATCACCACGAGGAGGGAGAAAATCTGACCCTTTTTTAGAGCTTTTCCTTTTTTTTCTTGCTTTTCTAGGGTGAATAGGTCTGAGACATTTTTAGAAGAAGACCTCTTTTTTATAAAAGAATTTGGAGGTTGGGACCATTAAGGTGAGGTTCTACCTAATGACCATCATCACAATGAGTCATCGCAATGAGACCACCCTCATAGCGATGAGTCATCTCAATGAGCCTCAGCTCTCCATGATGAGATATGCTAGAAGATTACTTTTTATCACACTTTAAGCTTATGCTTCATTTAAATATCAAAAAAAAATAAAATCCCACGATGTCATATCGCAAAACTTTTTAACTGGTTCTTTTTTATCACGACTTTTAAATAACGATGAGGTGGGTCATCATAATAGATACCAATTACCAACCGCTCATCCCTGAATAGACCCAGAAGGGATAGGGCATGAGTTCACTAACACTCCACTTATGTTAAGTCATTCATCATATCAGGAATACTTTTTACCCATCATCTCTTTATTAAGACCTTAAGAAACAACTAGTGCGGACCAAAGATTAGGCACAAACCAAGTTTCCTTTTATCTCTCTTCTCTAATTTGGGGAAGGATTTTGTTAAGAGAGTTAAAATTATGACTCCCAAGGCCAAAGAGATGGAAAAAGACTAAACACAAAATTTCAAACCACAAAGGATTGTGGACTCATACTGGCTTATCACGGTGACCCCAATCTTAATATGGCAAGCAGTCGCATCATGGCGATCAGGGTCTCATTATGATGGACCATCACAATAAGGCACGACTCATTGCAATGAGTGTTGACACAGTTTTAAGAGGGAGAAGTTCATTATCCCATTTTGTAAAAATCAACCCCTCACTCCCACACGAAAATCCTCTCAACTTCAACAACCCTCTTTGATGGTTTTTCAAGGTAAAAACTCTTTCCATGACTTTACATCATAATTATTACATCTAGATTGCATAGATTTTTTACCTATAATTCTTGATTTTTTGTTGAAAATAGGGGTTTGGAGGCATAGGGTAGTTCCTTAATCGTGTAGGGTTGATTTAGATAGCATGCTTACTAAATTTACACTATTAATGCGTTTATAATGCCCCTCACATAGTTCCCATGAAGTTCATAAAATCCTAGACTTGACAACAGGGTACAAATGGTAGAAAAATTTCTTGAAATAGTTCAATGCTTGGGGATTTCTTCTTCAAACCTAAATCATCTTAAAACAATGAATAAAAGTTGTACGCTAGTGGGCTATGCCTGATCTGTAGGAATATTTAATAAAAATGCAACACATTTTCAAAAATTGTCATTTTCGAAAGTGTCTGGTGGGGATGATGGCTTTGTCGCAATGGGAGTCATCTCATTGTGATGACTTATCACGACAAACCAATCTCATCATAATGACTCTTCACGATAAGGTGACGCTCATCATGATGAATCATCACAATGAGGTGATGCTCATCGTGGCGAGAGGCCTAAAATAGTAGTTATACTGGCTACCAAATTTTTCCTCTTCTTTCATTCTAGCTTTATTAAACAAGACTTTGCAATAAAAATCTAGCATAGTGAGTAACACCGTTGTTTTTCCCTTTTTACAAAAATCAACATGGCCGAAGAAGAAAAAATGGAATACGAGCAATTTGCAAATGATCAAAGACGCTAGTGGTACTTGGATCAGAGGACCGGGGATTTATTTTGGAGAAAATCCTTCTAGGTTTTGGTCTAGGGAGGGATCCTGGAAGGCTAGAGATTGAAGATAATGCACCGGAGTTCTATTATCAGCTGAGGAAATTCTGGTGGTTGCCCCTAGTGCAGATACTCAAGGAGGTAAATTAAAATTGGTTATGTGCTCATATCCCCACTGTTAATAGGAGCACCCCAAATCCTATAGTCTATCTATGTTTAGGGTGAGTGCATTGGTACTTTTACTACGAAAATCAATGAGGCTCTAGGGTGCTAAATCTTGATGAGACTGAATACTGGGCATGAAGGGATGCCACAGATAGATAGAAAATGGTGAGGGCATTTGTAGCGGAGGAGCACAGGTATTTGGTTCCTTAGGCCGGACAGCAGACAGGGATTACTAGCCTCCACTTCACTCCAGACACACGAAGGTGTCTACAGGTTGTGGCTAGGATGGTTTATCCTTCTCGCAGTACCTCAGATTTGACCTTTTCCCGAGAACTGATGGTGGCTTTCTTGGTGGAGAGTGTGCCGGTAAATGCAGAGGCAAGGATTATGGAGGTGTGGAGATACTTCATGACACTTCATACCAGGTACCTACCTTTCCCTTCACTGATATCTACTCTATGCAGGAGGGCACATGTGCCCATAGAGCCCACTGACCGCATTACCTTCATTGATAATCCCTTTGACCTTTTGAAGGTGAAAGGTGCTTCTAGCCGTAGCAAAAAGAAGAGAAAGATGGAGTCTAAGGAAGGGAGCAGCAGTGGACAGTGCAGTGATGGAGCGAAGGCTAGTTTGGCATCGGGAAGGGTGACCTTGGAGTCACTCGGGGAAAATATGGCAGCAATGAAGATCATATTGGAGGGTTTTTCATCTGTCACATTGAAGGCAGTGCCTATTCCGGCCTTCGGACCATCAAATGTAGCAAGTACCTATGTTTCCCTTACCTCTTTTGAGTCCCTGGCACATAGCCATTTAGAGCTCCAAGAGGAGTTGGATAAGGATTGAGAAAGTGTCGCTGATAACGCTCAAATGTACTCTCCAAGATGGAGGTAACAGTAATCATTAAGAAAAACATAATTTATATTACCCGATGGGAATAGGGGTCGATCCCACAGGGAATTGGAGCTTAGCCAAAGAGATTGTAGAAAATACTTCACAACAAGAGTAGATTGTCCAAACAACAAATAATGTAAAAAGGGGGGGAATTGGGAATTCGTCACAAGTCAAATTCCAAACAAAGCAATAAAGTAAAAATGCGAGTTGTAAACAAGAGAGAGGACGACTAGGGATGTGCTTCTGATGGGACTCAAACACGGGTCAAGGTACTTTCTCATTTGCTTAAACTCTTACTAACTAACATAGGTAGCATTGGTTTTTGGCAGGCTTGTTAATCTTTCGATCAAACAATCATTTATCCAACGGTTTTTGTTCAAATGCCGTTGTTTATGCCTAAACTAACCAAAATAGGATTAGGGAGGTCACACTATCTCTATATTAGACCCTTAAATGGGTGTTTCCAGCGAATTGAGTTATTTCTAGCCTCAATCAAAGTGGAATCCTAAGTACCCACTAGCATTTTCACATCCGAAATTATGAACCCCTTTCTCAAGCAAGAACATAATCAAGTAAATTAAATCAATATTTGCAACCACCAATTTTAGAGTTAAAAAATGGTGAAATCACTAGTCCCATGTCATATTAGCAATTATAAACACAAATAAGCAAGAAGCATACCCTTTTATGAAATACCCATCATCAACACATCCCTAGACAAGGAAACTTTGTCACTCATGCTAAAGGAAGAAGAAAGTAAACCCATAGGATAATTCAAATTTCTTTTCATTAATTGTAGCAAGAATCCAATATCCAAGCTCAAATTTACAAGTCCAAGGTTGAAGATTGAGAGAATGGATTGAAACCCTTTTTCTTGCCTTGTGAGTGAAACTTGCTTCAAAAACTCAAAACTCTGCAAAAAACTATGAAAATCTATGCCTAAATTGGGTTTTAGAATGTTCCCAATTCATCATACAAAGATGGATAAAATTACCACTCGGGAGTTATGCGTCGCAACGTGCGATTCGTACGTCATGTTGTGCACATCGTACAGCTCCACATGAGTGAACCAGAGACTTGGCTGAACTTCAGTCATTGTGCAAAGTAGGGTGCAGTTTGCACCAGAGCTTGTGTGTATCGCACGATAGATGTACCCCTTAACAGATATTTCTCTTCTCTTCTGAGCTTTATGCGGAGGGAGGTGCGGACCGCGCCTCGGGTTATGCATAGCGCACGAGGTTTGCACCTCACCACATAATCTTCATCTCTTCCTATCAACTTCACACCTATCTGGAATCAATCAACAAAAGCTTCACTTCACCTGCACAAGCACACGATACTATACTAATGCTTCAACTCCTTTTGAGCTCTTTTGGGTCCATTTCCTTGTTTTCTTCCCTAGGATAAGAGTACCTACATTCATGTCAATAAAGGCCATAAGAACCTCTAAATCTTATCAAAACATGGCTATAATTCATGAGTAAGGGCTTAGTAATTTGGTAGATTACCGACTTATCAAACCCCCCAAACTTGAACAATTGCTTGTCCTCAAGCAAGATACTCATAAAACAAGGAATGAATTATGCTCTAAAACTCAATCAAGGCACAAAAGACTAATCTATTCAAAAACCAAGAAAAATATAATAAACAAAAAGACTCAAACAAAAGACTCAACTACCATGCTCATCTCAATTTGAACCACCACATTATCAAGGCAATTGATCATTTCAAAACCTTTTCAAAGGACCTCATTCTCATTCAAAAATCAAGGGAATTTTCCATTCGAAACAAGATATAAAGATTCTCAAGTCATTGGTATGGACCATCAAGGTTTGCCTCGAGATTTGCCATACAACATGTCTCATTCATTCCTCTCAATTAAAATAGAGACTTCATGTTCCAATTCGAGTGCATGATGCCACTCACCACAAGAGAGAATCCCATTCACAATCAACAATTTCACAATACAAGGGATTATAAGAGAACCAAGAAGACTCTCACTCTCTCAAGGAAGTTCAAGTGCACACATGTCAAAACATAGGCTTGCCCTTCATGTAAATCGCCACTAATGTAGAGTGGCCAAGCTCGGAATCACCAAAGACTTGCGGATTACGATATTGGATAGGGCTAGGGTGAGGATTGCATTAGGCTCAAATGACTAAACCTCCCTAACGCTCTTTGTCAACATTTTGAACATCGCTCACATATTTGTACTTTGACTTCACCTTATTTCTCCCTCACACATCCCAAGCTTTTACCTTTTAATTTTGATCATTCAACCTCCTTATAACACCTTCTCTTGGTAGCACCGATTCTTTTCTTTTCATTTTGCTCATTGGATTGAACTTTTGGAGCAATTTTTTTCAATTCAACATAAGGTGCTACCGTGCACTTGAAGTGCATTCCTTTTTTTCTCTGTATTAAGCACATACACCCCCAAACATAGGCTTTTGCCTATGTGGTCATTTCATCCCTCCAAAACTTAGATTTTAGCCTACTTTTCGCTTTCAAGCTGTTAGAGAGGATGGGTGCCATGATAGAGGTTCCCAAAAAGGTTAAGGTATCGAACAAGGTGCCAAAGAACGGTCACAATCTCAAAAGGGGTTCACTATGATAGATATCAAGGGAACTCATTTGGGTAAAGTGGCTATTCAAAAATGGCTCGGTCACATCTAGAATTTTTCCTTGAATTACATTCAGGGCAAGTTCTAGATGACATGCATGAACAAGAATCAAGGTAAACCTCACCACACAAGGCATCATGCCACAAGACTTCTTCCCATTAGTCTCAATATCAATTGGGACAAATGACTTTTGACAAGCTATTCTGAGTTCATTACACACTCATTTATGAATCGATCAAGCAAAACCGAGAGTGTGAAAGTCATGACAAGAGAATGCTTTCCTCAAAAATTCATTTTCCCTCTTTCCTTTCCTTTTCAAAAACATCTTGCCAAAAAAAATTGGGGGGTCCATTTCTAGACAAGCAATGCACGGACCCAAATTAAAATTAAAACTTGGCATTTTCCCTTAAGAAAATTTCCTCTCAATCTATCATAGGAAAACACCAACCTGGTTCAACACAAAAACTAATAAAAGAAAAAGTAAATAAAGAAAATATTTGCTCCTTGCAAAAGAAACGTGGTATTAAGAAAACCCTCAGAGTTTATTTATAAACTACTATTAACAAGGCGATAACCAAATGTGCACGCTCATGAATTATTTGAAAAAAACAAGCCTCAGTGTCGGCCCTTAGCGCATTTGCAAGGCACGGATAGTGAAACAATGGGAATGTATAAAACTAACCCGGCGCATAATCAAATTAACATCAAGCACGGTAAGGGAAATATCATCAAGCACAAAGTGAGTGATCAATAATTACAGACCCCCAAACTCAAAATAAGCATATCCCTCGATGCACAAAAATTATACAAATAAGAATGAGTGCAAAAACTCCCTGGTGATGCTAATGGTGGCGACGATGCCTCCTTGAGTAAACCTGCTATTGTGGCCTATGAGACTAAGGTGGTGATGATGCCAGTGGCAGAATGTAAGCATGTACTGGGTTAATTTTAAAACCCGCCAACTGGGGTATTGAAGGGTCCCATGGCATCTTGAGGGGACTAAGAGGGTCATCCACAAGCCATCTATCCTCGGTGATCATCAATTCAGGATAAGAAAGTGGCGGTGGTTACCAACTTGGCCTAGGTAGACGCCTCCATTCAAGCATAGGTGAATCAAGAGGATGCGGATATTGCTGAGCTGATGGTGCATCAAATACAGCTTAGATTTCGGAGGCACTTTCATCCTCATTTGGGTCCTAACTCGTGAACCAATCATTGGGAGGGCTATCAACCCTTGGAGAGGATGTAGAGTTCGGGGCTGGTAGTTTAAGATCCCAATTAGAAATCTTTGGCTCAACATGCAGTATTACTTGCCTAAGCTCATCATTTCCACTTCTATGGTATCCATTCTATCATAAAGGTTGCTCACACTTGACATTATCAGGTTCAAAGCCAATTGCATGGCCGATTGAATCATGTGTGGGATATCCCTAGCCACTTTGTGCAAGCACTCCTCATTATGTTGGACAAGGCAAGCAAGTTTAAGAAAATTACCTGAGGTAGATATCTTTGGGAGAGCTATGTGAGTGGGGATGGAAGGTCCACTTGATTAGAAGCAACAATCTTAGGTCTTCCCATAGCACTTGGGGCTTGAGCAAGGTGTCTTTTCTTGACATGTGGGACATTTTTGTCTCGCCTAGTATCCAATTGAACCATTTCCTTAGCCTGGCTAATTTTATCCAAAAAATGAATCCATGGCAGTTTGCTTGGAAACACATGAGGCAAATGAGAATAGGAAAGGCCATGGAGGTGTTCTCTTGTCTTAATCTCCATTTCAGCTATTCGGCTATTACATCCCCCTTATGTAACAAAAGACTAGTCATGACACAAGCAATCAAAATAGCCACCTCTATAGTCACCTTTGTTTTGTGACCGGTTGGAATGAGTCGTGTGCACACAAAATCTAACCATATCCGAGCTTCAAACTTCAGGTCATAGCAATGAATGGGCCCTTTTGAGATGGCCCAAAGAGGGGTTCCCTCAGCAATTATACTTTCAACCCACTCATATTGGTCCTCTTTTATAGCTACAAGCTCCATGTGTTGTGACTTTAGGACTGGTTCATCATCCCATATAGCAAAGTGGATGGTCACAGGTGTGATATCTATTTCCTTTCCTCTCACCCAAACAGAATTGAGACATGGGAGCTTGCTTATCAGACCCTTATGCTTTAAAATGTGTTGCCTAGATGAATAGGAGGCATAGAATTCCCATACCAACCCTGGGAAATATGGGCTCAGAGTCTTGGCGAAGTAGGTCCAGATTCGTTCCCGAAACTATTTTGGGATATTTGGGAAATCAGCTTCAAATTATTCCATATTCGACCTTTTTTCTTCCAAGATTGGTCGCTTCTCCCAAAACTTCATATAGTTTGCCTCCATCCCCTTTAGGCCAAATCGGATTTCACATTAAGTAGGACCCTCATCTTGCACAGGCAAGCCTACATTTGTGGATGTTGAAGCTTGATTTGAGGCAAACCTCTTTTGGTGACGCCTATTAGAAGACATAATCCTGCAAAGGGAGGTAGTAGTAGGCACCGGGTATCTGCACATAAAAATAAATTAACAATCTACAAATATGGAATGCAAAGGAGTAAAAGAACAAAGTAGGTAACTGATGGCTCATAGAGACCACGTGCAAACCACACAAGGGATAGTGCGCGTTGTACGTTATTTAACACGAGCTACCAGAAACCTACAGGGATTTCTGCACTTCTGCACTGAGGTGCGAAGGTGGTGCATTTTGCACAAGATGAAGTGCGCATCGCACCATGCTTCACCCTTTGAAATAGTGAACTAGCAGCACTTTCTCACAAGGTGCAGTGCCTTGTGCATTTCACACATCGAGATCTATGCGACACATGTGAAACGCATAAGGAAACAGTTGGAATTTTTGGTTCCTTGTGTTCTTTTGAATTACGCATGTGATTCATAGAGCAAGATCTGCATTAAGCACTTTGCACCGAGCAGCAAACCAATAATTAAACAACTTAAGAACTAGGGCCAAACATTATTAACCCAAACCAAATCATCCGGGTACTCAGATTCGCCATAATCCATTATCACCATTCAAAACAAAAGAAGAACTCAATGACTTCCCTTAAGATGGACGTTACCCCGTCTATCATCGGGAACAGCAAGCCTTCAATTATGATAATTTGGCACATTCATTCAAGAACAATTCCTACCTTCCAACCAAATCATACACCCAATAAACTATTCAACATAGAACATAGGTGTAAGAGTAGTAACAAATTTCAGACCCAAACATCAATTTTCAACCAAAACCTCATGAAGACAGTGATTTGCCCTTAAGAATTACGTCACCCAATCTATCATAGGGCCAAATCATGCATCAATCACAAGTGAGCTACTCAGACTTCACCCCAAACATAGATTTTCAAGGCTAAAAACTACTACAATCATTATGCATCATCACAATTTCAAGTTCTACCAAGTTAATCCTTAGTAAAATCCACAATATAATTCAAAATTGGGGACCCAAAATTTTTGGATCTCACCCAGAATCAACATGGAAATTCTAATGCAGATCTTGACGACGGTGGTGATGACAGGTGGCGGAGGTGCATGGGTGTGGTGAGAAAAAGAGAAGATTTTCAGAGAGTTTGGAGGATTTGTGAAGCATTTTGAGAGAGAAGTTGTGGAGGTTTTGAAAAATTATGGGAGAAAAAAAAAGTGGTGGTTTAAAAGAAAAAAAAAAGAACAAAAGTCACGGGTCGATCTCTGGGTCAGGTCAGTTAATGGGTAGGTCAATAATATTACAAAATTTACCTGGGTGCCCCACGATGTGCGGTTCGCACAAGCCCTTGTGCGTACCACATGTTGCTTCGCACCACACTATTTCATGCCCAAAACTAGGCCCCTCTTCTTTAATGGTGTGCAACGGAGGTGCAACGTGCACAAGGGCTCGTGTGAAATGCACAGCCCAGCACACGTCACCTCCAACTTACACATTTTTCTTCCAGTTCTCTGCTTTGGGATGTGTTGGCCTATGCTATGCGCACAATGTCTTGTGCGAACTGCATATCCCTCCGCACGCCCTATTTTTGTCACATTTTCCACTTTGTCATCTTTCCTCTCCATGCATTCCTAAAATAAACCAAAAACAAGAAAAAGGTAATGAAAAACAAAGTAAAAACACTTGGGTTGCCTCCCAAGAAGCGCTTGATTTAACATTGCAGCTCGATGACAGTACCTCAAACCTTAGTCGTTTTCTGATAGCAAGTTAATTTGGTTGGCGTGGCCCCACCCCAATAAGGGTAATTGCTCCCTCAATAACTTGAAAATATCATTTTGTTGTTCATTTACCAATATCTCAAACTTGGGCGTTTTGCCCACTTCAAACTCCTCAAGGACATGATCAAGCTTTCCCTCAATATCTATCACCGAGACTACCCGCAATTCATCCGGAGTCTTTGTGGGTTGGCATACGTTGAATGTCACTACCTCGCTTCTAACTCAGAATTTAAGTTCACTGAGTTTAACATCCACAAGTTCTCTCCCCGTAACCAATAATGGTTTCCTCAAGATGATGGGAACCTCAACATCTACTTGACAATCCAAGATCACAAAGTCTGCGGGGAGAATAAACTTATCGACCTTTACCAGTATGTCAAATAGGATCCCTACCAGACGCTTAATGGACCTATCATACATAAGTAGTAGCATAGATGTAGTTTTAGGCATACCCAATCCTAACTTCTTGAAGATCACCAGGGTCGTCAAATTGATTCTCACCCCTAAGTCACACAAGGCCTTACGGAACACAAACAGCCCAATAGTGCAAGTTATAGTGAATGAACGCAGGTCATCCTATTTTGTAGAAACATTACTTGTCATCACAGTGCTACAGCTATGTGAGATCTCAACGGTGCCCACATCGACAATCTTATTCTTCTTGAGCAACTCTTTCATGAATTTGGCATACCCTGGCATTTGCATTAAGGCTTCAACAAAAGGAATATTTATCGAAAGCTTGTTGAACATGTCAACAAACTTATTGAATTTGTACTCTTCCTTCTTCTTATTTAACCTTTAAGGGTATGGAGGAGGTCCTTTGGGTAGTGTGGTTGGAACACTTTGCATAATGGGAGGTTCCTCCTCAATATCAATAGCCACTTGGGAAAGAGATTCAGCCTCCTCCTTTTCATCATCAAGATTAACATCCACTGGGACATTGGGTGCACCAAGCTTCACCCTGACTTTTGGTTCTACAACATATTTGTCACGCATAGCCTCTTCTTTATTGTCACACAGCTCCCCCATGGGGTCAACACTAGGCTTCTTCACTACAAGAGCTGACTTTTCTACCACACCACTCGTTCTTCCACTTCTAGTAACATTATCCATAACATGAGCATCATTTTTAGAATTGTCTTTGGTGTCACTAGGGAGTGTTCCCTCCATTCTTGGATTCATTTGAGAAGATAAATGTTTCATTTGAGACTCAATATGCTTGATTGAGGCCGAATGAGAGCTCACAGTTTGATGAAGTGTTGAAACTTTGCTTTTAAACTCACTAACCTTGGTATTTTTTAGTTTCTAACTTCTTCAACAAAAAGGACAACATGTCCTCAATCTTTAAGTGCCCGAGATTGCTTATGGTGGGTTGATATAAAGAATCCGACTTGTTTAGAGGTATGTAAGGATTTAAGCTCTGGTTATTATATCTATCACCCTCTCTGTCACGGTCCTTCCAATTTCCATATCTTTCCTTATCCTTAATCTAACATTGATGCTCATCCCTTGGGTGATAATACCCGGGACAAGAACCCACCGACAAGTAGCAAAGTTTACCATCCACAATGATCATTATCTTATCATCACTAGCCTTGATCTCCAATGTACTCACAACATTTATGGTCTTAGCACCTCCGTCCCCCATCATATGCTTGGCTAGTAAGTCTATTTGAGTCATTATTTTTGCCATGGTCTCATCCTTCTCTTCATCCTTTCTCCGCATATACAACAACAACAACAACATACCCAGTGTATTCCCACAGCGTGGGGTCTGGGGAGGGTAGAGTGTACGCAGTCCATACCACTACCTCAGAGGTGAGGTAGAGAGGCTGTTTCCGATAGACCCCCGGCTCAAGACAAAACAGTCTAAAAATAGGCTAAAAAGGACGTAAAAAGGACGTAACAATGATACAGGATACAAATACACGATAAAACTACAAGAGACGATAAGAAGTAATATGTAGTAACACATAACAGACAGAAACAGAGCACTGCCACAAAATACTACCACAAGGAATCCAAGAACAAGAAGCTATAATCGTAGCACTATGATTACTAGTCGGGACAATAAGGAAAAACACTCCTACCTACACACACTTCTACCTACTACTCTTCTACCCTAATCCGCGTCCTCCACACCTTCCTATCTAGGGTCATGTCCTCGGTAAGCTGCAACTGCGCTATGTCCTGTCGAATCACCTCTCCCCAATACTTTTTCGGTCTACCTCTTCCTCTCCTGTAGCCATCCATAGCCAACCTCTCACACCTCCGCACTGGAGCATCCATGCCTCTCCTCCTCACATGTCCGAACTATCTCAACCTCGCTTCCCGCATCTTATCTTCCACCGATGCCACACCCACCTTATCTCAGATATCCTCATTCCTAATCCTATCTCTCCTAGTAAACCCGCACATCCATCGCAACATCCTTTCTCCGCATATCATTTGTTAAAATAGATGTGGTCACTCCCGAGGTTGGAACATCAGCGTCCCTTGTGTGCCAAGCTTAGTTAGTCTTGGTCATTCTCTCTAGAAGAGTCGAGGCGACTTTAAATTATTGGTCCATGAAAGTACCATCCCCAAGGTTGTTGGCCATGGACTTGTTCATTGAGTTCAAAGCTCTATAAAAGCTTGTAGCAAGACATTATCTGGCAATCCATGGTTGGAACACAACACAAGTTTCTTTTTGAACCTCAGTCATGCCTCGTGCAAAGGCTCCTCGGGAAGTTGGCAAAATTTGGTGATTTCATCCCTCAGGTGCATCATTCTTGAGAGAGGGAAAAATATAGTTGTGAAAGCATCTACCAACTCAGCCCAATAAGTGATTGACCCATCCAGCAATTCCTCCAACCAAGTCGTGGCTTCCCCCATTCGAGAGAAGGGGAATAGGTAAAGCTGAATTGATTCTTGGGGAATGTTTTGGAAGATGAATGGTTGGCATATCTCCATGAAGTTTCAGATGTGCCTATTTGCATCTTCATGTGCGTCTCCTCCAAACATCCCCTTTATTTGTATAAGATGGAGCATTGTGCTAGTGACTTTCTCATATCCCCACTATTAATTGGAGCACCCCAAATCCTATGCTCTATGTTTGGGGTGAGTGCATTGGTACTTTTACCACGGAAATCAATGAGTCTCTAGGGTGCTAAATCCCAATGAGAATGAATACTTGGCATGGAGGGATGCCACAGATAGATAGTAAATGGTGAGGGCATTGGTAGCAGTAGAGCACAGGGATCCGGTGCCTTAGGCTGGACAGCAGACACGGATTACTAGCCTCCACTTCACTCCAGACACAGGAAGGTGGCTACAGGTTGTGGCTAGGATAGTTTGTCCTTCTCGCAATACCTCAGATTTGACCTTTTCTTGAGCCCTGATGGTGGCTTTCTTGTAGTGGGTGTGCCGATAAATGCAGGGGAAAGGATTATGGAGGTGTGGAGATACTTCATGACATTTCATACCAGGGACCTCCCTTTCCCTTCACTGATATCTACTCCATGCAGGAAGGCACATGTGCCCATAGAGCCCACTGACTGCATTACCTTCATTGATAATCCCTTTGACCTTTTAAAGGTGAAAGGTGCTTTTAGCCGTAGCAAAAAGAAGAGAAAGATGGAGTCTAAGGAAGGGAGCAGCAGTGGCCAGTGCGGTCATGGAGCGAGGGCTAGTTTGGCATCCGGCAGGGTGACCTTAGATTCACTCGGGGCAAATATGGCAGCGACAAAGACCATATTAGAGGGTTTTTCATCAGTCACATTGGAGGCAGTGCCTCCTCTTGCCTCCGAACCTTCAAATATAGCAAGTACCTATGTTTCCCTTACCTCATTTGAGTCCGAAGCACATACCCATTTAGAGCTCCAGGAAGAATTGGATATGGAGTGAGAAAGTGTCGTTGATAATGCTCAAATGTACTCTCCAAGATGGAGGTATTGTCGATCGTTAAGAAAAACACAATTTATATTACCCAATGGGAGTCGGGGTCAATCCCACATGGAATTGAAGCTTAGCCAAAGAGATTGTAGAAAAGAATTCACAACGAGAGTGGATTGTCCAAACAACGAATAATGTAAACAGGGGGGAATTAGGAATCCCTCACAATTCAAATTCCAAACAAAGAAATAAAGTAAAAAAGTGAGGTGTAAACAAGAGAGAGGACGACTAGGTATATGCTTCCGATGGGACTCGAACACGGGTCAAGGTACTTGCTCATTTGCATAAACTCTTACTAACTAACATAGGTAGCATTGGTTTTAGGCATGCTTGTTAATCTTTTGATCAAACAATCATTTAACCAACGGTTTTTGTTCAAACACCGTTGTTTAGGCATAAACCAACCAATATAGGCTTGGGGAGGTCACCCTATCTTTAGCTTAGACCCTTAAATGGGTTTTTCCGGCGAATTGAGCTATTTCTAGCCTAATTCTATGTGGAATCCCAAGTACCCACTAGCAATTTCACATCCAAAATTATGAACCCTTTTCTCAAGCAAGAACATAATCAAGTAAATTAAATCAATGTTTGCAACCACCAATTTTAGAGTTAAAATATGGTGAAATCACTAGATCCATGTCATATTAGCAATTATAAACACAAATAAGCAAGACCCATACCCTTTTATCAAGTACCCATCATCAACACATCCCTAGACAAGGAAACTTAGTCACTTATGCTAAATGAAGAAGAAAGTATACCCATAGGGAAATTCAAATTTCTTTTCATTAATTGTAGCAAGAATCCAATATCCAAGCTCAAATTTACAAGTTCAAGGTTGAATATTGAGAGAATAGATTGAAACCCTTTTTCTTTCCTTATGAGAGAAACTTGATTCAAAAACTCAAAACTCTGCAAAAAACTATGAAAAACTATGCCTAAATTGGGTTTTAGAATGTTCATAATTCTCCATAGAAAGATGGACAAAACTGCCCCTCGAGAGTTGTGTGTCATGACGTGCAGTTCGCACATCATGTTATGCATATTGCACAGCTCCACATGAGTGATCTAGAGACTTGGGTGAACTTCAGTCGTTATGCGAAATGGGGTGCAATTTGCACCAGAGCTTGTGTGTGTCGCACGGCAGCCGCACCCTTTAACAGATCTTCTTTTCTCTTCTTAGCTTCATGTGGAGGGAGCTGCGGACTACACCTCCTATTGTGCATAGTGCATGAGGTCCACACCTCACCACATATTCTTCATCTCTTCCGATCAACTTCACACTTTAACTCTTTTTGAGCTCTTTTGGATCCATTTCCTTATTTTCTTCCGTAGGACAAGAGTACCTGCATTCATGTCAATAAAGGCCATAAGAACCTCTAAATCTTATCAAAACATGGCAATAATTCTTGAGTAAAGGCTTAATAAGTTGGTAGATTAGCGACTCATCAGTCACTCTTGAGACAAGTTGTTGGTGCGGTTATGGACGGGGATCGAGTCCCTCATCAAGCACCTCAACCTAAAAAAGAAGATTCCTAAGGTGACCCAGGAAGATGAACAAGAGTTCTTCTTCGTCAGTAGAATAGACGAGAAGGAGTCCAGTGGCTCAAGTGCCGAGAGTTGATGGAGTGGCTAGAGTATTTCCCACCCCTCATCCCCTCTTATTACTGATTTTATTTGCCCATAGAGGGCCCTTCTGTCATTTTGAATTTATAGTGTTGTTGGTGGCACCGTAGGACAATGGCCTTGTTTGTAGGCCAAAACGTTTTCTCACATATCTTTCGTATGTTTCTATCTCTTGAAAGTTCATTGCACGACTGGAGTCCTAACAGGGGACTGAAACTTGAGGTTCTAGTTTGCACCACTTGATTGCCATGACCATTGATTCATCATGATGGCTCATCGCGGCAATCACTAGCTCATTACTATAAAGGGTTTCATTGCAGCGACCATTTCTTTATTGCGATGGACCTCTGAGATGAGTAATGTCTTGTTGAAATAAGGGCTCGGGCAGACCACTGCTATGAACTGGAAAAAATTCAAAAATATGACACAAGTATACTTTCTTTACTTATTTTTCAATGCATGAATCTGATATGATATATGTTCAACTGTGTTTTTTTATCACTCTCATCACATAACAACTTTGTCATCACTTTAAGAATTAACAATTTTGCTTTTACCTTAGCACATAACAACCGAATTGCGGTCTCATCAGTCTATAACTGAACACATCATTAACAACACATAATTACACATTTAATACATCATTATAATTTCTTAAGGCAAGATACTAATTGGAATTGACTAGATACCAATTGAATCCATCCAATTAGCAATTATTCACGTCAAAATACTAATTGGAATTGGCTAGATGCCAATTGGATTCAACTTGGGGAGCTAACAGAATGGGACAGCACGATAGGAAAGAAGGAAGATAAAAAACACCTAAATGCCTCATAGTTTCCCAAAGATTTGATATGGACATCAACACACCAATCTGAAGAACTCTACTTGACATTAATCTTGTACACAAGAGACCATTAACCTGGCTTTGATACCAACTAACACGACCCTAGTTATGATGGAATCGTGTGGGCACCTACTCTAATATATCTAGATAGGAGAACCCCGAAACACCCAACCATAAACATGGTGAAAGTCGTTTAAAACAATTTCAATGATATTTGTAATAACAATAACTGAACTATTAAAATAAGAATTGATCAAAGCTAAAATACACACAAGCCATTTTGCTATACTAAAAACACAACCGTTTCCATAATTTGGCCTTAATCTGTACAAGATCTTCTAAGAAAGACATGACAATAAAAATACACAGCTTCCATTTTCGTGGAGTAGAAGACCAGGAAGCTGATGGTAGATACATTTCACATCATAAAATGAAACTTCAATCAACATATCACATATCTACACCAAGAAGGTGTATCAAGAGTAGCATCAGTACAACCACACGTACTGGTAGGTATCATCGGCCTACTGAAATTAGATCACATAAATCATGCATGAAAATCAACAAATAACAATAAACTTCCACATCAATACTTAATAAGATCATCCCCACGATTACTCACACCAAAATTATCTTAGACTTACTCCACTACAAATCCTAAGGAATCACATCTCCACATTCTATATAGCTTCTCAAGTTGTTGCTAACATTAGGACACAACTACGGGGTATTTTCTATTCCACATATTCTCCTTTGAAATCTATACCCAAGATTAGTTACTCATTTAGAATTAGTGGTATGGAATCACCAGACTTACCCACTTCTCGAGTTCTCCCAGCAAATATCGCACTTAGACAACAACACTTTTTAGACTCAGCTCATAAAATATTCACTGACACAATAATAAATTTCATGTAGGTACACACAATATAGTTACCAGCAACCATCTACTTAGCCTAAAAGACATGACAAACATCAATTGGTATCAATCCATATTTATGTCACTCCCCGAAGCTACCCCCTAGATGCAATATGGTGCTTAGAGCCATAAGTGACCCCAAGCTAACCCATAGTCTGGCATATACTAAGTATTTTGATTAAAACAATATCTGTGCGGAAGCTAAACTGATGTAATAACATAAGTTGTGGAACATAAACCAACAATCTCTAAATATATGTAAAAAGTTTGAAATATCAACTGACTGTATGAGTAGAAAAACTGACTCTGTGTCTGAAAGCCTCTATTGAGATAAGTTGTTGGGACAAACCCCTAACTAGCTCGACTAGTCTAAAAACTGAAATAAAAGATTGAATAAAAATAAATATAAATCTTGTTCTGAAAATATAAGGACTCACCAACTCTGCTGTTGGGAATGCTGGAAAAGTAAACTAAGCATGATCTGGATGTTGAGCGCCTGAACCTGCATTATGATAGGATGCAGCACAAAAGTATGCGTTAGTACTAAGAATGTACTGAGCATACGGGGTATGTACTAATCTAAATATGTTGGACATGAGATGATAACTGAACATAAAGGATCAATTGAGCATGAAACTGAAATAAGTAAACGGATGCAATAACCAAGCAGATAAATATGTAACTGAACAATACTGATCTGAATAGCCGACTACAAGGTCATGCACTAACTAGGTCAGAGTTGTAGGAGCTATTGTTAACTAGCATACCCTAAGCTGATCTAACTATAGGGTTCAACCTATAACCCTAGATGGGAGGGTGTTCATACCTTGCCAAGGGTACGAACAATGACTGGCGTGGATCCACTAATCTGATGTCCATAAAGGACTAAGGTGTGAAACCTGATCCTATGGGTGACCCTTTAGAACCTATGGTGGTGCCGTAGTTTAGGGACTTAGGGACTTCTGCTAAACGTCTTACCTAAACTAATGGGTGAGCCTTTATTCCTGCGTCCGCTCATTGCTAAGTACAACACCCAACTAAATATGTAAATAAACTGACATACTGGATAGCTCAAAATACTGACTTTTTTAGAATGATAAATGATGCTAAGACTGAAAGCATTTAAATTATGTAATTCTGAATAACTGAACATCTGTCTAAAAATGCATGAAATCATAAGTTGATCAGGTGTTCATAAACCAACATCCTAAGAAATTGAATTGCTCTAACAATTCTAGAACCTGAACAAAATATGCAATTCAAAATCCTAGTTCAAAGTCATAAATTAACCAACATGCTGAGGGTTTGAGAATTCTGAGTTTCCAATAAGCTAGGCTTTGAGGAAACATGCAGTAAGGATCCATATACATTAAGGAAGCTGAAATACAAAGGAATTCACAAAAGCTTAGGAACCCTAGTTACTGGAAACTGAACATAATCTAGAAAACTGTCATGACCTAATTTCTCAGGTCATGATGGCACCTACAACCCCCCAGTAGGTGAACCAATCCTCATAGCGTTGAAAGGTTAGTAATAGGGTACTACCTAAACAAAAAGGCACAATAAGTAGAAATAAGCGAACGAAGATATAAGATAAAGACAATGCGGAAGCAATAACCTGAATATAAATACATAAAGGAACTACACCAACCCCAAGACTTGGTATCGATAGTACAGGAGCTTCTAATAGAATACAAGTGCTAAAAGTAACAAAATAATAAGTACCATTATCTCTGAATATACAAAAAGTAATGGTGCCAAAAGATGAGATATGGCCAATCCCCGATCGTCAGGCGCTCACCCTAGTCTCGAATATCTAAAGCTACATGAGTCTCCGCGCGATCAATAGCAAAAGCTCACACTAATATATGCACCAGAAAGATGCAAAGTGTAGAATGAGCAGCAATTGCAAAGCAACGGGTACCCAGTAGGCATCATCGTACGACTGAGCGTATATAATATATAAAAATAGTAGTATAGCAAATAGCAAAGAAGCAGTCATAGAAGCAATGGAGAAAGCACAAGGAAACTAGCATGGACAGAATTCAACAAGAATTACAAACATGCTATGCTAGCCACATAAGATATATATAACACGGATCATAGGTGAAAGAAAGAAGAACGCACTTGGAGTCCTTGCAACAATAATATATAAATAAAGATAGTTTAGAAATATTGCGGTATATTGGTAACCTCAAGCAGAAAAGGAATGAAGGAAAGCAAGTAAACATAATCAAGCTAGAATAAATATAACTAATGAAAACATGCTTAAACACAATTCAAGATCAGAGAAAAACAGATAGCAATCTCACAATTACAACCCTAGGATGAATAAACTACACCACAAAGAACTGAGAGCCACTACTCCGAACCACGATAAAGGATAGAACCCACAAGCTCACAAGTTATCATAAGGACACACAAACAGTGCCTCAATCAATAGGAATTACTAATCCATCAACATCGGGAGTCTAAATGACTCGTACTAAACCAAGATAACATCTGCTAAAACTACCAATAACCGAAGGCTATAACAAGCTCTACAATACAATAAGAGTAATATAATCTACCTATAGTCCCAACGGCCGCCCATACAACTGAGAAACATAATCAAGTAAAAACAAACCCTTTGGTATCCCATACTATCGGAGCGTACACTGAGCACACAGCAAACAAGGGTGGAATCCAAATGCAGTATGCATGATGATGTGATATGATGGAACCAATTTGATAGTAACCAGTATGTTACCCCCACCGATACCTAAAAGGCCCAATAAAAATAGGATCCATGGAAGGGATTCCCCGAGTACCTCAACTCCATCGTACACCCCTCCTCTGGCACACTAGGCATGTAGCCTCTGGTCCTGGATCTGCAGGATCCCTGGAGTTTCGTGACTATATACTAACTGTGAATCTCAATAGTACAACTGCCTGGAGTGTATCCAAGTCTAGATCAATAATTAGAATCTCGTAGTATGTTCTCAAAATCGAACTTGGTCTAAAATAGTAGGAGTAATCTCAAAACCCTGTCAAAAGGGTGCCCGAAGTGTATCTAGGTCTAAATTGGTAATCAAGTCTCAATAACCCTTATAAAGGGTGCCCGGAGCATATACGGGTCTAAATACATAGTAAAATATATCGAGCACTCTAGGACAGCCAAGTCTAGTATCATTGTGAAAACTAGTGATAAAATCATTGTAATATCCTCTTTACTCTAAGAGGTTTCATAAAATCAGTTCCAAAATCCTTTCGTAATCATTTTACCAAAAATGGGCCCTTGGGGCCATGAAAAGTTTAGAAAGTTGTTTATAATGGGCTCGAAGCCAAATCCATAGTAAAATATACAAAAAAATCCTTTGCATGAATGATATTCTCGCAAACAATAGGTTAGCCCAATGGCTCACAAACATTCCTATTGGCCCTGCACAGGCAGAATTAGTTCTACTGCATAGATATCTAGCCTAAAGTAAAATCTTGATATCTAGGACTTGCGAAATTTCCCAAATATCCCACCTTCTATGGTCCAGAGGCATAAGCAAAGGCCACACGGAGCCACAAGGGTAATATTACAACACTACACTGAATACTACAACGCATGAAATAAATGGACAGAAGAGGCGGACAAGGTTTAGGGTACAAACCTAGGAAACCAACCCAAGGATACAAATTAGTGCAGTTATAGCCTATATACGCAAAGTCTAGGTAGAAAAAACCATAACCTACCTGTCGTCCAATGACTACCTACTGGAACAGCGTCATCCAAGCTCGAATGCTCTGAGAAGTCTCGAATCACGAACAAACTATCAACAACATATTCTATGCATCAGTAGAAGCTAATGGTACCCATATTGCTAATATTTTAGCTAGGTTGAAATTTGGGTCAAAAGTGGGCTCGTGGGCCCCACACATAAAACCAGAAATAAAATTTACCATGAGGACCCCAACATTGCCAATAGTACATGCTCCAAAAATTGAGCGGAGTTGGCCACCTGAAGGGCTCCAAAACAGCCCACAAGCTCAAGAACTAAAGAGGGAATTAAAGAAGAAATTTAGGAATTAAAGAGGAAACTTACCGGATTAGGGCAAACAAACGATCGAGAATTGACAATATAATTTCCTCCAAGCTGTTGGAATGAACAAAGACAAAATATGGAGGTTTTGGTGTAACTTTTAATGGAGAATGATTTAGGGAAGTTTAGGTAATTAACGAAGAAAGCTTACCAATAGAAGTATGGAAATCGATCACGAACTAAGAAATAATCACCCCAATGACTTGGAGTATCCCACACAAGATTTTGGAAGCTTGAAGCATACAAGAATGGAAGAAAAATGATTTTTGGGTGTTTGGAACGAAATGGGAGAATATGGCCTAAATAGGCTGCCAGGCGCATCCACTGTGCACGCACGTCGGCCAGTGCGTGCACAACCCATGCACACGCAGCTGAGCGTAGGCGCAAGCATAGGCAATGCACTGGCCAGTCTAGGCGCTTGCCAGCGCGCAGCCCAAGCAACGCGCAGATGAAGGCCAAGCGATGGGGCAGCTGGCTGGCGCTGCCGCGTGCACGCCGGCGTGCCCATGCATGGGCATAGGCCTGCTGGTGCCATAACAGCAACCAACTACCAACAGCTAATCCAACACCAGGAATTTCTTGGACGGACCCTCGGGAACGCATATGGGGTCCCGCAAACACAAATGAGTTGAAAAAGTGGGACCCACATCCAAAACCAACCTTAGGCCAACTTTTCCAAAGCGGAACTCCATGGCCCAAAATGAGTCCGGAAGCGAGACCCACACCAAAGGTCCTTTTAGGCCAAAGTCGACATTCTGGAGCTAATAGCATGTACAAAATTTCCATCTGAGGTCGTCTTCTCTGAATGTTGATCAAAGTCAACCATACAAGCCCAACAGGGCTAAAAACACAGAACGAAAGAGAATTCAAAGATGAAAAGCTCTCGGATCCCTACCAAAGGTCCAATTAGACCAAAGTCCATGCTTCAAAGCTAATGGAATTGTTAGAATTTGATTCCGAGCATGATTACCAAGAATGTTGACCAAAGTCAATGATTTCCTAAGTTAAAGCTCTTAAAATAGGGAAACGGCCTTAAAGACCAAATAGTAGGCCTAGGCACCAAACTACCAGTCCTAGAAAGCCATAAATGACTTAGGTCTACTACAGGCAAACTCTAATAGTACAACAAAGGAGAAAATGTGTGAATGACCGAAAGGGTCATTACAAGAACTGAGTTAATTTAGGGACTCAATGGGTGAAAGGAAACCCATTGATGAAATCCCACATACCTAAGAGTAAAATTTATGGAAGAATCCTTGGGTTTTGGAGCCTGAAGTTGAAGAACCTTGGTTTTGGCTTTGGAGAAGAAGAGCATTTCTTTTTCTATTTTTGCTATGTGTCAATTGAAATTTGAGGGAAAGAGGGATTTGGGTAGTTTTAGGCTTAATAATTAGCCTTAGGCTAGCCAATATGAAATAGCTTATCCTTTAAAAAGTGGGAAAAATATTATTTTACCCTTACTGAATGGGGTTCTAAAAACTGGCAGCCGAAGAGTTTCATGGTTGGAACCACAGCTCGTGGAATTAATCCATGGCCCATGGAATGACCTGTGGAACTTGGAACCTTTTTTGGGGTCTTCTGAACTTCATTCCATGAGCCAATTGATGGTCCGTGAAATTGAATGATGGACAGTCCTGTGATTCATGGTTTGAGCTGGGGAAAATAGGGGTCCTCTATTCCTCAAGAATCACGACTGACAGGATAGTCCGTGGAACTGAATGATGGACCCTTGATTGAGTTGTGGTTTTTAGACTCTGATTGAGGGTCCTCAGATGGTCAAATGATGGGTCAAAGGATGGACTGTGGTTTCAAACCACTATACGTGAAGTCACTTGTGGTTGTCAGGGAGGACAGATTTGGAGACTAAACCACAAGCCAGTCGACGGGTCATGGTTCTGAATGACGGTCCATGATCCCAACCGTGGTTTCTAAATATTTTAATTATTCTATATTTTTTTCTACTAAGTACTGTAAAGTAGTTGGTTCAAATTATGGGGTATTATAATATCTCCCTATAAGGATCATTTATCCTTGAATGAAGACTACACAAGCTGAGGTTGGAGAGAAAGAGTTGTAATCCCCACCAACTGAGTATTAAAAGTTGATTTCTAACTGATCTGAGTTCTAAGGATATGAAAGAATGCTGAAAATGCAAGAATAGCTAAGAGAACATAAAACTGAGGTAAAAATGCAAATGTGGAAACTGAGATACTGGAGAGAAATTATTACCTCAAGTTGGAGATGATTCGAAAGAAAAGGGGTAAGGGTACTTGGTCATCATAGTTGCTTTTGCTTCCCAAGTATCTCTCTCAATGGACTGGTTCCTCCTAAGGACTTTCACTGATGCGACATCCTTGTTTCTCAACCTGTGAACCTGATGGTCAAGAAACTGGATTGGGACCTCTTCATAGGTAAGACTGTCTTTCACACCTACACATTCCAATGGCACAACCAATGTTGGATCACCAATGCACTTCTTCAACAAGGATACATGGAAAACTGGGTGCACTAATGCTAAGTCTGCGGGGAATTCTAATTCATAGGCCACCTTGCCAACTCTTATCAGAATTCTATAGAGGCCTGAATATTGGAAACTAGGCTTTCCTTTCTTTCCAAATCTCATGAAACCCTTCATGGGTGACACCTTTACAAAAACCCAATCATCGACCTCAAACTCTAAGGCCCTTCTCCTCAAATCTGCATAGGACTTTTAATGACTTTGAGATGTCTTCAACCTCTCCCTAATAATCTGAACCTTATACATAGCCTCATGAAAAAAAATTAGCCTAATCAAGTCTGCTTTACCTACCTGAAACCAGCCAACAGGTGATCTACACCTCCGCCCATAAAGTGCCTCATATGGGGTCATCTGAATACTAGAATGAAATTTGTTATTGTAGGCAAACTCAATAAGAGGAAAGTGATCATCCCAATTACCATTGAAATCAATCACACAATACCTCAACATATCCTCTAAGGTATGGATGGCACGCTCTGCCTGACCATTCGTCTGTGGGTGAAATAATATGCTGAGATTTACCTGAGTACCAAGACCTTTCTGAAATGATCTCTAGAAATGGGATGTAACTGAGTACCCCTATCTGAAAAGATAGACAAGGGAACCCAATGCAACCTGACTATCTCGCGGATATAGAGTCTAGAATAATCCTCTACTGAATCTATAGTCTTGACAACCAAAAAGTGATCTCACTTAGTCACCCTATCTACTATCACCCAAATAGAGTCATGCTATCGGTGAGTCCGCAGTAAGCCTGTAATGAAATCCATATTGATTATTTTCCACTTCCAAGTACGAATGTTAATATCTTGATTCACGTCTCCCGGTCACTGATGTTTTACTTTAACTCATTGTCAGTTGGGACACTTTGCCACAAAATCTACGATGTCTCTCTTCATGCTATTCCACCAATAGACTTCTTGTAGGTCATGGTACATCTTAGTGGCACCAGCATGAATAGAATATCTTAAGCTATGAGCCTCTGTTAGGATCCATTTCCTCAACTTATCTATATTGGGAACACATAATTGACCTTGATAGCAAAGTACGACATCTCCACCTTGGGAGAAACACTCTACTCTCTGTTGATGGACTGCACCCTTTAACTGAAGTAAGATGGGATAACTGTCTTATTTTTCTTTTTCCTCAACCACTAAGGAAGATTCTAACCCATTCTGAACTATTACACCGCCCTTCTTTATGTCTATAAGGAAAACTCCTAAGCGAGCGAGCCTATGAACATCTTTAACTAACTCTTTCTTCTCTTCCTTAACATGTGACACACTACCCATAGACAATCTGCTAAGTGCATCAGCCACTATGTTGGCCTTCCCGAATGGTAGACCATATTCATATCATAGTCTTTTAGGAACTCAAGCCACATTCTCTATCAAAGATTTAACTCCTTCTGGGTGAACACATATTGGAGGCTCTTATGCTCTGTAAATACATTCACATGGACACCATATAAGCAATGTCTCCAGATCTTTAGAGCAAATACTACTGCTGCAAGCTCAAGGTCATGAGTTGGGTAGTTATTCTCATGAATCTTCAGTTGCCTAGAGGCATAGGCAATGACCTTACCGTTCTGCATCAAAATACAACCCAAGCTGACTCTAGATGCATCACAGTACACCGCAAAGCCATCTAAACCCTCTGGTAAAGTTAAAACCAGAGTTGTGGTCAACTTGGTCTTCAACTCTTGGATGTTTTTCTCACACTTATCTGACTACTGGAACTTAACCTTTTCTTGAGTCAATCTGGTAAATGGGGAAGCTATGGATTAAAATCCCTCCCATCTAAACCCAAAAAGCTTTTGATATCTGATGGAGAAGTGGGTCTTGTCCAATTCTTTACAGTATTTATCTTCTGCGAATCTACTCGGATACCCTCACTAGACATCACATGACCAAGGAAGGCAACTGACTTTATACAGAATTTACACTTACTGAACTTGGAAAACAAATGGCAATCCTTTAGAGTTTGCATCAAAACCCTCAAATGGTTTGCATGCTCCTCTTCACTCTAATAATACACAAGGATATCATCTATAAAGACAATAACGAACATGTCCCAATACTGCTTGAACACCCTATTCATCAAGTCCATAATAGCTACAGCAGCATTTGTTAGTCCAAAATACATAACTACAAATTTATAGTGACTATACTGATTTATGAAGGTTGTCTTCAGAATGTCACATTCTCTAACTCTGAGTTGATGATAGTCGGACCTGAGGTCAATCCAAGAAAAGAAACTGGCACCCTGAAGTTGGTCGAACAAGTCATCAATCCTAGGAATGAGATACTTATTTTTGATTGTGACTTTGTTCAACTGACGGTAGTTGATGCACATCCTAAGAAAACCGTCTTTATTAAGCACGAAAAGGACAGGAGCACCCCATAGAGAGATGTTAAGTCTGATGATCCCTTTATATAGAAGGTCTTTCAACTTTTCCTTTAACTCATTAAGCTTAGATGGAGCCATTCTATAAGAAGGAATTGAGATAAACTGGGTATCTAGAAGGAGATTTATTCTCAAGTCAATTTCTCATACGGGAGAGACTCCGGGCAGATCTTCTGGAAATACTTGGAAATTCATTAACCACAGGGAATGACCAAATAGTTAGGGTCTCGGAATATGAATCCTTAATCCAAACAAGATGATAGATACACTCTTTTGAAATCTTTTTTCTAGCCTTAAGGTAGAAGGCGAACCAAACTACAGGCACTGAGGTACTACTCTTCCACTCTAAGACTGGCTCATTAGGAAATTGGAACTGAGCTATCCTAGTTCTACAATCGACTGAGGCATAACAAGAATGTAACTAGTCCATGCCTAGAATAATATCAAAGTTAATCATACCTAACTCTACAAGACTAACTGTGGTGACTTTCTAACAGACTGTGACCGATAATTTTTCTATACCCATTTGGCTATGACTGAATCACCAACTGGAGTAGAGACTGAGAAAGTTTATGGGAAGATTCTGGACTGACACCAAAGTCTACTGCTATATAAGGGGTCACAAAAGAAAGTATGGCTCTAAGATCTAACAATACATACACATCAATATGAAAGACTTGTAACGTACCAGTGACCACACCGGGGGAACCCTCCTGATCTTGATGAGTCTAGAGAGCATAAAGTGTGTTCTAGCACTGGTCATCACTTGCACTAGACTAGACACCCTACTAAGTTGAGCGACTTGCTGGAACTGCAAAGGAGTTAGCCTGATTTTGCTGACGAGTATCCCTGCCCCTTTGAGAAGCCATTGGACACTCTTTCATCTTGTGACCTAGCTTGCCATATTCAAAACAATTTTCACTGCCAAACATGCACTCACCTTGGTGATTCCTACTACATTTCTTGCAAACTGGATGAGTATGTCCACTAATGACACTACCCTAGGGCTTAGAGCCTGGTGCCCTATCCCTCTGACCCTGCCTAAACTTGGGCACTGGGGCACTAGAAGAGGATGGGGTCAGAGGTGAAGATTTCTGGAAGAACTGATAGCAATTACCACTATGTGACCTCTGTTGATAATAACTGAAGCTACCTATTCTGGCTCTCTTATTGTCTCTTTCCATCTCTTTGAGCTTTTCCTTTTCAATCTATTGAGCATGAGTCATCAATCTGGAGATATCCATCTTTTTCACCAGCATAGCAGTCCTACATTCCTTAACCATATCTTTAAAAACACCTGACACAAACTTACTTATACGGGCTCTGGAGTCAGCTACCATTGCCGAAGCATACTTCAAAAGCTGAGTAAACTTGAGAGAATACTCATTCATACTCATATCACCCTGCCTCAAGTTGATGAACTCTTTAACCTTGGCTTCCCTTTGTTTAAGTGGGAAGAACCTATCCAAAAATGTAATCATGAACTGATACTAATATACCGAGCATGCATTTGCACCCTTAGCTTCCTTCCACTACTTGTACCAAGTGTGAGCCACTCTCTTCAACTGATAAGCGGCCAAGTTTGCATTTTTAACTAGAGTGACATTCATGATTGATGTGACGCCAAATTACGTCACTTCCGACTCCTTTTTACTAAGAACAATCGTACGTTTTCAAGCAACCATTGTTGTTTTTGATGTTTTTATGTTGTATTTGTAGGAAATGAAAGCAAACACGGAAACGGAAGAAAATACGCGAAAACCAACATTCTGCCTAAGAGTGACGGCCTGAGTGACGGCCCGTCACAAGGCTGACGACCCGTCACTGGGACCGTCAACTTAAGGCAGTGTTGCTGCCAAGCAGTGACGGCCCAGGCGACGGTCCGTCACTGCCCTGACGGTCCGTCAAGCCTGGCCGTCACGCTAAGGCAGTAGCACTGGTCGGCGACCCGCGTTTTGGGGATTCCTAGCCCGTTTTGGATTTGGTTTCTACTACTCCTATAAATATCCTATGTTAGGTTTATGTTATAATCATTCTCCCATTAGTTTAAACACATTTTTGGTTGGTTTTTGAGCGCAATAACACGGTTCATTGTCTTGAATTCGTGTTCTTGATTCGTTCGTGAGTTCTTCGTTTTCTTGCTCTTGGATATTGGAAGATTGATTGTTTCATTATATTGTAAGACTTTTCTTCCCTTTATTATGAATACAACTATTTTCTCTTATTTATCGAGCATGAGTAACTAAAACTCCCGCAACTAGGGTTGTGGGAGCCATGGAAACGTAGCAATATAGATTCCGGGTAGCGTTGGGTTCGATATATGTATTGTCATGTTGTTAATCATTCAATTAGTCACGTTTTCTAGTGGTTGCAAACATTAGAACATGCCTAGGTTTAATTTGCTTGAGTAAAGAAGTTAAAACCGGGAAAACTTGATTAACGACAAGGATTCGAGACTACCAACTCTCGTCTTAAAGATTAATGCCGTAACTGGATTAGTCTACTTGATGTTAGGATTGAGAGCTAAAAAGCACATCTTTTTGAGATCGAAAGAAGATAAAAGGAAATTTGTTTATTTGGTCGAGAGACGTTTAGACGATACAATTGACGCAATCACATCGTGACAAGCATATAGAAAGAACCCGGTTAAGCCTAGAATCGACATTGTTACAACGCCATGGTGAACACGTCCCTAGTTCATCCTCTCATACTGATTTAAACTCCTACGTTTATTATTGTTTGTTTACAATTTGATTACAAAACCCCCCCAATTTACCGGAAACTGTTGACGACTAGTCACCTAATTCACTAAAGTCTTAATCTTCACCATATTCTCTGTGGGATTCCACCCCAACCTTTGTTTGGGTTCTTTACTTGACTACGATCGCTTACGCTTCGTTAATTTGAGGTGTAGTTTGAGCGTTATCAAAAAGTGGCACCGTTACCGGGGAATACGGTTTTTGATTAAGTCTGGTGTGTCTAGTTGACTTTTAGTCATAATTTCCTGCTTTTATTTTTTGTTTGTTGTTTTTGTTTTTGAACAGGGTACAGGTTGTGCATGCCAAGTACCCGAGGTTCGGGGGAACAAATTGTACCTTACGACCCCGAACTTGCGAGAACACTGAGGCGGAATATGGCCGCACAATTAGACGCAGCAAGGATCGCTGCAGAACTGCAGGCCCAACAAAATTTGAATGCTGGTGGTCTGCAAGATGATGTGGTACGGAATGATGAGGATCTCGATTTAGATGGAGCTGGCGCTACGGGCGCCATTATTGTTCCACCGCTACCACCCGGAGCCAAGTTCAACATCACTAGCATGATGATCCAACTGTTGAATTTGAGAGGAGTGTTTCGCGGTGTTGCTGGTGACGATCCAAACCAGCACTTGATGAATTTCGTGGGGATCTGCAAATCGTTTGAGCTGCCGGGCGTGAGTCAGACAGCGATCAGGCTCAGATTGTTTTCGTTGTCTCTGTCTGATGAGGCAGCATTGTGGTTAACGGAGCTGACCCCCGACTCTATCGCAACGTGGGGCGAGTTGAGAGGAGCTTTCCTAGAAAGGTTCTTTCCTCCCTCTCGGATGATACAGTTGAGGGATGAGATTAGTAATTTCAGGCAGCAACCTCACGAAGCACTGCACGAGACGCCACAGCTATTTTGGACAGGCTCACCAAGACCAACAGAGCCTGGCACATACGGGATTCAGAGGTTGCAGCTAGCACCTATACAGTTGGCATGTCAGCAGAGCAGCGAAGGAAAGAGGAGGAGCGCGACCAAGACATGGCGCACCTGAAAACACAGTTGGATCTCCTGACAAGGCACTTGACGTCAGGAAGTATAGAGAAGGTACAAGCTGTGGGTTCCCAAGGTATAGAGACTGAGGAAGCGAATTACTTGGGGGGTTTCCAAGCCAATGGCCAGGGAAACCAAGGTCGGAATTATCAGCGAGACAACCACTATGAGAAAAGTGGCTACAAAGAGCGTGACCAAGGAAACTGAAGGAACAACACCGATAGAGGTGGGTTGTATATACCACCTGGTAATCGGGATAAAGCTGGCAGCGAGGCTGAGACGTCCAAACTTGAGAACATGATGGCAAAGATGCTGCTTAAGGTGGAATCGACTGACTCTGGGGTAAAGGCAATGCGGAATGAGTTATCAACGTTGAGTCAGGTAGTAGAGTCACATTCCACCGCAATCAAGCAACTGGAGCAGCAAGTGGGTCAGATCTCGGCATCTTTAAACCAAAGGAAGACAGGTACCTTGCCGAGTGACACGACGCATCCGAGGAATGACGCCAGCTGTATGGCGATCACCACAAGAAGTGGGAAAATATTACCGGAATCACATCCGGTAGTTCAAACCCAAAGTAATGTTGCGGATGATGAAGAGGCGGTAGAGGAGGAAACTCCAAAGCCCGCGGAGAAACGCAAGGAAGCTGAAAAGCTTCCAACTATGATGTTTCGACACCCACCTCCCTTTCCCCAGAGGTTGAAAAAGAAAGCTGACGATGGTAAGTTCCTGAATTTCATGACCATGCTGAAACAAATCTCAATAAACATACCATTGGTAGAAGCGCTGGAACAAATGCCCGGTTATGCCAAGTTCATGAAGGACTTGATTACAAAGAAGCGGACGGTAAGTTTTGAGCCGGAAGACAACCTCCATCACTGCAGCGCTATTTCCTCTAGATCGTTAGTGGAAAAGAAAGGAGATCCAGGTGCGTTCACTGTTCCATGTACCATCGGGAAGCTCAACTTCGGAAGAGCTATGTGTGATCTTGGTGCTAGCATCAATTTGATGCCGCTAGCAGTGTATGACAAATTGGGTTTGGGAGCTCCTAAACCAACGTCCATGAGAGTGATGATGGCGGACCGTTCGGTAAAGCGACCCATAGGGATATTGTCTGATGTGCTGGTCCAGATTGGTAAGCTTATATTCCCGGCCGACTTTGTGATCTTGGATTGCGAAGTGGACTTCGAAGTTCCCATAATCTTGGGACGACCATTGCTAGCCACAGCAAGAGCATTGGTTGACATGGAGAAAAACGAACTGACCTTCCGATTGAACAATGAAGTGGTCAAGTTCGATGTGTCCAAATTGATGAAGCAACCAAGTGACATGAGGGTGGTCGCGGTCATCAATGCTATTGAGGAAGCTCCTGCGGATGTGCACATTGAGGAGAAGTGTTTGGTCGAGACGCTAGCTGTTGTGAGAAGGATGCCGCGAAAAGAGAAGCATGTTGCGGAGAGCGGTGTAAATAGCTCAAGGAAACGAAAACACCGCAAGAGAATCTACAAGGAAAGAGCGAAGAAGCGGTCACGACTAGCGGCGGAGCAAATAAAAGAGGAAGTTGGAGCGCAACATGAGGTTGGCGCACACACGTACTCCATCGAGTTCTCTTGTTTTGGAGACCCAGGCGGTCTCCAACATCATTCCAGAATCTGAGTCATATCGACTTCACAGGTATTCCTTTATTCTCACAGCTTTTAGTTTTCATATGTATGCATTGGGGACAATGCATGAGTCTAAGTTGAGGGTGTTGGGAAACCTGTGAGTCACCACCGAGGGTTTTTGTTGCCGATTTCTTTTCCCTCCGGTGTGCTATCTAGTAGAACCGGCATGTTTAGGTTGTTAGTTTAAATTTTTTTTTAGTGTCTATAGCAAGCATGTGTTGTTCTTGTCTAAAAATGAGGCCCCTTAAAAATTTTCTGAGTTTGAGCTTATGTTGAAACGATTGAATGTTGGGATCTTTGTTTGTCATTGTGTGATTATGAGTAGAATGAGTATGCTTAAGCCGAGCGGTTGTTTGATAGTTGGTAGCGATATAGTTTCTTGGTGCCAAGAGCGTGTGAGTTTATTGTCATAAATTCTTACTCTGTGTATGCATCTAGAACTTGCCCGGTCTATTTTGTTAAGTTTGAAGTTGGTTGCTTAGGAAAGGATCACAGGCTCTTTTTGTGTGCAGTCCACTTAACCTAAAAGACCGTCCAAATATAAATAATCCCTTGATCCCTGTTTGAGCCATAATTGACCTTGTTCTTTCAATAACCTGTCACCATTCCTGTTTAACTTTGAAACCCTATTTTGGCCCTGGTCCTTCCTTGGACATCGTGCACCTCAACTCAGGCAATCAGCCTAAGTTGAGGGTGGCTATAGAGGTAAACCCTGTTTTGGCCCTGGTCCTCCCTTGGACATTGTGCACCTCAACGCATGCAATCAGCCTAAGTTGGGGGTGGCTACTACAGAGATGAATGATAAGAAAAAGATGATGGAGAAGATTGGTTTTTGAATAGAATGAAAATCCGGGTGTGCGCCTAAGAAAAGAAAAGAAAAAAATAAAGAAAGATGAAAATGATCGAAAAAGAAACAAAAAGAATTGTCAATAAAGAGGCCGCACCTGTATCTAGAATCAAGGAAATAAAAAGGTGAATAAGGATGGATAAAGTGAAGTTATGTGGTAATAAGATGTAAATGGTTCCAAGGAGGGCTTAGTCACTAACCCCTAAATGTATCCTACCTGCACCCGAAGCCTCATTACAAGCCTAAACAAGTCCTGTAGTGATCCTGAGTAGCTTTCTGAAGAACCGAAATAGAATAGTAAGGGAAAGCCTATGGTATCGCATGTGCATTGTTTGAAATCATTTGTGAGTGTGAGCGCTTACCTAGTCCCAAATCTTGTGTGTGGGATTTCTTTGTGGTGAGGGCACCAAGATGTCTGTTTTGTCTATTGATTGTTAGGATAGCTGCGTATGTGTATGCATAATATTCTATCATATCGGAATGACATGTTTGAATCCTTGCAAGTTAGTGTTTCATACATACGTGTGCTACGAGGGAGCTTGATTTAATTGAATAAGTTTTGAATGACCATGAGTTGCTATAGACATGAGTTTGTGTTCTTAGTTGAGTCGTATTATTGTTTTATGTCATGTTGCTTGAGGACAAGCGAACGTTTTAAGTTGGGGGTGTTGATGTGACGCTAATTTACGTCACTTTCGACTCTTTTTTACTAAGAACAATCATACGTTTTCAAGCAACCATTGTTGTTTTTGATGTTTTTATGTTGTATTTGTAGGAAATGGAAGCAAACACGGAAACGGAAGAAAATACGCGAAAAACAACATTCTGCCTAAGAGTGACGGCCTGAGTGACGGCCCGTCACAAGGCTGACGACCCGTCACAAGGCTGACGACCCGTCACTGGGACCGTCAACTTAAGGCAGTGTTGCTGCCAAGCAGTGACGGCCCAGGCGACGGTCCGTCACTGCCCTGACGGTCCGTCAAGCCTGGCCGTCACGCTAAGGCAGTAGCACTGGTCGGCGACCCGCGTTTTGGGGATTCCTAGCCTGTTTTGGATTTGGTTTCTACTACTCCTATAAATACCCTATGTTAGGTTTATGTTATTAATTATTCACCCATTAGTTTAAACACGTTTTTAAGTATTTTTGAGAGAAAACAACACGGTTCATTTGTATTGAACTCGTGTTCTTGATTCTTTCGTGAGTTCTTGGTATTTTTTGCTCTTGGATATTGGAAGATTGATTGTTTCATTATATTGTAAGACTTTCTTCCCTTTATTATGAATACAACTATTTTCTTTTATTTATCGAGCATGAGTAACTAAAACTCCCGCAACTAGGGTTGTGGGAGCCATGGAAACGTAGCAATATAGATTCCGGGTAGCGTTGGGTTCGATATATGTATTGTCACGTTGTTAATCATACTTTATGTCACGTTTTCTAGTGGTTACAAACATTAGAACATGCCTAGGTTTAATTTGCTTGAGTAAAGAAGTTAAAACCGGGAAAACTTGATTAACGACAAGGATTCGAGACTACCAACTCTCGTCTTAAAGATTAATGCCGTAACTGGATTAGTCTACTTGATGTTAGGATTGAGAGCTAAAAAGCACATCTTTTTGAGATCGAAAGAAGATAAAAGGAAATTTGTTTATTTGGTCGAGAGACGTTTAGACGATACAATTGACGCAATCACATCGTGACAAGCATATAGAAAGAACCCGGTTAAGCCTAGAATCGACATTGTTACAAAAGCCATGGTGAACACGTTCCCTAGTTCATTCTCTCTTACTGATTATTCTCTTACATTATTGTTGCTTTTGTTTACAATTTGTTCACAAAACCCCCCTTTTTATTTATCGGAAACAATTGACTACGAGTTACTTAATTCACTAAAGGCTTGATCTTCACCATATTCTCTGTGGGATTCGACCCCAACCTTGTTGGGTTCTTTACTTGACTACGATCGCTTACGCCTCGTTAATTTGAGGTGTAGTTTGAGCGTTATCACTTACAAAATCAGCTCACTTTTTGCCAGTCAGGACAACTTATACTGCTGAAGATTATTCCAAGTTGTATATTAGTGAAATAGTTCGACTTCATGGTGTCCCAATTTCCATCATTTCAGATAGGGGTGCTCAGTTTACAGTAAATTTCTGGAGGTCTTTCCAGAGAGGCTTAGGTACTCAAATAAGTCTCAGTAAAGCTTTTCATCCACAGACAGATGGATAAGCTGAACGCACTATTCAAACACTCAAAGATATGCTACGATCTTGTGTACTAGATTTTAAAGGGAGTTGGGATGACTATTTGCCACTAATTGAGTTTTCTTATAATAATAGCTTCCATGTAAGCATTCAAATGTCTCCTTATGAGGCTTTATATGGGCGAAAGTGTAGATCACCGATTGGATGGTTTGAAATTGGAGAAGCAAGATTATTAGGGCCAGACCTAGTTAATCAGGCAATGGAGAAGGTGAAGCTAATTCGAGAAAGATTACTAATAGCCTAGAGTAGGCAAAAATCATATGCAAATGTGCAACGTCGGGATTTGGAATTTAATATTAGTCATTGGGTTTTCCTAAAGGCTTCGCCCATGAAAGGCGTTATGCGATTTGGTAAAAAGGGAAAGCTTAGTCCAAGATATATTGGACCATACAGGATCATTCAGAGGGTAGGAAAAGTGGCATATGAGCTAGATTTACCCACAGAATTGGAGACAATCCATCCTGTATTTCATGTATCGATGCTACGAAGGTGCATATGAGATCCTTCACGTATTATGCCTATCAAAGATGTTCAATTTTCTGAAGACTTATCCTATAAGGAAGTACCAATTTCTATCCTAGATCGTCAAGTTAGGAAGCTCAGAACCAAAGAAGTAGACTCAATAAAGGTGTTGTGGAAAAATAATAATATCGAGGAAATGACGTGGAAGCCGAGGAAGAAATGAGAAAAAGTATCCCCAGTTATTTATGACTTGAAGATAGTATAGAGGTAAGTCATATTCTTATGTTCTTGATACTCTTCCTACTATGCAAATATGATTAGATTTGAACATGTGAAAATGATTACATTTAATTGTATATAGTTGTATCGCCCTGTGAGGCATCGTGCTGGACTTTTGCTGAGTTTCAGGTTTTTGGATAGTCCCAATTATAAAGTAAACTCTGTCGAAATTTCAAAAAACTCCTAAGGGACTAGAGCTCTATATGCATTACCCTCATTCGAGGACGAATGATTCTAAGGGGGAAGGATGTAACACCCCATACCTTTCAAAACCTATGTGACTAAGTAAATATCGACGAAGGTATTTGAGCTCGAGATTATGAAGGGGTACTTTGGCCTAGAATTTGAAATGGTAAAATGTATATAGGTGTTAAGTTAAAGTATAAGGATGAGGGATTTAAAAATGAGATAAAACAAGTGAGGTACTTGCTCGACTTATCTAAGCTCTTAGGTGACAAGTAGGTGCATCACCTACCTACGCTAACGAACCAAGTTCCGAGGGCCGATTACGGGTAGCAACACCATGGATTATTAGACCTAATGGTATCCCAAATGAAGCTTAAAGTTGTCCCATCAAAGCACAACCAAATCTGGCCCAAACAACTACAAAAGGTAGCCACCAATATTGACCACATTTTGACCCAAGAGAAGCCCAAAATCATCCACAAAACTTAACTCTTTTGAGGCCCAAGCAAAGGGTAATTTTGGCCCATGATTCTTGAACCATTTTGGCTCAAATATACTCAAAAAAGTCGGGCAAAAAGGTCCCTTTATACAGACCTTTTGTTGATCAATATTGATCACAAAAATCTGAAAAAACTTCTCTCTTATCTCCTTTCCTTTTGGCAGCCCCTCTCTCCCTTTAGGGTTCTAAGAAGATCAAGATTCATTCAAGCTTAAGGTGAGTTAAAAAACTTGTTATCTTATTATTAATCTACTACATATATCTAGGATATCCTATGATAAGAAAGACATGAACTATGGCAGCCCCTTTCTTAAGATTTAACACGTAGAAATTGTGTAACAATTAAGAGATTTCTTCTTCTCTTGTTGGTGTATGTGTAGGGGGTACTTAAGATTTTCAAGGCATCAATAAAAATAGGATAAAAACACCCCTTCAAGTGTGGTAAGTACTCTTCCCATAATCATATTTTTGGATTGAAGTTCGGATGGACAATTGTTGTTGAATTGTTGTTAAGAACTCACGGGACGGTGATCGGAAGCTGTGGGTTCAATGTGTTGCTTTTGTATTTCGGCATGGTGAGTTGTGTAGGGGATGTTTGATGTGTTTTGTATTATTGGAGGCAGTAGGTTGGTGTGTGTGTGATATGTATTGGACATGGGAGAAAGGTGTGACGATACACCTTTAATTAATGCAAAATACGTAAATCTGCCCGGGAAATGTTTAGCTACTATTTTGGAAAGGTTGCATCAGGTTTAAGATCTAATATTAGCTTCATTATACCCTTTTGTTGTATATTAACTTAATAAAGGAAAGTCCAAGTTGTGGTAAGCGCAATCTTCGGAAGGAACGAGGTATGTTAAGGCTTCTTTATTCCTTATCGGCATGATTCTAGAAATAGAACTCTAAATCTCCGAAAGAAGGAATTTGAGTATTATGTTGTAAGAGATATGATTTGGTAACTCAACAAGTCTTAAGGCACTAAGTTATACATTATGGTGATTCAAGTCTCCTTCTTCTAAAAATCTGATTCTTTTTACACGAAACGTAAGTTATCCCTTTGTCAAGTTTCTTCTTTGTATTGTGATCCCTAATCAACCTTTAGAAAGTATAAAAGGAAAGTTAGAAAGTCAAATCCCCATTTATATGTGTTTGGTATGTTGAGTCCAACACCTGTTAATCCAAGGCTAAATAAGTTATCTAAATGAACCTTCATAAATAACAAGAATAGCTTTGAAGGTCAATCTAGTAATACACTTATTATGCGTGGTTTGCATGTTAGTGTGCATAAAGGTGCTACTTCCATATTGAGGCCATTATATACATAGTGTGCATCGAGGTGATACTTCCATATTGAGGCCATTATATACATAGTGTGCACCGAGGTGCTACTGCCATATTGAGGCCATTATATACATAGTGTGCGCCGAGGAGCTACTGTCATATTGAGGCTATTATATATAGGGTGCGCCGAGGCGCTATTGTGGTTCAGCATGGGTTATAAAGAGTGAGTTGTGGTATGAGTTAATGCATGTGTTGTATTCTAAAAATAATAAAGGAGAAAGAGCTTTACGAGTCTTACCAATAACACTTTACAAGTTTCATATTTTATCTTGTTCAGATTTACTACTTGCGACTTGCTTTTATGTTTCTACCTTACATGCCAGTACATTATTGTCGTACTGATGTCCCCATTGCCTGGGGGCACTGCATTCATGCCTGTAGGTCCAGACAGACCTCTTCAGTAGGAGTTGCAGAGTTCAACCATTTTCGTAAGCTCCATTCTTCCTCGAGCTGACGAGTCAGAGGTCTAGCTTATATTTTGACCAGGTTATGTATATGTACAACTTATGGGTAGTCCAGGGCCCTGTACTGGATATGAGATATTTTACTTACTCCTAGAGGCTTGTAGACGTGTATATGTATATCAGTGTTGGGTTTGGCCTTGTCGGCCTTGTTATTAGCTATATACTATGATAATAGCCTTGTCGGACTTGGGTTGTTTACCTACTATTGAGCTTTTAGTATTTCAAATTGCTATTCTTAGAGACCTTATCGGTCTCAGACCCCCAGCAGGTTCAATAGAGATACACTCTATTTTGGCACCCTCGGCCTTTTAGGGCTCCAGGTGTCGGTCATGCCTCCCATGGTTTGGGGCATGACAAACTAAGGGACCTTTTTGGCCGAATTTTTGGATTATATTTGGGCAAAAATGGGTCAAGAAACTTGGGCCTAAATTATCCTTTTCTTGGGCCTCAAAAGGGTTAAGTTTTGTGGCTGATTTTGGGCTTCTCTTGAGTCAAAATCAGGTCAATATTGGTGGCTACCTTTTGTAGTTGTTTGGGACAGATTTGGTTGTGTTTTGATGGGACAACTTTAAGCTTCATTTGGGATTGGTCTAATAATCCATGGTGTTGCTGCCCGTAATCAGCCCTCGGAACTTGGTTCGTTAGCGTAGGTAGGTGATGCACCTACTTGTCACCTAAGAGCTTAGATAAGTCGAGCAAGTACCTCACTTGTTTTATCTCATTTTTAACACCCTCATCCTTATACTTTAACTTAACACTTATATACATTTGACCATTTCAAATTCTAGGCCAAAGTACCCCTTCACAATCTCGAGCTCAAATACCTTCGTCGATATTTACCTAGTCACATAGGTTTTGAAAGGTACGGGGTGTTACTGTAGCGTGGAACCACTTTTATAAGGGAATACTCTCAACTAACGAGGACCCTTCTTCATAAGGAGACACTCTAAACTAACGAGGACCCTCTTAACCTATGCTGGCAACATAGTTTTGGACTTGGATTTTCTATAACCCTCATTGCTCGGTGCTAATTACTACTCCCAAAATATACATATAGCTCATAATATACTAATGACATATCTAATGCCGAAATCTAGTGAAAATCATAAGGAAATATCTAGTGTCATGCAAATTCAAATCATAAGTCTTAAAGCTTAGCATTGCCATAATTAAAATCATACTTTTCTTTCTAAAATCATGGCTTGAAGAATTAAGCATTCCATTTCTTAATACATAAGGTCATGTTATCTAAACATGCCAATTTTCACTTGAAAATATGCAAATTGAAGGAATCATAGTAGAAATCATCTTTAATGCATGGGATTTTGAAATCAATTAAGGAACCTCAAATAAATCATAGATAAGCAATGAGAAACCATGAATTGATGTTTAAAAACTGAACCCATAAGTTTTTCCTAAATTGGGTAAGAACCCTAATTTCATAATTTCATAAATCAAAGTAAAACATAGGGTTTTGGGCATAAGGGTGAAAGAAATCCCTTATTGAATACCCACATACCTTATTGAAGCTTGCTTGATCTACGATGAAAAGAAATGGAGGCTTGAACTTGGAGCTTGAGACTTGAAGCTTGAAGGAGTTCTTTTCCTCTTTTGGTAGATGAATGAGGATTAATAAAAGACTTAGGCTAATAGGAGTTGAAACCCTACTAAAAGTGGCCAAAATGACCTCAATTATAGTTAAAAGGGTGGGTAATTATTGAAATACCCTGGGATTTAACTAAGGAAAAGATGTTAAAAACCTCGGATTCAGGTTCTACGGGTCCTTTCCACAGACCGTAGAAGTAACCCTTATTCATGGATTGGACTCGTGGTTCCGGAGCCCAAAATTCAAGTTGCAGATTAGATTCTACAATTTAACAGTATGGCTCGTGGAAACTTCCATGGGTTGTAGAAACTTTTCGTGGTTTCTGGGGGATTTGACTACCTTCAGTCTGAGTTCCACGGGTTGGTTCCATGACTCATGAAACCATCCACGGACTGTGAACCTGACTCATGGTTCTCAGTCCCAAGGTTGATCAGCAGGACTAGATTCATGAGTTACTTCCATGACTCGTGTTTCTATCTATGGCTCGTGGACTTAACTCATGATTCCTGGAAATTTAAATTTTTTTTCAGAGATTCTAAGTTTAAAAGCTGAATCAAATTCTAGGGTGTTACACATTGACCATAGTTCACTCTAAATCAACTTATGATTGCCTATATTGACGCTTATAACCGTTAGATGAATTTCATTGTGTGGTGAAACAATCCTGGATTCCACAAAACTTTATTAATTCTAAACATTCATTTTTTCGCAAACTTTTCTTTTAGTACAACAAATCATACTCTTGTAAAGGGATAAGATTTGACATAACATAAAGTAAATCAATAACTTAAAGTAATATATTTCTTACTCTATTCCCTATGGGATTCGATCCCAGCCTAGTTTTTGGGTTACTATATTTAACAATGTTTGTTTGCACTTTTTATAAGGGTAAAATTTGAACGTATCAAATTTTGGCGCCATTGCCGGGGAATCCGGTTTTGAAATTTACTTAAAGTAATTCTTGCTTTACTTTGTATCCTTTACTTATTCCATCATACTTGGTCTCTTTTGTGCTGATTGCAGGCAACCAATGGCTGCTCAATATTGAAGGAACCAAGGAAACAATCAACCGAATGCACCAGGTAATGTGCATGTGGAAAATCCACTATTTGATAAGGAAGTGAATGTGTTCGCTGAGGACGTACCTGAATTTCACTATGATAGTTTCATTGTGCCTCCTAGAGTGGATGTTGCTACATTCAAGATTGAACAGAGAGCATATGCTATGCTAAGGGCTGAAGGGTTGTTCCACAACTCCAGTGATTATGATGCACGTGAGCATCTGAAAAACTTCATAGATGTGTGTCGGACTTGCAGTTTGGGTTTTAGAATATTTCACATTCATCATACAAAAGTAGACAAAATTTCCTCTCGGGAGCTGTGCACCATGACGTGCAGTTTGCACGTCTTGTTGTGCGCATCAAACAGCTCTGCATAAGTGAACCAGAAACTTGACTGATCTTCAGTCATCATGCGAAGTGGGGAGTGGTTCGCACCAGTCCTTGTGCGTGTTACACGGGCGCCAGACCCCCTTAACAGATTCTTCTCTTCTTTCGAGAATTCATACAGAGGAGGTGCAGACCCTACCAAGGGTTGTGCAAGTCGCACTAGGTCCACACCTCACATAATTCTCATCTCACTTTATCACTTCACACTTCAACTCCTTTTTGAGATCCTTGGGTTCCAATTCCTTATTTTCTACCTTTGACCAAGAGTACCTGCATTCATGTCAATAAAGGATATAACAACCTCTAAATATTATTAAAACATGGCAATAATTCATGATTAAAGGCTCAATAAGTTGGTAGATTACCGACTTATCAAACCCCCAAACTTGAACTATTGCTTGTCCTCAAGCAAGATACTCGTAAGGTAAGGAATGAATTATGCTCTAAAACTCAATCAAGGCACAAAAGATTAATCTACTCTAATTACTAAGGAAAATAATAATAAAAAAGACTCAAACAAAAGACTCAAGTACAATGCTCATCTCAATTTGAACCACCACATTATCAAGGCAATTGATCATTTCAAAACTTTTTTCAAAAGGACTTCAATTCTCATTCAAAATCAAGGGAATTTGTCGTTCAAAACAAGATATAAAGCTCCTCAAGTCATTGGCAGGGAGCATAAAGGTTTGCCTCAAGATTCGCCACACAACTTGTCTCATTCATTCCTCTCAATCGAAATAGAGACTTCATGTTTTAATTTGAGTGCGTGATACCACTCACCACGAGAGAGAATCCAACTCTTAATCATGCAATTCATAATACAAGGGATTAGAAGAGAACCAAAAAGACTCCCGCTCTCTCAAGGAAGTTTAAGTACACACATGTAAAACCATAGGCTTGCCCTTCAAGTAAATCACCACTAATATAGAGTGGCCAAGCTCGGAATCACTAAGGACATGCGGGTTATGATGTTGGTTAGGGCTAAGGTGAGGATTGCATTTTTCTCAAGTGACTAAACCTCCTTAATGCTCTTTCTTATCGTTTTTGAACACCGCTCACATTTTTGAACTTTGGCTTCACCTTATTTCTCCCTCACACAACCCAAGCATTTCCCTTTTAATTTTGATCATTCAACCTCCTTATAACACCTTAGCTTAGTAGCACCAATTCTTTTCTTTTCATTTTTCTCATTGGATTGACCTTTTGGAGCAAATTTTCAATTCAACATAAGGTGCTACCTTTCACTTGAAGTGCATTCCTTTTCTTCTCCGCAGTAAGCATATACACCCCAAACTTAGGCTTTTGCCTATGTTGTTATTTCATTTCCCCCCTCCTCAAATTTAGGCTTTTAGCCTACATTTCACTTTCAAGCCATTAGGGAGGATAAGTGTCGAGATAGAGTTCCAAAAAGGTTAAGGTATCGAACAAGGTGCCAAAGAACGGTCACAATCTCAAAAAGGGTTCACAAGGATATATGTCAAGGGAAGTTATTTGGGTGAAGTGGATATTCAAAAAGGGCCTAAGATCATCTTTCAAGCTTGGTCACAACTAGAATTTTTCCTTGAACCACATTTGGGGCAAGTTATAGATGACACACATGCATAAGAATCAAGGTATAGCCTCACCACACAAGGCATCACCTCACAAGAATTTTCAACATTGTTCTCAAGATCAATTGGGGTAAATGACTTTTGATAAGCTATTCTGAGTTCATTACACACTTGTTTGTGAATCGATCAAGCCAAACCGAAAGTGTGCAAGTCATGACAAGAGAATTTTTTTCCTCAAAAATTTATTTTCCCTCTTTCTTTTCATTTCCAAAAACATCTTGCCAAGAAAATTTTTTGATGGATCTATTTTGAGACAAGCAAAGCACGAACTCAAATTAAACTAAAACTTGGCATTTTCCCTTAAGAAATTCACCTCTGAATCTGTCATAGAGAAACACCAACCTAGTTCGACATGAAAATGAAAGAAAAAGAAAATAAGGAAAAAAAATAAAGAAAAACTATTTGTTCCTTAGGAAAGAACCGTGGTATTACAAAATCCCTTGGAGTTTATTGCTAAAATACTATTAATAAGGAAGATATCGAATTAGAACGCTCATGGATCATTTGAAAAACAAGCCTCGGTGTAGGCCCATAGCGCATTTGCAAGGCACAGGTAGCGAGACAATGGAATCGTGTAAGACTAACCTAGCACACAATCAAGATTTAAAAATGAAGCTCGACGATGGAATAATTAAGCACAAGACAACATCAAGCCCGATGAGGGCACAATATAAAGCACAACACAAAAGAAAAAGGCAAGGGAAGGGCAATATAATCACAATCATCCAACATGCCCGACAAGGGCCAAATAAAATCTAGCAAGGGAAAATAAAATTATAGGCCCGGCAAGGGCAATAAAATATCTCAAGCCCAATACGGGTAACCAATCAACCAAATCAAATAACACTATATCCCCCCATAAAAAAAATCATTTCCCTCAATGCTTTGAGCTCAAATAAGGAAAGAAGTGGTACTACAACTCCCTGGAGGGCTATGCCCTATCACTATCATTTGTTGCCTCTTCACTAGGACCAGCACCACCCTTTCGGGAGTGTGCAGAAACTGAGGAATCCCTGAGAACCTGCTGAAACTTTGGATCTTGATCATCTACTAGCAATGTGTCCTCATCACTGAGTATCTCCTCCTCACTCGCTAGAGATGCAAGCAAGTCATTCATAGGACCACGAGTGCGACGGGACTAAGGCAAGGTTCTCAAATCTTCCTCCTTAATGGAGACTTCCCTTTCGCCTTAGCCACATCCTTCTGGATCTCTTTCACAACACCCTCAATTATGTCCACCCTTTTGCAGAGTTTGTTGGCGCTTTCCACCACTACCTTGATGGCTTTTTTGACAGCAGTCTCAATTAATCCGGGCAACTTGAGTGCCAACTCATTTAGGTGACATTCATGATTATAGGTTTTTTCCACCATATCCTAGAGACCACTCTTGATTAAAGGTCCTCTAGGTGTAGAAGCTTTTGGGGTATGTGCTTCAGAGGCTGCCCAAGAAAGAGAGGAACCAGTTGCTTCAGCATCCAAGTCATCAACTTCAACTTCCCCCAATGGATCAGTCATGCGCCTCTTAAATCTGGTTGCATCCTTGTCTATCTTCCTATCAAGATCAATCGTCCCAATGGCATGTGTAAACTTATCAGAACTGAGAATGGGGACATCGACTTTAGCATAAAGTTTAGTAATAAGCACTGGGAAGGGAAATGAATCATTTCCCAGGCGAGCTTTCCTCCTTATCAAGATAGCCGCTATCTCCCCAAATATGACATGCTCGCCCGTCATATTGGCAGCAATCAAAATGGCCCCATCCGGAGTTATCTTCTGGTCATTTTGTATGGGCAGAAAACTAATGCGAACAAGTTCATACCAGAGATGAGCTTCAAAGTACAAGGACCTCCTCAGAATATCGCCCCCTATAGTAGCCCAGAGAGAGAGGTCATGAGCAATAACAGGGGCCGTCTCACGATATGGATTTTGCTCAGCAGATAACCTAGCCAAGAGTGCAGGGGCAGGATTGATTGGGTGACTCCAATAGATGGCATTGATTACAGCTGGAGTGACCAAAACTTTCTTTCCTTGTGTGACAACTGAATCCAAGTTAGGGAACCTCTTTACGTTCCCCTTACATCCCTTGGAGTCTTGCTTGGCTTGATAGGCAACAAACAACTCCTGAACTATTTCCTTGTAGTACCCCCCGGTACATCTTTGAATGGATACCACTCTCATTCGGCAAACTATTTATGGTTATGGGGTAGCTTCTCCCCACCTGCAGTCCAGTTGAAGCTTTGCTCCATATTGAAGGTCCTACTTTTATCTTGGTCATAGATGGCCTTCATTCCTTCAACCCCGAAGTGAATTCTCACCTCTTCTGCAGCTGATATTTTATTTGGTTGATACCATGTGTTACCCATGGTAGAAGACATTGTCTGCACATGGAGAATGTGAGTACCAAAAAGCAAAACAGACTTTTTTTGTACTTTTTGATATATGTAAAAGAATAAAACTAAAAAGAAATTAACTAAAAAAATTAAATCAAAAAAAACTTTTTGTTTCTTAGGAAAGACCTCTACTATTAAGAAAACCCTAGGAGTTTATTACTAAACTACTATTAACAAGGCAACTACCGAATTAGCAGCTCATGAATCAATTGAAAAACAAGTCTCGGCGTAGGCCCTTAGCGTATTTGCAAGAAACGGGTAGCGAGACAATGGAATCATATAAGACTAACCCGGCACGCAAATAAGATTTAAAAATCAAGCCTGAAGAGGGAACAATTAATCACCAGACAACATCAAGCCCGGCAAGGGCACAATATGAAGCACAAGACATAAGAAAAGGGCCCGACAAGGGCAATATCATCACAATCATCCAACATGCTCGACAAGGGCCAAATAAATGCTAGCAAGGGAAAATAAAATTATTGGCCCGGTAAGGGCAATAAAACATCTCAAGCCCAACAGGGGCAACCAATCAACAAAATCAAATAACACCATCTTCAGTCGTCATGCAAAGTAGGGTGCAGTTCGCACCAGTCCTTGTGCGTGTCGCACGGGCGCCGCACCCCCTTAACAAATTCTTCTCTTCTTTAGAGCATTCATATGGAAAAGGTACGGACCGCACCAAGGGTTGTGCGTGTTACATGAGGTCTGTACCTCAAGATAGAATCTTCATCTCACTTTATCACTTCACACTTCAACTCCTTTTTGAGCTCCTTGGGGTCCAATTTCTTGTTTTCTACCTTTGACCAAGAGTACTTGCATTCATGTCAATAAAGGCTATAAGAACCTCTAAATCTTATCAAAACATGGCAATATTTTATGATTAAAGGCTTAATAAGTTGGTAGATTATCGACTTATCATGCATCATATAAAAAATGAGGGACATTCTTTGGTCTAAAGTGAAGACACATGGTGATTACTGATTGACTACAAGATAAGTTGTTTTCACTGTTTAGCTTATATAGTCGTTCTTTTAACAATATGATGTCATGTGTGGATCTGTATATCTTAGAGTGGAGTTTGATCGCTCTTTGGCTAAATAAATTGGTGTTGGGAATTTGTGTGATAATATGCTTAAAGTTATCTGTTAGAACTATTGTAGACATCTCGCGATTTCTAATAGTTAAACAATTGTTGGTATTGTGTTTAGCCATTTTATGAGTCTTGTTTTATTTGCTTAAGGACAAGAAAAATTTCTAAGTTGGGGGTGTTGATGTGCTGGGATTTTATGGCATATTTGATGCTTTTAACAAGGAAGTTTTGTAGTTTTCAAGTAAATCTTGTGCAAATTTATGTGTTTTGGTTGTGTTTCAGGAAAGATAAACTTAAATCAAGAAAAGAGCTTAGTTGAGCAGAAAATGAGATGTTTTGTTAATTGTTGTGAGTTGAAAAAAATAGTTGCTACAACCATTGCATTCAACCCCAAGGACAGAAGGTGATGCGAAAAGTTGACTTCTAATGGATAGGACAACAGACCGTTCTTCTTTAAAATGGTTTGTTCCTCTGACTGTTTCAAGAACCAGGAGGTGGCCAAATTTTAGAAGTTAAAATGACCAAGGAAACGGTCTGTTGTTGACAAAAATAGACCATTTTTGTGTCCGTTCTGAGGATGCGTCTTTCCTTTCCTAGACCAATCCAGATTTAATTTGTACATGCCATAATAGGACTCCTAGGGTATTTTTTAGAACACTTCTTTCAGCATAGTTTTTTCACGTTTATTAAGGAGAAACATGACGTTACTTTATGCTTTGAGAATTGAAACAATTTGGGGTGCTTCTTTTAGTGCTTGTTTTGAAAAACAACTTTTGATTATCAATCTATTTGATTTGTAAATATGTCTCTTTCAATTATCTTTGTTTCTTTTCTCTTTAGTATGGGTAACTAAACCCCAAATCTGGTATTGTGAATCCATACAATGAACTAGTCTTAGGGAACAAATGTTGATATAGGATTGAATAGGTTGTGGGTGAGTTATTACCAATCGATCTGTTAGAAAATTAGCGGTTGTAAACGTTAATCAAAAGCCCTTCAATTTAGTCTTTTCCGGAAGGATTCATATAGATTGGAAAATTGTTAATGACTAAGAACTCAAAGAGTTAATCTTTGTTTAATAGGATTTCATAGGAATACGTTAATTCCACTTAACTTATTATGGTTGTTTAAATAATACACTTCATTTCATTTGGAAATATAAATGAAAGATTGATCAATTTCTCACTGGAAGGTAGTAATTGGTATCATTGACCATAGTTCACTCTAAATCAACCTATGATTGCCTATAATGACGCTAATAATTGTTAGATGAATTTCATTGTGTGGTGAAACAATCCTGGATTCCACAAAACTTTATTAATTCTAAACATCCATTTTTTTGCAAACTTTTCTTTCAGTACAACAAATCATACTATTCTTAAGGGATAAGATGTCACATAACATAAAGTAAATCAATAAATTTAAGTATTATATTTCTTACTCTATTCCCTATGGGATTCGACCTCAGCCTAATTGTTGGGTTACTATATTTAACAATGATCCTTTGCACTTTTAATAATGGTGTAATTTGAACGTATCACATACTCTCCAATAAGCTAAGAATCCTAACAAGAATACCTTGAAGGGCCGGTGAAGTTACAAATCCTGCTAGAAGTTGGGTTGGCCCCACGTCCTCTGACTAAATCTGAACACCCTCAACCCCTGACTATAGTAACCGTGCTCCAAAACCAGGCATATGGGCCTTACCCATGCCCGTTGTCGACCTCGCCATAAAAATCGGAGAAGGAATGGAACAATTAAAGTTTAGACTTTGATAGAGTGAAGAACACCCGATAAGGAATCAACAAGATGGAACTTTCCTAAGAATGTCTGGTAGCTTCCCGTAGATTGGATACGGATGTCATCGTACCAATCCGTGAGACTCTACTACACATTTTCCCTTGTACCAACGAGACCGATGAACCTAGAGCTATGATACCACTCTATCATGATCAAAAAACTCATGTTATGATAGCACCTACTATAACCCTCTAGTAGGTAAGCCAAACCCTTAGCCCAAAACTACAAGTAACAGGCTAAAGCAAGAATGAACCCGAAAATAGAAGAACATCATTACATAGCATAAGATAAGCTAGACAAGCATAAATAAGAAGGGAGGGAAGAGAATAAAATACACAAGACTCCCCCAAGACCTGGTGTCAGTCGGTACAAGTTCTACTACAACTCAGATGTGCTAGATAGATACAATAAAATACAAAATAGTCTTTAAAAGTACAATAGAAGACTAGTCCAAAACTAGAGGGAGGTGGATCAACTCAGATCACCAAGAGCTCACCCTATATCTCCGGTCAGAAACTCTGCACGAGGACAACGTCAATGGTGATAACTCGTACTAGGATCTCAATTACGAAAAAGATGCAAAAGTGTAGTATGAGTACAAAAATATGCGGTACCCAGTAGGCATCATAAGTTGACTGAGCTCAAATAAAATATAAGGATAACAAAATGCTAATATAAACCCAAAGGTAAGAAAGAGGGGTCAGAAGGAACTAACAGACTAGACAATAAGGAGAAGTACAACTAAATAACACACAAGGCATAAAGCAATAATCTAGTTATACCCTAATTGGACCCCCATAAGCCTGAAAGGTTCAAACAACACAAAATGCTAACTACAAATAGATTTTGATAGTAAAGATATGCAAAAGAGCACCATGATATGCAATCTGAAATGAATGCAGTGAGATGTAGCCAATGCAGTAATAAGTAAATGTCATGCCCCGAGGCTACCCCCTGGACGTAACACGGGACCTAGGACCATGAGTGTCCCAAGTTAACGCTTGATCATAGCATAACTCAGGTATATCAAATAAGCATAGAGGAAGCATAATAGGAAATAGATAACTCAATCCATAAGATAAAAATCAAGAGGAACATGATTCGAAGAAGACCCGAATACTATCTATGTCTGAAAAGCCTCTACACATGACATAAGGAGTTGCTAGGACAAGACCCTAGCTAACTCAAGGTATGGAAGTAAATAACCAAAACTAGATAGAATCATATCTACACCTTGAACAATGAGGACTCACCAACACTGACTGGAAATGGCCTACGGTCTCTAGCCACGTGCCTGAGGGAGGGAACCTGAATCTGCATCATCAAGAGGATGCAGCACAAAATATGCGTCAGTACTATAGCATGTACTGAGTATGTGAGATATGCATGATCATGATAAAAACATACTTAAAACATGCTTAATATGAGATCATTCATAAAATATATAGCATAATAAATTATCAAGATATAAGATATAAAACATGAAGAAAAGTCAAGATTCAAAGTATAGTATCATATAACTTCATATCTTGAAAATAATCATGTGGGAGTTTCTCTTAACTGACATAAACCATGCTGAGCTACATGGAGTCCAGTGTCATGCACCCACACTAAAAAAGACTAACCTAACCGTCCAAAGTTAGAACTATGTCATACCAGGATCCTGTCATAAGCCATAGAGGGCACTTACAGTGGCACGTAGTTTTGGGACTAAGGGTATTGTCACTCGGTCTAACTAGGTGCTAAATACTACTCCAAAAATATATATATATATATATATCATGAGGCTCACATATGTGTGACATATCTAGATGTCAAAACATATTCATAAACATGTTTATAACCCGTATCTTCATACTACTCACGAACCTTGGTTTAGAAAATGATCCATGAGCATTGATGGTACATCGGGTGTCTTGTCTTGCATAATAATTCATAACTTTAAAACTTGCATGACTCTAGTTCAATTTTCATAATAACATATATATATTCATAGAACATAGGAACTAGACATGCACTTGCTTGAAAATTCATGACAATACATGCTATCAAATACCTAATTTACTTAAATCAATTCATGCATGTAGGATTTACCATAATTAGCCTTCCATTCATGGAATAGTAGTTCATATGTAAAAAACCATGCAAAATCATGCAATTTAATAGAATTTCATAATAAAATCATGAAAAGACAATTTATAGCAAAACCCATAAGAATTGGGTAAGAACCCTAATTTGAAAGTTCATGTAATCAAAATAGAAATTAGGGATTTTGGGCACAAGGGTGAAAAAAACTCATTGTTGAATACCCACATACCTTGATTGAAGCTAACCCACTTGAAATTGAAAAGAAAATGGGACTTGAACTTGGAGCTTGAGACTTGGAGTTTGAAGGAGTTCTTTTCCCAATTGGTAGATGATGAGGTAATGAGAAGGGACTTAGGCTAATGAGGGTGAAAACTCTTCTAGAAGTAGTCAAAATGACCTCATTTAGGAGTTAAAAGGGTGGGTAATTATAAAAATACCCCTAAGACTTAATTAAGAAAAAGTTTTTTTAAAACTCGACTTCAGGTTCCACGGGTCCCTTCCACGGACCATAGAACTCATCACGGCTCGTGGACTTGAGTCATGGTTCATAAGCCAAAATTTTAGGTTGCGGATAACTTTCCACAGACTAACAAGATGACCCGTAGAAACTTCTACGAGTCATGGGACCAATTCGTGGTTCCAGGGAAAATGGCCAGTCTCTGTCTGATTTCCACGGGTTGGTACCACGATCCGTGGAAACATCCATGAACCATGAAACTGACTCGTGGTCCTCAGACCTGAGGGTGGTCTACAGGACTAGAATCACGAGTTCTTTCCATGACTCGTGGAAATTTCTACGGCTCGTGGACTTGACCTGTGGTCCTTTGAAGTCTAAAATTCTGCAAGTTCTGAGTTTAAAAGCTGAATCAATTTCTGAGGTGTTACAGTAAAACATTGAGTCATCTTACGGGACTCCAGAGCTCATCAACAATACCATGCCATAATACATGGACTATCCTTGCAGGCCGCCGGAGCTTATCAATGCATACCATGAACATAATAAATGTTTAATCAAAGGAAAACCAAAGTATCTTCATGGGCCTCCAGAGCTTCTCTATATATGTGAACACCGCAAAGTAAAACTCCAAAAGTTCTCAAGGAGCCGCTGGAGCATACCAATATATGCCAACATATTAATCGAATAATAAGGTCCAGAGCCGTCTCTCGGACCAAGTGCATAAATAATAGTATTTTCTGACTCAAAAATTAGTAAAAATAATAAGGTAAAATTCCTCCTTAGTAACACAAGTTTTATAGTAACAAAAGTCGTTTCCCCTCTTTAATAACTGAAAACAGTGATAATAGTAGGATGCTCTTTCCAAAGCTCCAATCATTTGAAAAAGAAATATTTTTGGTTTAAAAGTAAACAATTAGCTTAAATCGGTGAAATCTTTCCTTAATTAAAAAATCATTAGTTGAAAAGAAGAATTTCCTCATTAACCCACTGATCCATTTATTTCCTGTCAAATCACACCATAACCCGAGCATATGCAAAATGAATGAAAATGAATCAGCTCAAATGTGTATAGAGACACATGTAAATGCACATAGTTACACCAAGATAGGGTTATTCCCCCTTCATATCGAGATCGTATCAACCTGGTATCCAGCTAGCCCAAACCATGGCCTCAGGCCCACAAATTCTCTTACCATAACAGAACACAGACAACAACGTGTTAAAAACAACCAGAACGCAAAGAAAACTACTCTACCTCGAGATATAACCCAATGAATACTAAGGCCACCTATTCTATGGTAAGTGCTAATAGGAACCGCTAAACTACCAACCCCCAAGGAACCCATCTAAAGTAATAACCAATCGGAGCTAAGCTAAGGTGCACAACTAAACCAAACATAAGCATAGTACAAGGAAGCCTGACCTGGAGTCCAGAAAATCCAGCATACATGGTCTCAGGCCCACAAGTCCACGATAAATGAAAATACAATACGAGCAAGAATAATAAATATAAAAACAACGTCAATATTTACTCTACCACGAAACCTTATCTAATTCTATGGTAAGGATCCCTAACCTGTTAACGAAACCACAAGCAGCCTAAACTAAGCCAAGGTATCTGACCCTAATCCCAGGGATAGTACACCGTCTACGCCAAGGATTATGAGATAACTACAGCCTATACTAAGGATTGCTAGCCAAACTCTACTCTAACATTCCTAAATAACCTATAAGGATTGAAATGCCTACTCAGAACTGTATCTAAACCACAAAATCCCACCAACCATTAGCAATTTATCATACTCATACCTTACATGAGCAAAGTCTATAGAAAATAAATTGTAACCTACTTAGAAGCTGAACATGCGCTCTTGACCCTACTGCCCCAGAGCTTATCTCTCTTGAGAAGCCTCTGACTGCTGCCACACTATCATAATAGTAATCTCTACGTTAAAACATGAAGAATGACACTTATATTTCTATGTGGAAAATTCGGCCTAAAATCAACCCTCGAGGGTCGTGCAATAAAATAGAAATTAAAAACTATAATTATGTACCTCGTGGGACAAGGATCACATGCTCAAAATTTGTGCATGATCTGCCTACCATAACATGCCCAAATCAGCCCACAAAGTTTAGAGAAAACAAAAATTAAAAGCGGGGAACGTAGAAAGATTTAGAGTCAGAAACTTACGGATTATGACAAAGAAGTGATCACGGATGAGGGCCCAATAATCCCTAGCTCATACAGAAGATCCCTCACTAATTTTAGATCTCCAAGCTCTATTTTATTGGAACATTTCAGAAATAATGAGGAGAAAATGAAAAGAAGACAATTTGTACTACCAGGGGTCTTTCATCGTGATCGCGAAGGACCCCACGCGGGTGCGATGACCATGCTGGCTAAACCATTGCGACCGTGATGGTTCAGCAATGCGTTTGCAAAAAACAATCTAGAATAGGTACCAGCCGACCTTCATCACGACACGAGAGACCCCCTCGCAATTGCAATGCTCAAAAAGCTAGACCATCGCAAACACAATGGTCACCTTGGGGTTGTGATGACCAAAATGGTCTGCAATATTACAGCAAAAACCAGCAAAACTCAAAGACGAAAAAGTCACTGGATGGACCCCTGGGATTCATTTGGAACCCCGTGAACACAAACCAACCATGCTACCCAATTAAAAATGACAATTTGAACTCAACAGAATCGATGAAACTCCCACGGAGGTTGTTTTAGTAAAAAGTGGGCCCCACACCCAAAAGCCAACTTTCACCAAAATAGAACCTAATAGCCCAAAATAAATCTAGAAGCCTCGGGACCCGAACCAAAGGTTCCTCTAGACTAAAGTCAATATTTTGGAGCTAATAGCGTTGACCGAATTTCCATCTGAAGCCTTCTTCTCCAAATGTTGACCAAAGTCAATCCTCTAACCCTTAAGAGTTCCAAAATAGAAAAACTCTTCTAAAATACAAATGGACAGCCTAGGAATTAAACTGTTAGTCTCGGCAAGTCATAAATGACTTGTATCCACAGAGGGAAAACTAGAAACACCGCAAATGCATAAAAATGGAGAAATAGCCTGAAGGGTTAATATAATTCACATTCATTCATTTTGGAAATCAAGAAATTTTATCTGATGAACTGTTTCAAAATTAATCGAAACATTTGTTCCAACAATCCACCACTTGTTTTAAGAAATTTTGAAAATTTGAGACATTAATCTAGTAACATGCATCAATAATGGTGTCTTTTGGACTTGAACCATTAGCTAGTGAGGACTGTCTAAAATCATTGACTACTTATTGAACGAATCTTGAACTAAATAATTCATTGAATGAAGTAGAAAATACATCACACACATTACTATGTTCCGGTGAAAATCAAAATCATTTGTATCATGACTTGATTTTTCAGGTTGTGATGGCACCTACTATCTCCCACTAGTAGGTAAGATGAAACTCTTAACCCAGAATAGTGAGTAGAGGTCTAATACAAGACACAACGCAAAAGCGAATACACAACGGAGAAAATAAGAGTTGAGCACAAAATAATGCTGAAATAAGAAGTAAGTCATATAGGAAACCCCCAAAACCTGGTAACAGTCGGTACAATAGCTACTACAAACACAAGGAGTACTAGATACATACAAATATACATGATAGTCTCCAATTATACAAAAAGGGGACTAATCCCAAAGTAGAAGAAGACAAGTCAGCTCCGGATGCCAGAAGCTCACCCTTGATATGTGAATCAGCAATTCTGCACTAGGACATTGTCAGCAGCGATAACTCATACTAGGGTCTACATTAGGGAAAAAGATGTAGAAGTATAGCATCAGTACCAAAACACGCGATACCCAGTAGGCATTATAGGTCGGCTAAGCTCAATAAGATAAAAGCATAGAAAGTGCAAATAAACTAAAAAAGGAAGCGGAGCGGGTCAATATAAGAACATAGGTCATAGCTAGAAATAACAAGGCAAAAGATAATGAGCTGAGCGAAGTGTAAATCATGAAAAGTAAGGCAACATGAAGTAAAGCAAAGTAAAATAGTCTAGCTGCAACCTAACCAAAACCCCATAAGCCTAGAAGGTACACAAAAATCAGAGAAATAACCTAATCGAACCCCCATAAGACTGAAAAGTACAACCAACAAATAATAGACCCAATTGGACCCCCCATAAGTCCAAAGGATAAAAACAGCAGACAATAATGACTAACAATTAACCTAATAGGGTAATGGCGGTGGAATCATGCAATGATATGCCATATGATTCGTACCAAGTGACAATAGTACCGTATACTCCTCCTCCAGTTGTAGCTTGCAAAGGCAGGACCCATGGGGGACTCGCGAAATCCATATACGAAATCTGATCCATATCTCAATAATTGTGCCATGATAAAAATTAGTAAAACCACTCAGAACACTTTTCCTCGGGCATGCAAGTTTAAAATACCAGTAAAACCACCCGAAACACTTACCCTCGGGTATGTAAGTTTAAAAATATCAGTAAAACCAACCGGAACACTTACCCTCGAGCATGCAAGTTTATCTCAAATCAATATTTCATAAAATATACCAAGTTTTTCATAAGAAAGTAAAAATGCCAAAATTGTTCATAAAAATCCATTTTCTGAAATCGAAAATGATGTTTTAAAACCACGTATTTCATATGCCATGAAGAAAAAACCATAATACAAGAATACAAAAGCATAATCAAGTCTAGTCAACTCGCACTGAGGTAATAAAATCCACAAGTAAAAAGGGAAGGTCAACACTCCAAAAAAAAGCACCTTAATGAACCAAACTCTTACCAACCCCTTAGGGGAACTTACTCTAAGGCAACAACTCCCTCAATTCTAACTAATGCGGATAATTCATACTAAACTAGCTAAAAGAAGAAATGAACTAAAGGAGTTGGGGAAACAAGTAAACTGACCTGGTGTCCAGTAATACCAGTGCATATAGCCTCGGACCCATAAATACTTAATTACGAATAAGACTATGAAAAAAGAACAATTAAGCATAAACGTTAAACAAGCTTCTAACCTTATCACGAGAACTACCGGAAATTCCATACTATGGATATCTAAGTCAACCACCCCAACACCCCAAGGTCGACTAACTAAGCTTAAGGCAAGAAAAGGTGTATATATAATTGAATACAACTAAAGGTACTACACAGGCTACGCTAAGGCCTACAGGTAAGAGCAAGGTAACACTAAGGATCCCACATCCCGAATTCTAAGCTAAAGCCCTAAATCGACTACGAAAATCAAAATTCCTAAAAATCACCATTCAATCTATAGATTCCCACCAACAATTAGTACAACCCATAAAATCACCTTATACGAGCTAAGTCTAGAAGTAAGTAAGTCGTAGCCTACCTCAAAGCCGATCACGCGCACTCGCACCCACTTGATAGGAGCTTTTTCTTTTCGGGAAGCCTTAGACAGTTGCCACACTATCAAGAATATAAACTAGGTGTCAAGACGAGAAGAAAGGCACCCATATTGTTATACAAAAATCTGAGTTAGAAATCGAGTCAAAAAATGACCCATGGGGTCCGTGCAATGAAATAGAAAACAAAAATCAAAATTATGTTCATAGCGGGTTTATAAACCCATGCCCAAAATTTGAGCGCAAAAGAAACTCATTTTGGGGCCTAAAATAGCCCTGAAGTCCTCTTTGATCAAGAATTATAAACAAGGAATCGACGAAAAAATCAACGGAATGAATCATGAATTAAAGACGGAGAAGGAGAAGGGAAATAAGGGGGACTCACCAGAATGATTGGAGATGAAAAGGAGGCTTGAACCAGCTTTTAAGCTCAACTCTAAAGGAAGTTTTTGGAAAAATTAAGGAGAAAATGAAGTTGGAGCATTTTTAAAGCTGTCAGGCCAAGCCTGTGCCATGCAGCCATGTGCATTAGCACCCACAAGGCAGTCGGAGGCCAGGTTAGGTGACATTGCAGCATGCACACGGGCTTCCCACCATGCATGCAGGCCTGCATACGCAGCCAAGCCATCGTGCGAGCGATGGGCAAGGAGGGAGCAAGGCCAGCACCTTCTACACGCACGCAGCCCTTCCTCCGTGTAGGTGAAGGGTTGGCTATTGCTACAATAGCAACAAGTCGTCAGCACTTTGGAAATTTGAAAAAGTCACCCGATAGACCCTCAGGGTTCATCCGGGGTCCCCACGAATGCAAACGAACTATGCTACTCAACCAAAAATGGCATTCCGGACTCAATGGAACTGAAGAAAATTCCAATGGAGATTGCTTTAACAAAAAGTGGGCCCCAATCCTAAAAACCAACTTTTACCAAAATAGAACCCAATAGCCCAAAATGAGTCTGAAGCCTCGGGATCCAAACCAAAGGTCCCTTTAGCCCAAAATTAATGTTCCATAGGTAATAGCACTGATAGAATTTCTATAAGGTCGTCTTCTCCGAATATTGACCAAAGTCAATCCTTTCAACTTTAAGAGTTTCAAAATATGAAAATATGCTTAAAACACAAATGAACTTCCCGGAAACCAAACCCTCCGTCCTGGCAAGTCATAAATGACCTGTAGCCATTGTCGGAAAGCTCAGAATGCAGAAAAAGCATGAAACTAAGAAAATGTCCTAGTGGTTATTTCAACATCCACTACTAAAATGCGTTTCATCCTCGAAAGTTAGGAAAAAAGGAAGTACCTGAAGGCTAGAAAAGACTAGGATATTGGGACCTCATATCATGCTTGGTCTCCCGGGTAGCCTCCTCAACGGGAAGATGTCTCCGCTGCACCTTAACCACTGGAATCTTTCTATACCTCAATCGTCTAACATCCCAAGCTAAAATGGCTACTCGCTCCTTCTTAAAAGTCAAATAATCATCCAACTGAACTTAATCCCACTAAAGCACGTGAGACTCATTTGGACTATAATGATGGAGCATCGACACATGGAAAATCGGATGAATAACAATAATGGCTGGAGGCAAAGCTATCTCATATGCAGCATCACCCACTCACTACATATTTTCAAATAGCCCGATGTACCTAGGGATAAGCTTACCCCTCCTGCCAAACCTCACCACTCCCTTTAAGGGCAACACACGAAGTAACACATGGTCACCAACCCCAAACTCTAAGGCACAATACCTATGGTCAGCATAACTCTTTTGTCTACTTTGAGTTGCCCAAAGTCTATCCTGAATCACCGAAACACTATCCAAAGACTCACGCAACAAATTTGTACTCTGTGGCCTAGCCTCGAAAGCATTAAACCACCCAATAAGAGACCTATACTGCCTACCATACAATGCCTTAAATAGAGCCATCTGAATACTCGAATGGTAACTATTATTATAAGCAAACTCTGCCAAGGCTAGAAACTAGTCCCACTGACCCCCAAAATCCAAAACACAGGCACAAAGCATGTCCTCAAGAACCTGAATAGTTCACTAAGACTAGCCATCAGTTTGCGGGTGAAATGCCATGCTAAGATCCACCCCAGAACCCAATTCCGCCGGAAATGCCCTAAAAAAGTGAGAAGTAAATTGTGTACCTCTATCAGAAATAATGGACACTGGAACACCATGCAGATGGACTATCTCTCACATGTAGATCTGAGCTAACCTCTCAACACTGAAGGAAGGCTGAATGGGTAGAAAATGAGCATACTTTGTCAACCGGTACACAATGACCCAAATACTATCAAAACCACAAAAAGTATGCGGTAAGCCAACTCCAAAATCCATAGAAATCCCCTCCCACTTCCACTCAGGAATGGACAACCTCTGAAGCAAACCACCAGGTCTCATGTGCTCGAACTTCACCTACTGACAGTTCAAACACCAAAATACAAACTCTGCTATATCCCACTTCATCTCGCTCCACCAATAATGTTGTCTTAATTCCCTATTCATCTTAACTGCCCCGGGATGAAAGAAATATCTGGAAGAATGAGCCTCCTGCAATATCAGCTGAATCAAGTTACCAACCCTCAAAACACATATATTTCCCTCAAATCTCAAGACACCTTTTGAATCTAAGGTGGACCTTTTGGCCTCACCACTCAACACCTGAACTCGGAGCCCACAAAGTCGACTATCCTCAAATTTTTGCTCTTGAATCTTCTCCCATAACATAGATTGAGCCTCAACTCAGGCAAGAATCCTTCCTGGGTCATAAATGCCAAGTTGAACCAACCTATTGGCTAAGGACTGAATGTCCAAAGAAAAAGTCCTCTCAGAAAACTGATAGGAAGGCTAAACTACCCATACTCACCGCCTTCTGATTCAAAGCATCGGCGACCATATTTGCCTTGCCTGTATGGTAAATATTAGAGAGATCATAGTCCTTTAACAACTCTAGCTACCTCCGCTACCTTAAAATAAGATCTTTCTGGCTCGAAATGTATTACAGGCTATGGTGGTCGGTGAAAATCTCTCAATGAACACCATATAGGTAATGCCTCAAAATCTTAAGCGTGAAAACTACTGCCGCCAACTCCAAGTCATAGGTAGGGTAGTTGCGCTCATGTACCTTCAACTGTGTAGAGGCATATGCTATCACTTGACCCTACTGCATCAGAACACAAACCAAACCAACACCAAATTCATCACAATAAACTATAAAACACTGGCCCTCAACTGGAAGAGTCAATATCGGAGTTGTAGTCAATAAAGCCTTGAGCTTTAGAAAGATGGCCTCGCACTCATCCGACCACTAAAATGGGCCATCCTTCCTATTCAATCTAGTCAATGGTGCCTCAATGGAAGAGAAGACCTTGATGAACCGTCTATAATAACTAGCCAACCCAATGAAATTGTGAACCTCAATAGGATAAGTGGGCCTAGTTTAATCACGAACTACCTCAATCTTCGCTGAGTCTACCAAGATCCCATCCTTGGACACGAAGTGCACTAAGAATGCCACAGACTCATGCCTAAACTCACACTTTGAAAACTTGGCATAAAACTGCTGATGTTTCAAAATCTTGAGTAGAATCCTCAAATATTGCTCGTGCTTCTTTCTACTCCTCGAGTATACAAGAATATCATTGATGAAGACTATCACAAAGGAGTCCAAATAAGTCCTGAACACGTGGTTCATCAAGTCCATGAATGTGATTGGGGTATTAGTTAATCCAAAAGACATCATGAGGAACTCATAATGGCTATAGCGAGTCTTGAAGGTTGTCTTAGGGTTGTCCGCCGCTCAAATCTACACCTAGTGATAATCGAATCTTAAGTCAATCTTAGAAGATATGGATTTACCCTGAAGCTGATCAAACAAGTCATCAATATGCAGCATCGGATACTTATTCTTAATAGTCACCTTATTCAACTATCGGTAATTAATACACATAGGCATAGTGCCATCCTTCTTCTTCACAAAGAGGAAAGGAGCACCCCATGGAGAAATACTCGGCTGAATAAAACCCTTACCCAGAAGGTCCTGAAGCTTAACACTAGGCTCCCTTAACTCAGCAGGATCCATACAGTAGGGTGGAATAGAAATGGGCTTGGTGCCCATCTCGACATTAATAGTAAAGTCTATATCATTCTCAGGTGGGAGGCCAGGTAAGTCGATAGGAAAGACATCGGTAAACTCTCAGACTATAGGAACAGAATCAAGCGAGGGGACCTCGACACTCACATCATGAACATAAGCAAGGTAAGCTAAACACCCCTTTGACACCAAACTCCTAGCCCGAATATGAGAAATGATCCTCATTAGTGCGCGACTAATAGAACCCTGCCACATAATTGGGGGCATACCAGGCATATATAAGGTAACGATCTTGGCAAAGCAATCCAAGACAGCATGATAAGGGTATAACCAGTCTATTCCTAGAATAGCATTGAAATCTAATATATCAAGCACAAGAAGATCCACACTAGTGTCACACTCCTAAATAGTTACCATATAGGATCTAAATACCCGATCCACTACTAAAGAATCACCTATGGGAGTAGTTACATGCAAAGTCACAGGCAAAGGCTCACTAGAAAATCCCAACTGAGAAGCAAAGTATACACACATATATGAATGAGTAGAGCCTGGATCAAATAAGACAGATGCTAGTTGGTGGCATACTGAAATTGTACCTATGATCACTGAGTCTAAAGCCTCTGCCTCTGTCCTACCAGGAATGGCATACAACTTGTTGTGCCCATTTCTAGGCTGAGTACCTGTATGACCACTGGTCCTACTCAACTAAGCACCACCATGTGCACCCCTACTACTCTGGATTCTCCTCTACCACTCTAAGCACCACCTATGGCCAGTGGCACCACAACCCTGAGAGGCTAGGTAGATGCTAAAGGCTCGGCCATCCTTCACCAAGGACAATCTCTAGCAAAATGACCAAACTCCCTGCACTCATAACAACCCTGAGGGACCCTACCCTGTTGTGAATGACCTATTGAACCAGAACGGCTACCACGGCCTAAAGATCCAGAATGTCAACCTCTCAAATATAGACTGGAGCTCTGACCATTGTACCCTGGCTTCCTGATACTACTAGAGAGCTAAAGTGAGGCCTAAATGTGCCTAGTAGGCTAAAAGTACCTTTGTTGCTGACCTTTACCAAAGGAACCCCTACCATAAAATTGGGAACCATTGTATCTACCCTAGTGTTGAGGCCTGTTATCGCTGCCCATGTGGGACTCAGAATGAATAAACGCAATGGTATGGGCATGATCAACTACCTCTAGAAAGGACTCTCCCAAAGACACCATGCTCCCTATAGCTAAGTGAAGCTGAAACCTCAACCCTTTGATAAATCACCACATTCTCTCATGCTCGGTAGGTTGAATCATAGTGGCATGTCTGGAAAACTCGTAAAACCTTAACTCATACTTTTTCATACTCATAGAACCCTGTTCCAGCCTCAAGAATACATCCCAAAGTCTCTCACGCTTACTGTGAGGCATGTACTTCCCTAAGAAGGCCTCGGAGTACTATGCCCAAGTCATAAAAAGGGACCCAGATGGTCTACTCTCTAAATATTCTCTCCACCACTATCTCACTGGACCATCAAGCTTAAATGCAGTGTAGTCTACCCCGTGAGAATCCACTAGACCGAGTTTATAAAACCTATCTTAGCAACTGGCAAGAAACTCATGCACATCCTCTCCTAGAGTGCTAGAAAACCTCAGTGTGGCCCATCTGAGAAACCGACCCAGCATCTTTTGCTCCTTAAAATTCATAATTGGTCGGGTTGCCGGTGGTGGTCAACTAACAGAACTGGCGGCACCTCAACATGGGGAGCCGCATCAATATGATGCACCTCTGTACCCTGGATACCCTGCACTGCTCCCTAAGCCAAAGTCTGAGGTAGGCCTCCCAAGGCACTCAATAACTGGGCTAAAGTTGCCTAAAGTTCTAGTGAAAGTGTAGTTCTGGGTGGAGGCTGGGCTGGTCCCAGCCCCACTGGCTACTGCAGAGGCAGATCCTTTGGCATAACCTATGGAACAATCTCAGGCTTCTGATCATATACAGGCTCAGGTGACAACTCTCTGGCCTGGCCCTGAGCTGGTGCTTCTGCTCATTCCTAACCTCGACCTCGGGGTCAACCTCTACCTCTGCCTTGGCTTGTGGCTCTAGCTATCGGTGCGGGTCACCCTCGGCCGATGTGGATCTCATCCTAACCATCTGAGGAAGAATGAAACAAATATCATTTCGAAGTTGATAGAAGTTAGAAACACATGATATAAGATCAAAAGATGGAATGTTTTCGAAGAATGCCATGTAGCCTCTTGAAGATAGGATATGAACGTCATCGTATCGATTCGTGAGACACTACTAGGAACTTTCTCTTGTACCAATGATATTGACGAACCTAGGGCTCTAATACCAATCTATCATGACCTAATTTGTCAGGTTGTAATGGCACCTTCTATATCCCACCTGTAAATAAGCCAAAACCCTTATCCCAGAATAGCGAGTAGTGGGCTAATACAAGACACAACACAAAAGCGGAACAATGGAGAAAATAAGAGATGAGCACAGAATAATGCTGAAATAAGGAGTAAGTTATATAAGAAACCCCCAAAACCTGGTATCAGTCGGTACAATAGCTACTACAACATAAGGAGTACTAGATACATACAAATATATATATGATAGTCTCCAGATATACAAAAAAAAGGACTAATCCCAAAGTAGAAGGAGACAAGTCAGCTCCGAACGCCAGAAACTCACCCTGAATTTCTGAATCAGCAACTCCACACCAGGACAGCATCATCATCGATAACTCGTGCTAGGGTCTACATCAAGGAAAAAGATCCAGAAGTGTAGCATGAGTACCAAACCACGTGGTACCCAGTAGGCATCATAGGCCGACTAAGCTCAATAAGATAAAGCATAGAAAGTGCAAATAAACTAAAAAGGGAAGCAGAGGGAGTCAATATAAGAACACAGGTCATAGTTAGAAATAAATGAAAATACAATACGAGCAAGAATAATAAATATAAAAACAATGTCAACATCTACTTTATCGTGAACCCTCTTCTAATTGTATACTAAGGCTCCCTAATCTATTAACTCAACCACAAGTAGCCTAAACTAAGCTAAGGTATCTGACCCTAATCCTGGGGATACTACACCATCTACGCCAAGCATTACGAGATTACTACATCCTATGCTAAGGATTTCCAGCCAAACTCTACTTTAAGGCTCCTAAATTACCTACAAGGATTGAAATGCCTACTCAAAAATGTATCCAAACCATAAGAACCCACCAATCATTAGCAATTTATCATACTCATACCTTACATGAGCAAAGTCTAGAGAGTGTAAAATGTAACCTACCTGGAAGCTGAACACGCGCTCTCAGCCCCACTACCCCAAAGCTTATCTCTCTCAAGAAACCAGTGACTGCTGCCACACTAGCATAATAGTTATTTATACATTAAAACATGAAGAATGACACCCATAATGCTATGTGGAAAATTCGGCAAAAATTGACCCTCGAGGCATGTGCAATAAAATAGTAATTAAAAATTGCAATTATGTACCTCGTGGAACATGGATCACATGCTCAAAATTTGAGCATGATCTGCCTACCATAACGTGCCAAATCAACCCCCAAAGTTTTGAGAAAACAAAAATTAAAAGAGGGAAAAGAAACTGGATTTAGAGTCGGAAACTTACCAATTATGACAAGGAATTGATCACGGATGAGGGCCCAACAGTCCCTAGCTCACATAGAAGATCCCTCACTAATTTTAGATCTCCAAGCTCTATTTTATTGGAAGATTTAGAAAGTAATGAGGAGAAAATAAAAGAAGACAATTAATGCTACCAGGGTTCCTTCATCACGATCGTGAAAGACCCCACGCGGTCGTGATGACCAAGCTGGCTAGACCATTGTGATCGTGATGGTTCAGACCCGTGGTCAAAAAGAACAAGTTGGAATGGGTCACAGCTGGCCTTCATCGCGTTCACAAGGGACCCCTCGCGATTGCAGTGCTCAAAAAGCTACACCATCACGAACGACATGGTCACCTCGTGGTCGCAATGACCAAAATGGTCTACAACATTACAGCAAACACCAGCAAAACTCAATGGCTAAAAAGTCACTGGATAGACCCTCAGGATTCATTTAGAACCCCGTGAACACAAACCAACCATGCTACCCAATCAGAAATGGCAATCCAGACTAAAAATATTGATAAAACTTTTAACGAAGATCATTTTAATAAAAAGTGGGCCCCACGCTCAAAAAACAACTTTTACCAAAATGGAATCCAATAGCCCAAAACAAATTCAGAAGTCTCGAGACCCGAACCAAAGGTCCCTCTAGCCCAAAGTCAATATTCTGGAGGTAACAGTGTTGATGGAATTTCCATCCGAGGCCGTCTTCTCCAAATATTTACCAAAGGCAACCCTCTAACTCTTAAGAGTTCCAAAATTGGAAAACTCTTCTAAAATGCAAATGGACAGCCTGGGATTCAAACCATCAATCTTCGCAAGTCTTAAATGACCTATAGTCGCTGAGGGAAAACTCGAAACACTACAAATGCACAAAAATGGAGAAATAACCTTAAGGGTCATTACAAGAATGAATTATTACAATTCACATTTTCATTCATTTCAGAAATCAATAACTTTTATCTGATTAATTGTTTCAAAAGTAATTGAAATATTTATTCCAATAATCCACCACTTGTTTTAAGAAATTTTGAAAATTTAAGACATTAATCTAGTAACATGCATCAATAATGGTGTCGTTTGGACTTGAACCATTAGCTAGTGAAGACTGTCTAAAATTACTGACTACTTAGTGAATGAATCTTGAACTAAGTAATTCATTGAATGAAGTAGAAAATACATCACACATATTACTATGTTCCAGTGAAAATTTAAATCCTTTGTGTCACGTCCCAATTTCTCAGGTTGTGATGGCACCTACTATCTCCCACTAGTAGGTAAGCTAAAACCTTTAACCCAAAATAGCGAGTAGTAGGCTAATCCAAGACACAACGCAAAAGCGAATACACAATGGAGAAAATAAGAGCTGAGCACAGAATAATGCTGAAATAAGGATAAAGTCATATTGAATCCCCCAAAACCTAGTATAGGTCAGTACAACATCTACTACAAACATAATAAGTACTAGATACATACAAATATACATGATAGTCTCTAGATATACAAAAAGGAGACTAAACCCAAAGTAGAAGGAGAAAAGTCAGCCCCGGATGCCAGAAGCTCACCCTAGCTCTCTGAATCAGCAACTCCGCACCAGGATAGCATCAGCAGCGATAACTCATACTAGGGTTTACATTAGGGAAAAAGATGCAGAAGTGTAGCATGAGTACCAAAACACGCGATACCTAGTAGGAATCATAGGCCGACTGAGCTCAATAAGATAAAAGCATAAAAAGTGCGAATAAACTAAAAAAGGAAGTGGAGGGGGTCAATATAAGAAAACAGGTCATAGCTAGAAATAACAAGGCAAAAAATAATGAGCTGAGCAAAGTGTAAATCATGAAAAGTAAGGCAATGTGAAGTAAAGTAAAGTAAAATAGTGTAGCTACAACCTAACCGAAAACCCATAAGCCTGGAAGGTACACAGAATGAGAGAAATAACCTAACTTGTAACACCCCAAAATTTAAACCAGTCATTAAACTAGGAATTCAGAAAATTTCTGATGTCTCTAGGGATTACGGTCAGGTTCACGGTCTATCATTATGGATGATGACCAGTGAACTGATTTGTGGTTTGACCATTTGTTTTTCCATCTCTAAATATACAGGTCATTTCATGGATCATGGTTTAGAACCATGGCCCATCTTGTGATTCGTGGTCTTGATCATCAGAGGACCCTCCATGAAGGGTCCTGGAAACCATGAGTCAGATGAAAACCCATTATTTAGCTTCACGGGCCGTCTTATCGTCCGTAATTCCTAAGGATCATAGGATCCTTACTTCTATAAGTTAAAACCACGAGTCATAGGTGTTGACACCAAATTTTTACCCGCCACATTACGAATTAATCTTGAGCCTTTTTAAATTTTAAACAATTTTCAGAAAAAATATTTTTGTAAAAAAAGGGGATAAAATATTTTCCAAATAATCTTTATGATAGTTCTGAGTAATAATTTATATTTTTTTCATATTTAGTTATGTGAAATTTATATAAAGTTTACTTTAAGAGCTATTTTAGAGTTTAAATTCACAAGAAAATCATTTTTAAGAATGGAACACTTGATTTTCCTCCAAGTTAATTCAAAACGAGAGTTAATTGTATAAATTAATTTCATAATTATTAAGAGTTAATTAAGTGTTAAATTCAATAATTATTTCAATTTGTTTAAGTTAAATGAGCTCAAGAATTGATTGTAATCAATTCGTCTATATTCCAATGCTAGCCTAATTCCTTAAATAATTTAAATTCTAGCCGAATTTCATCAATTTATTCGTAATTTGGCTACCTCCTTAAACCTAAAGTGGCCACATTTTTGCAAATGTGACCAAACTTTAAACACACTTATAATCCATTTGCTTCAGCCTCCATTTGGGCCAGCAAATCCCCTAACCCGGCTGGCCCAACTCTTTCATCCGCCTAGCCCAACACATTTTACCAGCCTGACCCGACCGACCAGGACCAACATCACTCATATACTCTTCTATCCTTTTCTCTCTAACACAACAGATGACAAACGACCCTTTGCTCATTTTCTCTCAACCCTCACATCAAACCCTAGCCGCTGCCTCCATCATTCCCTCTTCTTCTTCATTTCCCATACCAAAATTGCGTGCTAGGCACGAGAATTGTACCACGAAGGTACTGAGAGAGGCAACGTGGAATGAATCCATACCTCCAATCGTCCTTGCTCTCCGAACCCCGCTCAAGATTTGTACAAAGATGGTACCATTCCTAATAGCTCAGCTTCAACAACGGCTCTAACTTCGTCAAAATTCCCAAATGTAGTCCCTAGCTCCGTCCGAAATTGAGCTGGCAAGGTTGAGAAACTTCCAGAAGCCCCAGGTGTCACTCCTCTCCGCTAAATCCATAAAACTTATACAATTCCATACAAGTTGTTGCTGTGAACGTTTCTCCAGATGAGGAATTCAAATTCCTCAGCAAAAAACCCTCTGGTTTTCCCCTCTATTTTCACCCGAAATTCCCTATAAAGACCCTCCCCCCAGCTATATGTAAAAGAGCTGATTTTGGGGGGAAATTGGGGGTTCTGGAGAATCATTTCTCTAACCTCATGAAACCAGTCAGTTGTTGGGGAAGAAAACACTATGAAATTTGAATTCTAAATGGGGTTGATATTAATCTGGTGGTGGTAAGTCTTTCCGGTGAAGTTCGTGGCCCAAGCTTCTGCCCCAAAAAAGGTAAACCCCTTACCCTCTTCCCTTTACTGTTTATTTTCATTTTGCATTATGATGCTTAAATCTTGGTGAAATCTGGGTTCTGGTCTTGTTTGTTAGTTTTAAAGATATGTGTTTGAATATTAGCCTGTTATTATGATTTTGAGTAGCAATTTTGTGTTATAAGCATGATGTTTCACTGACTGTGTTTAATTTATGAATACAGTAGGTGTAAGTATAAGTTTGTAGTCTAGTTTTTTGCTAAATGATCTGAAATCTACCCTGTTTTGTCTATGCTAAAATGGCTATGTGTTGACACCAACTCGTGTATGTGAATTGGTTAAATATTAAATGCTATTTTTCTCGTGTTAAGGTTGATGTTTGTTGTAATTTTTGAGTATTGATTCCTCTTGGAAACTTCATAGTTTCACTGGTTTTCTGTAAGACTTGGGTAACATGAAAAATGCTACGAATATAGGTTCAAGACTGGTTGTCGGAATAGTTGACATGAAATGATCAATTTTGTTCCACCCCTTCCTGTTTTTCCCTTGTTTCTTTTGACTTGATTAAAGCTCTTATCTTGCTTTTTCTTCCTTCTTCTTTACTGTTTTTGATCATGTTAAAATGACTATGTGTGAGGTTTGCTGGTCAAGGTTTAGAGCCTGCCTTGGTTTGGTTTGGAAAATTTGAATCCTATGTTGTTGTATGCATATATTTAAGTGGTATATGAGTTTTTCTTGTGATTAGGAACCATATATGAGTCATATCCCTTTATGATATGCTCTTCATCTTTGCAAGTTCCCCTATTCGACCCTTTAATAGGTATTGATTTCATTGCCCCCTTGTATACTGCATGCTCCACATGAACATTGAAACTAGTGTGATTTGGCTGCTGTTTTGGGCATGATATTACTTCAAGTATGGTCTGTTTGCAAAGGCTATGTTAGATTAATAGTTTTGGTTCTTTCCATGATAACATTTCCTCTAGAACCCCCCCCCCCCCTCCCCCCGCTCTCTTATGATTTTCAACTAGTTATACATTTGTGATTGATGTCTACCCTATTAAAATCTTTCCAGCCTTCTTGTTCCCTCTTCCTGACCTATTTTTCTTTTGGTAATATGTGATATTAAGATCATGTTCCTTAGCTAGCTTTTCCAAACTCTAAGTAATTTGGTGTTAAACTACCCTTAAGATTTTGGTTCATTAAGTGCTTCTATGGCTAAAATATGCATTTTTATGTTTAACCTTCAAGATTTGGGGTACGAAATATAACTTAGTGAATAACAAGTATGTTTGGGACTGTTTTGTGCCCCCATGATAACATGTAATGCCTCTTTTCAAAATCTGTGCACTTGAGTATATGATTTATTTTCCTTCTTTATCCACCTTGGCTTCTAAAAAATGATAAATTCAAATGAATAGCCTTTGTTGGTATTTGTGTTGAAGATTTGAAATATTGTGAATATGAAAGCATGATCCTTATTTGTTTAAAATTAATGGTTTGTTGTCTTAGACTAGTCTAAATATCTTATTTCGTATGTTTAAACTTGGTGTAAATTTATGTGATTATCAACTAATTTCAAACGAACCAACTGTTAGAAAAATATACTCTTTAAGTATGAAATCTGTATATTGCTTGACTGTTTCTTGCTTAATTTTATTTAGACACATACTAATCCTTATTTTTACTTCTCTCTTTTCTGTGCATGATAATATGGTGGAGTCCAATTGGACTCCCAAAACCTCCTTTGCATTTTTTCGTTGGGCCTAGCCCAACACCGTCTGGGTCAGCCTGATCAAGTCCCAAAGGGACTGAACCTATGGAGATGAAGCAGCAACACTTGAAGAAAAATGGGCCAAGCCCAAGCGGATTGCACAGCAGCATATAAAGTCCAAAACGGACTAAGTGATAAATGGGTTAAAGCCCATAATGTCGAGTAGCATCAGCAGCCCAAAATGGGCAGAAAAATTGAAAAAAATAAAATAAAAAAAATTGGACCAAGTCCAAAGAACGGCGGTGGGCCTAAAGAGGGCCCACACATAAGAAATTAGGACAAGAATAGTTAGTAATTTAATTATATCTTAAATTCTTAATTGTTAATTAGTTCTGATTGTATAATTTGGACTAACGTTAGTTTAGTTGGATTATTCCCAAAAGATTTCACATTTCTGGATTAATATTTCTTTAAATTCTTCAATATCGTTCATGGAAACCAGTAGAGATATTTCACTTATCAAGTATGCAGTTTTCTTACCTTTAAATGAATTTTTCATGTGTTTCTCTTCTCAAAAAAATTCTAAGTCAAGTTATATCTTCCATGTTTCTCTTAAGTTAAAACAAGATGTTTTTTATCAGAATACAAAGAACTTTTTTTTAGTTAGTCAAAATGAGTTAGTTTTTTCAAACAAGCTCGGGCAACTGCAAGTTAGTGGATACTCTTGGTGCCTTAACACCCTTCCAAGAGTATTAACCTGAACCCTTACCCTTAATCTCTTAACTTTCAAAACCTTTATCTGTTTTGGGTTTTAAAAGTTCTTATAAGTTTTTCTTGGTTTTTACTTTATAAAAACTAAGTGGCGACTCTTGCCTTTAATTGAAAACGTTTCGGAAACTTTAATTAGATTTTCGAAATGAACTTTTCAACGAACAAAGCCATGTTTTTCTGTCCTTGCCCGAAAAGGATCAAAACAGAAATGGCGACTATGCTGGGGATAATTCAACTAGGTTCTAACCTTATTGTTTGAAACTAACTTGTTTGACTAACTATTCGGAAATTATAATAATTGTAACTTTATTGCTTTCCTTAAATTGTTTACTTTTTCTGCAATTATAAACTGTTCATGGCATTTTCCGCCTCTCTTGGCAAAGCATTAGAATGCATTAGGGGTAAAAAGGCGATTATGCAAATCTCTGCAGTCGTTCTTGACAAAACACACAATTTTCGAAACAAGACAAGTGAAGTAGTTGACCCGCGATCGGTTAACGGCCACTTGCTGTTTCAAGCTTGAGTTGTCCGCTCGGGTTCCCGGTCAATTTCGAAACCTATTCTAGAAACTCAGGATAAAGTGAAACCAAATCCCAAAAATAGGCATTAGCCTAGGATGTCTTAATATCCAAGGGATATTAAGTCCATTAGTAACCACCAAAACATGTCAACGGGTTTCCGACCCAAGACATAGCATCCAACTACGTGTTATTTGAAAGACGTATGTGTTGTAACCGGACTATTGTCCTAGGGTGGGGCCTAACAGGTTATTCTGTTTTGTAGGATGTCAAAATTCCTCAAGTTTGACATGGTAAACGAGGCGTCTCTCCTCCTCTGAATATGGTGGATAAATCTGGGTCCTAACCGTCAGAGGACAGTCCATCAGTATATGGGACATTTGCTGTCTTTATTAGATATAGAGGCCTGTCCAGAACTGATCGAGGTTTTAACGGGGTATTGGGACAACAAGAAAATGGTGTTCCGATCGGAATGATGGAAATGACCCCAACAATAGAAGAACTCAGGGATTGCCTAGAGACCACGGGTACAGCCAATGAAAGGATATTAAGGCCTCAACAAGGCATCTTAATACCAAATAAACCCACCCCGACTCAGATTGCAAAGTATCTCCACTTGCAGGAGAATCAATGCCCGTGGATAAGGGGTCCAAGTATCTCCTTTCAAGAACTCTACAACCATTTTTCCACTAGGGAAGGGTTCTCTCAGTACCAAGGCAAATTCTACACGTTTCAAGAGTGGGACAAGACCCGAGCCTTGGCATTCGTTGTTGCTCTTTAAGGAATCATGGTATTCCCTCTAAATGAACAACTTCACATCAACACCCGAATAATAATGGTGGCCCATACCATGTTCCATGGCCTGACAGAGGGAACCACCGTCAGCTATTTTCCTCTAGTACTAGTCATCTTATCTGATATTTATAGAGCTTTGGGGAAATGCAAGAACGGTCATCGTTACTTCCAATGGTGCAACCTACTCCTACAATATTGGATTCTCAAGCATCTAGCTAAAGATAACGAAAGCCAAGAAATTCCCAACCCAGATGGAATCGATAACTTCGCAGTGTTGGCAGAAGTGCTTAGGGATAGAGGCACCGAAAACAGGACCAAGATAGGATCGGCCCAAGCTTTTTGTGAGCTTGGAGAAGATAATGTGCAGATGATGTTCGATAATTTTCACTCAAAGGAAGTAATTGTGAAATGTCATGACCTGGCTTTCCTCCCTCTCCCGGGAATTTGCGGGATTCGACCTTATGCTCCGCAAAGGGTTCTTAGACAATTTGGAAGGGTTAAAATCGAGCCAACGACCATTCACATGGGTTGCTATGTCATCGACTATGAGGAACATGAAAAAGTCCCGAAAGCTTTGAGGATGCGGCATAATTGGAAGACACTTGAGAAAATGGGTCTAGAGACTTTGGCCCTAGACAGGTTCGATCCCGGGTATATGGACGGCTATAAGAAGTGGTTGAAGGCAGATGTTGTAGAAGTATTTATATCAGAACCACGGGTTTACTCCAGACCCAATCTCCGTCTTCAATTATTGAATCTCCAAGAGGAAATGGCTAGAAGACAGAAAGAATTTCTTATGAAAAAAAGAAGAAGATCGACACACTATAGCAGGGTTGACTCAGGAACTTGAAGATATGAGAATGGGAATAGCCCAGCTTGATTCAAAAATGTCCAGTAAAGCCTTAGAGGCCGGGGCATTACCTATGCATGAACAAGTGGTGAAACTCTAGAGCGACATGTGATTGAGCCAATTCGAGCTTAGGAGCATTGCCGGAGCATCCAAGAGGAGCAGGACTGAGGGAGGACCTTCCACGTCATATCTTTAGTATCTTAGCCCCTGCATGGGTTTTATTTCCATGTATGTCTTTAATTTACCTAAATTCGCCCCTGCGTGGGCGTGAATTTTGTGCAAATATCCTTTCCCCTAAAATGCATTCCCCTATCGTCTAGCATTTGTATCCCTTTAAAAAAGGGGAGTTTTCCATATATATATATACATGTTATTTTGGGGGCAATAGAATGGTTCAGATACGTCACATACATCTTTCAAACTCGCTAGGCCTAACCTTGGCATAAAAAGGTAACCCAGTTAGGACGCGATATTAGCATGATATTATTGTGATATAAACTATTTTATGTGCTATATATGTTGCTTGAATCAATGAAAAATTGGTCCACTCCATGCCGAAATTTTCTAGAACACCGTAGGCAAAAAATATAAACCCACTATGCAAAGTACGACCAAAATACTCCAAGTCTTCCAAGTTTCTCTGACAATCATAAAGCCTTCTAAAAAATTCCTAAAAAATCTTTGTTCTTTCAGGAAAGGTTGAAATGGAGGTCGTGACTATGTGAGAAAGAATTCTAAGGATACAAGAGGAAATGGGGGAGGTTCAGAGAAAACATGAGAGAATCGACCAACTTATGGAAATTACCTTAGCTCGGTCGAAGGAGGTGGAAGAGCAAAATTCCATGGCTAAAGAAAGGATTGCTGCGATTGACCAAATACTGGGAAAAACTGAGACTAAGACCGAACCAGACTTTGACCTAGAACTCAAAAAATTTGCTCCTAAAGTTTGAGGATGTCACTAAAGGATTGGAACAAGTCAACAAAGGGAAGGAAAGAGTAACTAAAGAACCCGAAGACAATGAACAAATGCCCACTACTGAAGGGGCCCAACTCTTTGACATGAGAGTCCGCCACTGGACCAAGGTCAAGGGTGATGCTATTTGGCCTTCCAGATTTAGGCCAGGAGGGAAGACCATCACCCTCAAAGTTCACTTTCGTGAATATACCAAAAATCCAAAGGTGATTCTCTGTTCAGAAACTTACGAGACCCTGAAAGCTATGGGGGTCCTGCATCCTGACCAATCTGAGGGATTCGGATGTCACCCTCACAATGAGAACAAAGAGTGCGCCTATTATCCACATCGCAGAGGACACACTACCAATGAATGCAATTCCCTAAGAGCCCAGATTTACCACATGATCACTAACAGCCAGATAAGCCATCTATGGGGGCCCCGAACCATCCTTGCTTGTTACAAAGTTGGCCATGGCATGCCAATCACTGAGGAAATGACGATTCATCGCTATGATTTCACTGTCTTCCAGGACACTTACTATGAAATCTATACTAAGCTGGTCCAAACCAGGATATTAGAGCCCGTGGAAAGAAGACCAGGGAAGATGCCCAGGGCTTGGCGTCAGGGGAAAGAATTTTGCCTCTACCACAAAGGGGTCGGAGGCCATGATATCGAGACTTGTCCCCACTTTCGGGTCGATTTGGAATACCTCATTGACATGGGAAAATTGAGCTGGAGTTTCCCCCTTATTATCCTTGAAGAATAAATTGAGAAGAGTCTAGCAGATCCCATCATCTAGAGCTGAAAGTAGCAAAAGTAGCAGAGTTTTAGCTTTCAGTTTCTTTATTTTTATTTTCGATGTCGTCTTTTACTTTCCCCTTGTATTTAGAATAGTGGATGAAATAAAATAAGATAACTTATCTATCACATGTTTGAACTACGTAGGACCTGAATTCTCCTTCATGAGATACGTAGGAAGCCTTCAAGACCCGACCCATGTCTTAAAGAAATTGTCATTTCTCCACATCCACGAAGACGACGAAGAGTTCAGGAGAACAATAGGCAGAGATGTTACAAGATCAACAAAATCAAACTTTCCTGACAAAACCTACTAATCCCAAATCAACGGATAAAATCTTGTCCTTTGAAAAGATTGAGTCAAAACCACCTGTGGACCAATTTGCCTTGACAAAAAGAAACTTTTATGTGTTTGAAGTAATTCCTATGTGTTTATTTCTCGCCATATATCTTGTATTATTTTTCACTAACAAAAAACTAACATAGCGACTTTTGAGTTGTTTTTCATTTCAACAGATAAACGAAATTGATTTGTGTTGAAAAAAGCTGGTTGAACACTCTTACTTCACTCGCTTGAAAGAACACTTAGATCCTTCCTCTGACCCTCGCTTGTCTGCAGAAAGAATGACTGATAGTGAGGAAGAAAATGCCCTGGCTATAAGAGACAGCGTCATCGCTGAACAGAATGAAATGATCGCAAAACTTGCGAAGAAATTAGAAAAGATGCAGGAAGAAGTGCAAAAGGTGAAAGACATGCCTAGCTTGGCAATCGCCGCCAATACTCCTGGTTTGGGTGATGCTCAGCCCCCTCCTCAAAACCGTCCACTCAATTCTCCGCAAACCGGATATCAACCAAAAGACATCCCCTCCTCTTTCATTCCCAGGCCTTCAAACGAACATGTCCACAATAACCCCTCCCTCGTCAGGTCCTTGTACCAGACCCATACTCCCCCTGTTCAACATACTAACCAGAACAACAATCCAGATGCCTATTTCACACAAAACCCTCCAAACCTCCAGAACACTCCATAAAACACCTACAACTCCCAAAATAACCATACTAATGACACTAACATAGTTAACCCACATAATTTTACCCCCACATACCCAAATAATATTCCACATGTCCAGCCCCCACCCGCGCAAAACATACCTGATGCTTTCCATGCCATAACAGAACCATACCCCATCCTCCAGGAGAATCCTGAGCTAGATCATTATGAAGAGAAATAAAGAGAGCTGAAGGCTATGGAAATGAAACGCGACCTTGATATGGCACAAATAAGAGAAAAAATGGCCCAGATTCGAGAGTTATGGAGTTTGCCTTACGAGAAAGGCTACGATTATGATGATCTCTGCATTCACCCTGAGATGAACCTGCCCGAAGGTTTCAAAATTCCAAAATTTGAAATCTTTAATGGTGTTGGGAGTCCCGAAGCCCATCTAAGGAGTTATTGTGATCAGATGGTCGGTGCTCGAAGAAACGACCCTACTAATAAGACTCTTTAGCTAAAGCCTGAATGGAGAAGCATTGTAATGGTTTGCCTCCCAAGAATTGAAGAAGTGGTTCAAGTGGAGAAATCTCGCCCGAGATTTTACTCGGAGATTTGCATATAATGTAGAAGTCGTCCCGGATTGATATTCCCTGGGACGTATCAGGCAAAAGTCAAATGAAGACTTCAGAGATTATGCTTACCGGTGGAGAAATACGCACAGTGTTTATGCGCGCTCAGGAGTTGGAAGTTTATGATAAGATGATATCGGCGGTAAAAGCCCAGTTCACCAACTTAGTCAAAATCAGAAGAATTGTGGAAGAAGGGCTCCACAGTGGCAAAATCGCCAAAACCCCAGTTTCATCAGGACCTACCGGACCCCCAAAGAAAAAGAGAGAGGAGGTATCTTCGGTGTCTTTCAATCCTAGTCCAAAACCACATAAACCCTTTGGAGCTGGTTACAAGAAGCCACTTGTTCCAACAACACCTCCTCCAGCTCCACAAAATCCTTAACCGATTTACTATACTCAACCTATTTACCAAGCTCCACAACCAAACGTGCAGCCTATATACCAAACTCCAGTCCTAAATATACAATCCACCTACCACGTACCTCCCCAGAATTTTCCAGTATACCAAAAAGCTCCTGAAAACCAGAACAACCACCAGGTTCCTCCTCCTGCTAACCCTGGTCTCCCCCGACCAAATTTGGAAAAGAAAGTTCCTCGAACTTTCACTCAATTAGCTGAGATCCAAACTCAGTTATATGAAAGACTGAAGGCCGCTGGATTAGTTCAGCCCATTTAGCATAAACCAGGTAATGTCAACTCTCCTTTCTACGAAGTTGATCGACATTTTTCTTATCACTCTAGAGGTGCCAGACACAGCATAGAGGATTGCATCAATCTAAAACACAAGATTCAAGATTTGATCAATCAAAAGGTAGTCACCTTACAGACAGTACCGCCAAATGTTAATAATAACCCACTTCTGAATCACAGAAGAGCCACTGTAAACATGATCAAAATAGAGGAAGAATGGTTCGCAAGCAAGTCCATAGTTTTGGCGAGCCCTAGAAAGCCTGAGGAACTAGAAGGGTATGTAGTTGCTTTGAGCATCGCGGAGAAGCCGCAATTTGTTGTGTTGGTGCCGGCTGAAAAAGAGTTCATAATTGAAGTCACTGCAACTCACGACATGAAAAGATCTAGGAGATGTTATGTCCCCAATAATCTGGCAGATGATGCTTACAAGAAGAGTCTGCAGAAAAGGCCAATCACTGAAGGCGAAGAAGAAGAGTTTTTTAGAAGAATGCAGCCAAAAGAGTACTCGATTATGAAACACCTGGAAAAAAATCCCGCTCAAATTTCTATTTGGGCATTGCTCATGAGTTCCCTGTACCACAGACAGGAGTTACTTAAGGTTCTAAATGAAGCTTACGTGCCCACGGGTACCAGTGCAGAAAACTTGACTGCCATGACAAGCCAAGTCCTAGGAAGCCACCACATCTGTTTCAGTGATGATGAGTTGCCTTTTGAAGGCGTGACGTACAACAAGGCTCTACATATCACTATTCAGAGTCAAGAAAAGGTTGTGAACAGGGTACTGATCGATGACGGATCAGGATTGAACATTTGTCCAATGTCAACACTGACATAGTTGGAATACGATTTGGGAAAGATCCATCAAAGCAGGGTCAATATGAGGGCCTTCGATGGAGGACATAGAGATACCCTTGGAGAAGTAAACCTATACATCCATATGGGACCCGCTGAATTTCAGACAGAGTTACAAGTCATGGATATTACCACTAGTTATAATTTGCTTTTGGGACAGCCATGGATCCACAAAGCTGGGGCCGTTCCATCAACCTTGCACCAAATGGTGAAGTTCTTTTGGGAAGGGCACGAAGTGGTAATCCATGGAGAGGGAAGCCACCTGAGTCGCACAAATGGTTGTGTCCCCACAATCGAAGAGGTCCCAAGAGGGAGTGACTTCTACACGGTGGAAATTGTGAATGCCACAGAAGAGGACCTATCTCCTCAAACTCCTATGCCTCCTATTTACAAGATGCTTGCAACCACAATGTTGAGGTGTGGTTATGAACCAGGATCGGGGCTAGGAAGGAACTCTGATGGTCGGATCGAACCTTAAGTATCCTTGGACAGTTGAGAAAGCACGGATTGGGGTATGTGACCCAAGAAGGTGAAGCCAGCAACAAAGAAAAGAAGAGGTCAGGACTGCCCAAGCCTTTTCCTCATTTGTATCAATCGTTCCCAGTACGCATAAGTCCTCCAAGCGATGGGTTGGAGGATGGAATAGGGGATCTGTTTGAGGAGTGTGATGCTATCATGGAAGAAGCTCCCAAAACAACCACAATTAGGAACCTTAAACTCGGCGAGAAGTTGCAAAACTGGGTCGCCACTCCCTTGGTTACTCTTCACTCGGCTAGGTAGACAAAGACTTTGTTTTACAAAATTTGGCGATGGTCCGGATGAGGCTCCGCAACCCGCCCTTTATATTTTGAATTTCCTCGTACTGTTTACTGCTTGCTAAAAGTCATGAACCTACATTCATGTAGGTTGTAGCCATAGTTTGTAAATATTTCTGAATTTCAAATGAAAGCCTCCTTATTTTGAAAATATTCATCGTTTAAAGATTTATTTTTATTTGCTTATTATTATCTAACCCATTTTGTTTTGGTTTCAGTAATAATTAGTTAAAACATGCCACTGTCATGTCATGTCAAGGGCTTAACAAACAAACTGAGCTAAGTGACGATGATTTCGAGGAATATGATGAAGAAACTATGGTTCTCGAAGAGTTGATAGAGGAATTAAAAGACTTTGAGAACCGAGAAAAGCCTAATCTAGAGGAAACTGAGATGGTCAATCTAGGAGATGACCAAGAAGTCAAAGAAACCAGAATCAGTGTCCATTTGACAGAAACACAGAAAAGAGAACTTATCATATTGCTCCAAGAATACATCGACATATTTGCTTGGGCCTACAGCGATATGCCAGGGCTAAGCAAATACATAGTCTCCCACAAGCTGCCTATTAATCCAGGGTTTGATCCCACCAAGCAGAAGATTCAAAAGTTCAAGCCAGATCTAAGTCTAAAGATCAAGGAAGAAGTTACCAAACAGATTCAGTCTGGAGTGGTAGGTGTTACAAAGTATCCAACCTTGTTGGCCAATATCGTCCCAGTTCCTAAGAAAGATGGGAAGATCAGAATCTGTGTCGATTATCAAGACCTGAACAGGGCCAGTCCTAAAGACAACTTCCCATTGCCCAATATCCATATCCTTATCGATAACTGCGTGAAGCACAAAATGCAGTCATTCATGGATTGTTTTGCTGGATACCATCAGATCTTAATGGATGAAAAAGATGCGGAGAAAATAGCCTTTATCACCCCCTGGGGTATCTACCATTATCGAGTGATGCCATTTGGTCTCAAAAATCTGGGTGCTACTTATATGCGAGCCATGACAACCATTTTCCATGACATGATTTATAAGGAGATCGAGGTATACGTGGATGACGTGATTGTTAAATCCCGTAAAAGTTCGGATCACTTGACCCATTTAAGGAAGTTTTTTGACCGCCTGCGAAAATACAATCTAAAGCTGAACCCCGCCAAATGTGCTTTCAGGGTGCCAGCTGGCAAATTGTTGGGTTTTATAGTCAGTAGAAGGGGCATCAGGCTCGACCCTTCAAAGATCAAAGCAATTCAGGAGTTGCCTCCCCCGAAGACCAAGAAAGAGGTCATGAGTTTCCTGGGAAGGATGAGTTATATTAGTCGATTCATAGCTCAATCAACGGTCATTTGTGAACCCATTTTCAAGTTATTAAAGAAAGATGCGCCGACTGGTTGGACCAAGGAGTGCCAGCAAGCTTTTGATCGTATCAATGACTACTTGTCCAGTCCTCCGATATTGGTTCCTCCGAGAGTAGGGAGCCCATTATTGATATATCTATCAGTTTCAGAAATTGCCTTAGAATGCATCCTGGGACAACATGATGAAACCGTAAATAAAGAACGAGCGATTTATTATCTGAGTAAAAAGTTCACTCCATGCGAGGCTCGTTATACTTTGTTAGAAAAGACTTGTTGTGCTTTGGCTTGGATCGCTCAGAAGTTGAGACATTATTTGTCGTCCTATACGACATATCTCATTTCCAGAATGGATCCCTTGAAATTCATATTCCAAAAGGCCATGCCTACGAGGAAATTGGCCAAATGGAAAATGTTGCTAGGTGAGTTCGACATCATATATACGACTCAAAAAGCAATCAAGGGATATGCCTTAGCAGATCATTTAGCAGAAAATCCGATTGATAAAGATTATGAACCGCTCCAAACTTACTTCCCCGATGAAGAGATTCTATTCGTAGGTGAGGATATTGCTGAGTCATACCCCGGTTGGAGATTGTTCTTTGACGAAGCGATCAACTTCAAAAGTTTGGGCATTGGGGCAGTCTTGGTATCAAAACTAGTCAGCACTATCCGGTGATAGCCAAACTCCATTTCCCATGCACTAACAACATGGCCGAGTATGAAGCTTGTATTCTCGGTATCCAACTAGTTGTTAATATGAATGTCTGAGAACTTTTGGTCATAGGTGATTTCGATTTTCTAATTCACCAAGTTCAAGGTGAATGGGCTGTGAAGAACCCCAAGATCGTGTAGTATGTGAAGATGGTTCAGAATTTGTGCAAGAGATTCAGGAAGATCGAATTCAAGCATACACCAAGGATTCAGAATGAGTTTGCCGATGCCTTGGAAACCATATCCTCCATGATTCAACATCCCGATCAGAATTATATTGATCCGTTTATAATAGGTCTCAAAGAACAACCTGCGCACTGTGCGTAAGTCAAAGCAGAATCAAACAGAAAACCATGGTATTATGATATCAAGAGGTATCTAGAAGTTGGAGTCTATCCCGAAGATATGACCGCCAACCAAAAGAAAACCATTCGTCGATTAACCAACAACTTTTTCCTAAATAGAGAAATCATGTACATGAGGACTCCGGACCTTGGATTCTTAAGATGCGTTGATTCGGTTGAAGCCACAAGACTATTGGAAGAGGTACACGCTGGAGTGTGTGGTCCCCACATGAATGGGTTCACCCTAACCAAGAAGATTTTGCAAATTGGATACTTCTGGATGACCATGGAAAATAATTGTAGCAATTTCGTACAGATCCACAGGGATTTGATTCGAGTGCCACCTAGCGAGCTTCATGCAATAAGCGCACCTTGGCCTTTTGTAGCCTGGGGCATAGATGTCATTGGTCCCGTCGAGCCATCTGCCTCGAATGGACACAAATTCATTTTGGTAGCAATTGATTACTTCACCAAGTGGGTAGAAGCTTCTTCTTACAAGTCTGTGACCAAGAAGGTTGTAGCCTATTTTGTTAAAAAAAAAACAATTTGTCGATTCGAGATCCTCGAGTCAATTATTATCGATAACGGAACAAATCTGAACATCCACTTGATGAAAGAAATATGTGAGCAATTCAAGATCACTCACCGTAATTTAACCGCATACCGGCCACAAATGAATGGAGCTGTGGAAGCCGCTAACAAGAATATCAAGAAGATCTTGAGAAAAATGGTCGACCATCACCGATCTTGGCATGAGATGTTTCCTTATGCTTTATTGGGGTACCAGACAACCGTCAGGACTTCGACCGGGGAGACCCCTTATATATTGGTGTATGGGTCGGAAGTAGTGATACCTGCGGAAGTGGAAATACCATCTCTTAGGATCATTCGAGAAGCCGGACTGAACAATGAAGAATGGGTTTGTGCCCATCACGAGCAACTCATATTGATCGATGAGAAAAGGATGAGTGTCGTATGCCATGGTCAGTTGTACCAGCAAAGAATGATTCGTGCATTCAACAAAAGAGTGAGAGATCGCATGTTTGTCGTAGGATAACTGGTTCTCAAGTGCATTTTTCCCCACCAGGAGGAATACAAAGCAAAGTTTGCACCCAATTGGCAAGGCCCGTATGTCATCCAGAAAGTGTTATCCGGAGGAGCTCTGATCCTATCTGAAATGGATGGTCAAGTGTAGACCAAACCGATCAATTCTGATGCTGTGAAGAGATACTTTGTTTTGGTATAGTTTTCCTTTAATTTCATTTCCCTGTAATCGCATTTCCTGATTGTAATCATATTATGCTTTGTAATAGCTAAAAACATCCCTATCCTCTTGAATGAACTAAGTTTGACCTGAATTCTCAAGAATGAGATACGTAGGAGGCCTGTGTCGGCCTTAGTCAACCCCTTAGGAAAATCTATCTTTCCCCATAAGAAATACGTTTGACCTGAATTCTCAAGAATGAGATACGTAGGCGGCCTTTGTCGGCCTCGGTCATCCCTTTAATTATTTCCAATAATCTCCCACTATAAGTGAGGGAACTACGTTTGACCTGATTCCTGCCTCAGCGGGATACGTAGGCGCCACAACGGTTCGGTCATATCACCCCAGGAAATGGAAACTGGGGCAGAATTTTTGAGAAAGGAATCTAAAAATTCAGAAGATGAAGGTTGTTGCCAACAAGACAAAAGGATGCTTGTAGATACGCAAATGCCACAATGGTTCATCCGTATCGCCCAGGAAATGGAAACTGGGGCAGAATTTTTGAGAAAGAAATCTAAAAAATTCAGAAGACGAAGAGCATTAGACTTCGAAGAAGTTCCCCAGAAAGAATGCAGAGTATGCCAAAGAGCAACCAAAGCAGATACCAAGAAACAATCTCGCGATCCCCACAGAGTCTCAAGTCTCTTGCTTTAAGGAATAAAATCCACTAAGAAACCTTTAACTGGGGCAGAAATTTTGAGAAGGATCCTAAATTTCTGCCAAGCTTCATTCAAGAGAACCAAATTAAGCTCCGAGGAATTCCCCAGCACCGAGAGATCAGAGTCTACTTCAAAGAAATCCCCAGTCCTATATGGATTAATCCCTGGCTGTGATAGATTTCTTGAAAATCATCTTTCAAGTTCCCAAGATAGGACAGCGAAGGACCTCCATATTCCGCCAACAGTATGTTGGGAATGTCAAGAACCCGAATAAAGGGCATTTGTCGATATAGCACATGACATGACAGGCAGAGACGTTTTCAAAATATCTTTAAACTCTTTGTTTTCCAAAGAACTTCTTTGAAAAATATTTACAAAGATTAGTTTTACTTCTTTAATGTGATTTTGTCTTATGTCTACCTTGGTTCGGAGAGAGTCGAGGGTGACAAGTACCCGAGATTGTAAAGCATACGGAGAAGACAGAACCAGGAGCAGAAGATCGAAGGAGATCAACACAGGCTGGTTTTGAAAAAACTAACAATTTTTTGGTGGATGCAGGTTGTCCCCAAAAGTATATTAGAAAGCATTCCTGCGTTATCCGACGCGTTCAAAGAAACGCAACGAGACCAGATGCTTTAAAATTTGGCGAGAAAAGCCCAAAATAGCAGGAAGAGGCCAAAGAGGCAAAATCCCCTAAAGAGAATGAATTTTCTGGTAGTTCACATAAACAACTAGATAAAGAGAACCCGACAACGTTCTTAAATCCCAAAAAGAGATCAGGACATCTCAGTCAGCTTCAAATTGGGGGCACAAAACAAAGAGCAACAGCACTCCCCACCAATGCCTGGCAAGACAGGGATCACCCCGAATAAACAATGTTCAAGAAACGATATTCATGGCTGTCCCTGGAAGTAGGCACGACCATTTTGCTCGCATTTTTAAAGTTATTTTGATCAGCTTCATAGACTTTGTCTTTAAAGTCTTTCAAATCTTGACTGTAGTCGCTGATAAAAGCAACACTGTGTCTGCTAACCATTTTCCTTGAGCGCAGCTACCCACAAAGGAGTCGATATTAAGACCAAAGGTGATGTTTTCATGACTTCCCTATGGGACGTTGCATCATGCTACATGGCATCACATTTTGCATTCACGTTTCATCATGCTGCATGGCATTGCATTTTGCATTCACATTTGCATCATGTTGCACTACATCACATTGTATCATGCTGCATTGCATCACATTGTACCATATTGCATAACCTGGCATAGCATGGTGTCGCATCATATTATGACATATCTCATTGCATCATATTATATTATGTTGTATCCTATTGTATGGCATCATATCGCAGGAGAATTCCAAGAGGGCCATTCATATTTTCATGCCGAGAGGGCCATGTCAAGAGGACCATGCCAAGAGGCACATTCATATATGCATGTCAAGAGGACCATGCCGAGAGGGCCATGTCAAGAGGACCATGCCAAAAGGGCCATTCATATTTGCATATCGAGAGGGACATGTCAAGAGGACCATGCCGAGAGGGTTATTCATATTTCCATGTCAAGAGAACCATGCCGAGAAGGCCATTCATATTTGCATATCAAGAAGACCATCATCATCATATATCACAGACACACATCCCCTGCAAAGATTATGTCCCTCTGCCAGCTGGCTTCAAAGAGGATGACATTCATTAGGCGTCCCCAAGTCGCACTAGCTGCGCAGGATCGACCTCAGCATTCTTATATCCAAAATTACGTGAGGCGAAAGAGTCTGACATTGAGGATATCACTATCATTTATTATGCCAAGTCTGGCATCCAGCATATTTATGTCCCGCATTGCGTAAGGCGGATTGGTCTGACGTCAAGGATATTTTATACACCTTTATTCGAAAGCATCAATCGCCGGAAGATGCTATTATATACCACCTGCATCAAGGTCAAAAGTCGTTTATAAGTCACAATGATATTTGAAATTGGATAGTTTGCAAGATCACCTGAAGATTGAAAATTCAAAGGTAACGCGTAAGTCGCAACGATATCCAAAATTGGATAAAGTGCAAGACTACCAAAAATGGATGGTCCAGGGGTTATCTATAAGTCACGACATATCCACATTGATATTATGCAGGATTACCCAAAGGATAATAATTCGAGGGAAATCTGTAAGTAGCGTCATGTCCAAGATTGGATAAAAGTGCAGGATTAGCCAAAAACTGGCAATTCGAAGGATATTTGTAAGACGCCTCTATCCAAAGTCGGATAATGTGCAAGATTACTTGAAAGCTGCCAAATTAAAGGCTTCTGTAAGCCGCCTCTATCCAAAGTCGGGTAATGTGATAGATTACCCAAAGCTTGACAATCCAAAGAGCATCTGTTAATCATGACAATGCGGAAGATACGCGAGATATACCCTAAAGACATGTAAAAGACCACCGCCAAAAGCCAAGAAGGCTATCGCATTCAAGAGAATGCCCTTAAACAATCAAGAAGGTCGTAATCATTCAAAAATTGCTACACAAGCAATCTTATCCGATAGCCAAGAAGGCTATCACGTTTAACTATCATGGAAGCGGCCATTTCCTAAAACAGAGACAGGAAAGGACTTTATCTTCCTCAAGAAATAACATATAAAGGAAAATGAGGTACGAAGCTATCTCTCCTTGCTGAATTATGTTACTAATAACCATTTGGTTTCGAGATATTGTCGAGAGCATCCAAGAAGGATGAAATTCTCAAAAGCAAAACCACAGGTGTGAACTACACCAAAAAGGATGCATCACAATGTGGAACTCTTTCTTAGCAGCAACTTGTGACACAGTCTTGAGAGGGACATCAAACTCTTTGGACGCGAACTAAGGAACGACTCACCACCACCATCAAACCACACCCCTATCAGAAGGCATGTGGGTATTTCCTATCTTTGGGTCTTAGTTTCGCATCCAGGGTATTTTCTGAACCCGCGTTGGAAGCAATATTCTTTCCTTTCAAATCCGAGCAACGATACACCTCGAGCTTCGGAAATTATGTCCAGGTAAAATCTTACTTATGGGTGTGAAGTGCACCACATTCATAGTTGAAAGGTTACAAGCCTCTTTTCTATAGCTCAACTTATTCGTCACTCATCCCGAGCCAAAGGTCGTCTTAACATAAAGATTACCTTTTCCACCGATTGAGTCAAACTACAAGCAGCCTGATTCCCTGAGTCCTGCGATATGTAGGTGGAATCTATGATGAAAACTCAGCTGCATTCCTAACTCCCCCCAATCCTCCTACTCCCTAGCTTTCCGGTCTCTCCGTACTCTGAAACTGGGAAAGTTTGGAATTCCTCGAAAATTGTGCATAAAATCAAGCATCTTGAACTACAGGTGGCATGAATTCTCATGTAACCTGTGATATGTAGGAAACTCAATACCAGAGTTTGGCCATGATTCCTTGAAATTTGTGCTAAAACCAACCACCTCCCGAGGATGGACTTGTAGTCGGACAAAAATTGGGAACGTCAAATCTCTTTGCCCAGGGTTCATTACACTCACCCTACCCAAAGGGAGGGGCAGTTGTTGACACCCAATTTTTACCCGCCACGTTACGAATAAATCTTGAGCTTTTTTAAATTTTAAACAATTTTTGAAATAATTATTTTTGTACAAAAGGGGGATAAAATATTTTCCAAATAAGCTTTATGATAGTTCTGAGTAATAATTTATATTTTTTTCATATTTAGTTATGTGAAATTTATATAAAGTTTACTTTAAGAGCTATTTTAGAGTTTAAATTTACAAGAAAATCCTTTTTAAGAATTGAAAACTTGATTTTCCTCCAAGTTAATTCAAAATGAGAGTTAATTGTATAAATTAATTTCATAATTATTAAGAGGTAATTAAGTGTTAAATTCAATAATTATTTCAATTTGTTTAAGTTAAATGAGCTCAAGAATTGATTGTAATTAATTCGTCTATATTCCAATGCTAGCCTAATTCCTTAAATCGTTTAAATTCTAGCCGAATTTCATCAATTTATTCGTAATTTGGCTACCTTCTTAAACCTAAAGTGGCCACATTTTTGCAAATGTGGCCAAACTTTAAACACCCTTATAACCCATTTTCTTCAGCCTCCATTTGGGCTAGCAAATCCCCTAACCCGGCTGGCCCAACTCTTTCATCCGCCTAGCCCAACACATTTTACCCGCCTGACCCGACCGACCCGGCCCAACATCACTTATATACTCTTCTATCCTTTTCTCTCTAACACAACATATGACAAACGACCCTTTGCTCATTTTCTCTCAACCCTCACATCAAACCCTAGACGCCGCCTCCATCATTCCCTCTTCTTCTTCATTTCCCCGTACCAAAATCGCGTGCTAGGCACGAGAATTGTACCACGAAGGTACTGAGAGAGGTGACGTGGAATGAATCCACACCTCCAATCATCCTTGCTCTCCGAACCCCTCTCAAGATGGTACCATTCCTAACAGCTCAGCCTCAACAACGATTCTAACTCTGTCAAAATTCTCAAACGTCGTCCCTAGCTCCGTCCGAAATTGAGCTGGCAAAGTTGAGAAACTTACAGAAGCTCCAAGTGTCACTCCTCTCCGATAAATCCATAAAACTTGTACAATTTCATACAAGTTGTTGCTGTGAACGTTGCCCCAGCTGAGGAATTTGAATTCCTCAGCAAAATCCCCAAAAACCCCTCTGGTTTCCCCCCTCCCATTTTCACCCAAAATTCCCTATAAATACCCCCCCAGCTGCATGTAAAGGAGATAATATTGGGGGGGAATTAGGGGTTCTGGAGAATCATTTCTCTAACCTCATAAAACCAGTCAACTGTTGGGGAAGAAAACACTAAGAAATCGAATTCTAAACGGGGTTGATATTAATCTGGTGGTGGTAAGGCTTTCCGGTGAAGTTCGTGGTCCAAGCTGCTGCCCCAAAAAAGGTAAACCCATTACCCTCTTCCCTTTACTGTTTACTTTTATTTTTTGCATTATGATGCTTAAATCTTGGTGAAATCTGGGTTCTGGTCTTGTTTGTTAGTTTTAAATATATGTGTTTGAATTTTAGACTGTTATTATGGTTTTGAGTAGCAATTTCGTGTTATAAGCATGATGTTTCACTGATTGTGTTTAATTTATGAAGACATTAGGTGTAAGTATAAGTTTGTAGTCTAGTTTGTTGCTAAATAATGTGAAATCTACCCTATTTTGTCTATGCTAAAATGGCTATGTGTTGACACCAACTCGTGTATGTGAATTGGTTAAATATTAGATGCTATTTTTCTCGTGTTAAGGTTGATGTTTGTTGTAATTTTTGAGTATTGATTCCTCTTGAAAACTTCATAGTTTCACTGGTTTTCTGTAAGACTTGGGTAACATGAAAAATGCTACGAATATAGGTTCAAGACTTGTTGTCGAAACTAGTTGACATGGAATGATCAATTTTGTTCCACCCCTTCCTGCTTTTCCCATGTTTCTTTTGACATGATTAAAGCTCTTATCCTGCTTTTTTTCCTTCTTCTTTAATGTTTTTGATCATGTTAAAATGACTATGTGTGAGGTTTGCTAGTCAAGGTTTAGAGCCTGCCTTGGTTTGGTTTGCAAAATTTGAATCCTATGTTGTTGTATGCATATCTTTCAGTGGTATATGAGTTCTTGTTGTGATTAGGAACTAGAGATGAGTCATATCCCTTTATGATATGCTCTTCATCTTTGCAAGTTCCCCTATTCGACCCTTTAGTAGATATTGATTTCATTGCCCCCTTGTATACTGCATGCTCTACATGAACATTGAAACTAGTGTGATTTGGCTGTTGTTTTGGGCATGATATTACTTCAAGTATGGTCTGTTTGCAAAGTCTATGTTAGATTAATAGTTTTGGTTCTTGCCATGATAACATTTCCTCAAGAACCCCCCCCCCCCTCCGGCTCTCATATGATTTTCAACTAGTTATACATTTGTGATTGATGTCTACCTTATTAAAATCTTTCCAGCCTTCTTGTTCCCTCTTCCTAACCTATTTTTCTTTTGGTAATATGTGATATTAAGATCATGTTCCTTAGCTAGCTTTTCCAAACTCTAAGTAATTTGGTGTTAAACTACCCTTAAGATTTTGGTTCATTAAGTTCTTCTATGGCTAAAATCTGCATTTTTATGTTTAACCTTCAAGATTTGGGGTATTAAATATAACTTAGTGAATAACAAGTATGTTTGGGACTGTTTTGTGCCCCCATGATAATATGTTATGCCTCTTTTCAAAATCTGTGCACATGAGTATATGATTTATTTGCCTTCTTTATCCACCTTGGCTTCTAAAAAATGATAAATTCAAATGAATAGCTTTTGTTGGTGTTTGGGTTGAAGGTTTGAAATATTGTGAATATGAAAGCATGATCCTTATTTGTTTAAAATTAATGGTTTGTTGTCTTAGACTAGTTTAAATATCATATTTCGTATGTTTAAACTTGGTGTGAATTTCTGTGATTGTAAACTAATTTCAAACGAACCAACTGTTAGAAAAATATACTCTTTAAGTATGAAATCTGTATATTGCTTGGTTGTTTCTTGCTTAATTTTATTTAGACACATACTAATCCTTATTTTTACTTCTCCCTTTTTTGTGCATGATAATATGGTGGAGTCCAATTGGACTCCCAAAACCTCCTTTGCATTTTTCCGTTGGGCCTAGCCCAACACTGTCTGGGTCAGCCTGATCAAGTCCCAAAGGGACTGAACCTATGGAGATGAAGTAGCAACACTTGAAGAAAAATGGGCCAAGCCTAAGCGGATTGCACAACAGCCTAAAAAGTCCAAAATGGACTAAGTGATAAATGGGTTAAAGCCCATAATGTCGAGTAGCAGCACCAGCCCAAAAAGGGCAGAAAAATTGAAAAAAAATAAAAATTGGACCAAGTCCAAAGAACGGCGGTGGGCCTAAAGAGGGCCCACACATTAGAAATTAGGACAGGATTAGTTATTATTTTAATTATGTCTTAAATTCTTAATTGTTAATTAGTTCTAATTGTATAATTTGGACTAACATTAATTTAGTTGGATTATTCCCAAAAGATTTCACATTTCTGGATTAATTTTTCTTTAAATTCTTCAATATCTTTCATGGAAAACAGTAGAGATATTTCACTTATCAAGTATGCAGTTTTCTTACCTTTAAATGAATTTTTCATGTGTTTCTCTTCTCAAAAAATTTCTAAATCAAGTTATATATTCCCTGTTTCTCTTAAGTTAAAACAAGATGTTTTTATCAAAATACAAAAAACTTTTTTTAGTTAGTCAAAATGAGTTAGTTTTTTCAAACAAGCCCGGGCAACCGCAAGTTAGCGGATACTCCTGATGCCTTAACACCCTTCCAAGAGTATTAACCTGAACCCTTGCCCTTAATCTCTTAACTTTCAAAACCTTTATCTGTTTTAGGGTTTTAAAAGTTCTTATAAGTTTTTCTTGGTTTTTACTTTATAAAAACTAAGTGGCGACTCTTGCTATTAATTGAAAATGTTTCGAAAACTTTAATTAGATTTTCGAAATGAACTTTTCAACGAACAAAGCCATGTTTTTCCGTCCTTGCCTGAAAAGGATCAAAACAATAGGATTGTCCGTCATTTCATTTCACGGATCATTGAGTGACTCGTGGAATGAAGGTTCAGCGGAGTCATAAAAATAGTTTCAGAAACCACAAATCATTTTCGTCAGCTTTCATTTGCTTTTACAGTCCGTAGACCAACCCGTGGTACCTGAAGCTGAGTCACTTCAGCAGTTTTTCAAGCTTATTTCCCAGGGGTATTTTTTTAATTACTCACCTTTTTAACTCCTAAGTGAGGTTGTTTTGAGCTATTCTGGGAGGGTTTTATCTCTAATTATCCTAATTCTTCTCTCAAACACTCATTCATGTTATAAAAAGGGAAAAGAACTCCATTCTCCAAGATCCAAGCTAAGGATTCCACCTTCAAGTCTCTATCCCTCCCATCTTAGGTTAAAAAAGCTTCAATTCAGGTATGTGGGTATTCAATAAGGGTTTCCATTCACCCTTATGCCCAAAACCCATGATTTAACTTTAATTTATGAAATTGTGAAATTAGGATTCTTGCCCAAATTAGGGAAATTTTATGTATTCAATTTTAAAGCATTAATTAATGGTTCCTCATACCTTACCCATGATTTATCCGAGATTTCTTAAGTATTTTCAAAAACCCATGCATTGAGAATGAATTCTAGTATGGTTTTACTAAATTGCATATTTTCAAGTAAAAATTGGCATGTTTAGATAACATGATCTCAAGTATTATGAAATTGCATGCCTAATTCTTCAAGCTACAAATTTAGAAAAAAAGTATGTTTTGAATTATGGCTATGCTAAGCTTACTTATGAATTGAGATTGGCATGACATTAGATTTGTCCTTATGCTTTTAAATCAGTTTTGGCATTAGATATGTCACAAGTATTATATGAGCTATACGTATATTTTTTAGAGTAGTATTTAGCACCGAATTTGACAGGGTGAGAGTACCCTAAGTCCCTGAACTACATGCCTCTGTAGGTTGTTAGCCCCTCACTTGGGCATTAAAACTAGTGATCATGCCAAGCTATGCCTTTATACCCTGGCAAGGTATATTGGGTCTTCTCGATGGGGCGGATACATCAGATTCCATGTAACTCATATGGTTTATGTCGGTTAGAGAAACTCCCACAGAAATAGTTTTAAGCTTTTAAATGTTTTGACTCTTTGTCTTTAAACTTTAGAATTTCTACTATTACTTATGGTTTTTGGATATGTTTTAGTGTATGATATTGCATTGAGTCTTTACATTATAGCTTTTACTATTATAGCATGATTTCAGTTTTAAGTACATTTAGCATGTTGCACTCCAGATTTTGCACATCTCGCATACTCAGTACATCCTATAGTACTGATGCATATTTTGTGTTGTATCCTATTATAATGCAGATTCAGGCTCCCAATCTCAGACTCATGGCTAGAGTTTAGCAGGTTTCCCAGCTTCGAGTGGTGAATCCTCATCCTTCGGGGACTAGTATCAGCTTAGCTACTTTTATGGTCTTATTCTTAGTACTTGGAGTTAGTTGGGGTCTTGTCCCAGCAACTCATTATTCAGTTTAGAGGATTCTCAAATATAGCTAGATATTATGTATTTGAGTTTCAGATTCCACTACTCTTAGACCTCTGTCTCATATTTAGTTGGGTTGACTACTTCCATTATTTATGCTTTCGTTATGTTATTATCATGTTGCTTACGTCATGATTAGACAAAAGGGTTTGCTTGGGGTCACTTGTAATCCTAAGTCCCATATTACATCTAGGGGTAGCCTCGGGGCGTGATAAACTTGGTATCAAAGTATCAGGTTCAAGAGTCCTAGGGTGTCTAAAAGTCGTATCAAGTAGAGTCTCTTTCATAGGTGTGAAGCATGCCACAATTATGAGAGGGGGGCAACGAGATGGTTTAGGAAAAACTTCACTCTTTCATGATTAATATCATATGATAGAGTCTACCTATATTACCCCTCTAATCTAATCTTTATGCATTTCAAATTATGCCTCATCGTCGTGCCATGCCTCGCCGGGCTAATGCACAAAATGTTAATCCTCTAGTTTTGGACCACGAGGTCACTAATGCAGATTTTAGGAATGCCATTCATATGTTGGCTCATGCTATGGCCAACTAGTCCAATCCACCAGTACTTGCTCTCGCTCACCCTCTTGGTGGGGTAGTTACAGCCAAAGTTCGAGACTTCATTCGTATGAACCCGCCTGAGTTCTTGGGTTCCAGGTTCGGTGAGGACCCACAAAATTTCATGGATGAGGTGAAGAAGATTTTAGAGGTGATGCAAGTGGTCAATGTGGATGGTGTTTATCTAGCTTTCTATAAGCTCAAGGATGTGGCTCACATTTGGTTTACTCAGTAGAAGGATGCTAGGGATAGGGATGCAGTCCCTATGACTTAGGAGTGCTTTAAGAGAGCATTTATCGATTGTTTCTTCCCTAGGGAGTTGAGGGAGGCTAAGGCCGAAGAGTTCATGGATTTTAGGCAAGGATCTATGTTGGTTTAGGAGTATGGGTTGAGGTTCACCCAGCTTTTTTGATATGCTACTTCTATGGTAGCCAATTTAATGGATCGAATGAGAAAGTTCATTTGTGGGGTATCAGACTTAGTGAAAAAGAAGTGCAGGTCCGCTATGCTTTTAGGGGACATGGATATCTCTAGTCTTATGACTCATGCCCATCAGATTGAGGGCGATAAGTTGAAGGAAATGGCAAGGGAAAACAAGAGGTCTAGATCAGAGGGTTTGGGTTTTAGCCATCAGAGGTATGGAGGAAGACAATATTCTTTATTTCAGAAGAGGTCATCAGGACCCATACCTTCATCATCTAGTGCTCCTACTCTGGCCCCTAGGCCTAGGAATGATCAGTCAGGTAGAGGATCAGGTTCGCAGTCTCAGGGGAGTGTTGTGAAAGGGCCTTCCTACCATGTTTGCAACAAGTGTGGTAGGAGTCACCCTGGTGAGTACCTTGCTGGAAAAGATGGATGCTTTGGGTGCAGACAGATTGGTCATAGGATTAAGGATTTCCCTTCAAGTAAGAAAGGATATGGAGGTGGCATGACTCAGTCTACTACAACAGCCCCAGTAGGTCATCAGGTTCAACAGGGTACTTTTTCTAGTTCAGGTGGTGGTCAGCGCTAGAACCGTCTTTATGCCATGTCATCCCACCATGATTAGGAGAGTTCCCTAGATATTGTTATTGGTATGTTTCAAGTCTTCTCTTTTGATGTTTATGCTTTATTGGACCTCGGGGCCTCTTTGTCTTTTGTAACCCCTTTTGTTGCCTGCAAATTTGAAGTTATCCATGAAATACTCTCAGAACCCTTTTCTACTCCTATTGGTGAGTCAGTCCTAGCCAAGAGAATTTACCGAAATTATCCAATCTTAGTCCTTCATAGAGTCACTTCAGCCGATCTAGTAGAGTTGGAGATGACTCATTTTTGATGTTATTCTTGGTATGGATTGGTTGTATGCATGTTATGCCTTGGTTGATTGTCATACCCAAGTAGTCAGTTTCAAGTTTCCAAACGAACCTATCTTAGAGTGGCAGGGTAGTCCTCCATTCTCAAAGGGTCATTTCATATCTTACCTCAAAGTTGGGAAGATGATTTTTAAGGGTTATGTCTATCATATTGTTTGGGTTATGGATTCGGAGTCTGAAACCCCCTCTCTTTAGGCAGTTCCTATTGTGAGTTAATTTCCAAAAGTTTTTTTCCTTGGAGTCCCTCTCGAGTTGGAGATCAACTTTGGGATAGACCTTTTCCCAGATATGCAGCCTATATCTATTCCTCCTTATAGTATGGATCCAACTGAGCTTAAAGAATTGAAAGATTAGTTGAAAGACCTTCTCGATAAGGGTTTTATTAAACCTAGCATCTCTCCATAGGGTTCTCCAGTCCTGTTCGTGCATTAGAAGTATGGTTCTCTCAGAATGTGTATTGACTACCATTAGTTAAACAAGATCACAATCAAGAATAAGTATCCCATTCCTTGGATTGATGACTTGTTCGATCAGCTTCAGGGTGCCAGCTATTTCTCCAAGATTAACCTTGGATCAAGTTATCATCAACTCGGAGCTCGAGAGTGTGACATTCTAAAGACAGACTTCAGAACTCGGTATGGTCATTATGAATTTGTGATTATCTCTTTTGGACTAACGAATTCTCCTGTAGCCTTTATTGATTTGATGAACCGTATGTTCAAACAGTATTTAGATATGTTTGTGATTGTTTTTATTAATGATATCCTTATCTATTCTCGAAGTGAGAATAAGCATGTGGAATATTTGAGAGTTGTGTTGCAAACTCCCAAGGATCGTAAGTTATTTGCTAAGTTCAATAAGTGTGAATTCTAGATGTAGTCTGTTTCTTTTCTGGGTCATATTGTGACTAGAGACGGTATTCGAGTTGATTCGCAGAAAATAGATGCAGTGAAAAACTGGCCTAGGCCCACTTCCCCGTCTGATATTAGGAGCTTTTTGGGTTTGGTTGGTTACTACAAGAGATTTGTGGAAGGTTTTTCTTCCATAGCTTCCCCATTAACCAAGTTGACTCAGAAGACGGTTATGTTTCAGTGGTTTGATGAGTGTGAGAAGAACTTTCAGGAATTGAAGATTAGGTTGACCACAGCTCCTGTTTTGGCTCTAACCGAGGGCTTAGATGGCTTTGTTGTGTATTGTGATGCATTCAGGATTGGTTTGGGTTATGTTTTGATGCAACGTGGTAAGGTGATTGCTTATGCTTCTAGAGAGCTTAAGATTCATGAGAAGAATTACCTGACTCATGATCTTGAGTTGGAAGCCGTGAACCTTGCTTTGAAAATTTGGAGACACTACTTGTATGGTGTCCATGTAGATGTGTTTACCGACCATAAGAGCCTTGAGTATGTGTTCACTCAAAATGAATTGAATCTTAGTCAAAAGAGATGGCTTGATCTTCTTAAGGATTATGATATGAGTGTGCTTTACCATACGGATAAGGCCAATGTAGTGGCTGATCCACTTAGTAGATTGTCTATGGGGAGTGTGTCTTTGGTTGAGAAAGGAAAGAAGGACTTGGCCAAGGATGTTCATAGACTTGCGCGATTGGGAGTTTGCCTCATAGATTCAGTGGATGGGGGCATCATTATTCAAAACGGGTCTGAATCATCTTTGGTAGTTGAAGTGAAGGAGAAACAAGACAGTGATCCTATTTTGCATTAGTTGAAGGGTGCAGTCCATCAGTAGAGAGTAGAGGTTTTCTCCCAAGGCGGAGATGGTGTACTTCGATATTAGGGGCGATTATTTGTTTCATATGTGGATGGGTTGAGATAGAGGATTTTGACTGAGGCTCACAGTTCCAGGTATTCTATTCACCACAGAGCCACCAAGATGTACCGTGACCTACGGAAAGTCTATTGGTGGAATGGCATGAAGAGGGACATAGCAGATTTTGTGGCTAAGTGTCCCAACTGTCAACAAGTGAAAGTAGAACATCAGAATCCGAGTGGTGTGACTCAGGATATTGATCTTCCTACTTGGAAGTGGGAAGCGATCAATAAGGACTTCATTACGGGCTTACCTCATACTCGCAGACAACATGATTTTATTCGGGTGATTATCGACAGGATGACTAAGTCATCCCACTTCTTGGCTGTTAAGACTACCAATTTAGTAGAGGATTATGCCAGTCTCTACATCTCTGAGATAGTTCGATTGCATGGGGTTCCATTGTCTATCATTTCATATAGGGGTACTCAGTTCACATCCCAGTTTTAGAGGTCGTTTCAGAAGGGCCTTGGTACTCAGGTGAGACTTAGCACAAATTTTCACCCATAGACAGATGGCCAGGCCGAGCATACTATCCAAACCTTAGAGTACATGTTGAGAGCTTGCGCGATTGATTTCAAAGGTAATTGGGAGGATCACTTACCTTTTATCGAGTTTTCCTACAACAACAGCTTCCACTCTATCATCCAAATGGCTCCCTATGAGGCACTTTATTGACGGAGGTGTAGGTCTCCTATTAGTTGGTTTGAGGTAGCTGAAGGAGCTTTGATTAGTCCAGATTCAGTTCATGAGACTATAGAGAAAGTTCAGATCATTAGGGAGAGGTTAAAGACCACTCAGAGTCAACAGAAATCATATGCAATGTGAGAAGGAGAGAGTTGGAGTTCGAGGTTGATGATTGGGTATTTCTAAGGGTGTCACCCATGAAGGTTATAATGAGGTTTGGTAAGAAAGGGAAACTTAGTCCCCTCTATGTTGGTCCCTACAGGATTCAAAGGAGAGTTGGTAGTGTATCTTATGAGTTGGAGTTGCCAACAGATCTTGAAGTGGTTCATATGGTTTTCCATATTTTCTTGTTGAAGAAGTGTGTCGGTGATCTGACCTTGATTGTACCCTTAGAGGATGTGAGTGTGAAGGATAGACTTACCTATGAAGAAGTTCCCATTGAAATCCTTGATCATCAAATTTGAAGGTTGAGGAACAAAGAAGTTACTTTGGAGGAATCTGTTAGTTGAGAGAGCTACTTGGGAAGCAGAAGTAGCAATGAAAGCCAAGTACCCTCATCTCTTTCCTTCCGATACAGTTTCAGATTGAGGTAATAGTTTCTTTCTTAGTATGTCCCTCCGATTATACTCAATCAGTTTTCCTCATAATCCTGGCATGTATTCATGTTTTCATAGTTAGTTCGGCCATGTTTTTAAGTTATAACCCAGTGTTCACATTTTGTTGGTTGGTATTGTCGTTTTTCTCTCAGTTTTCCTTACTTAGTCTTCATTCGAGGACGAATGATCCCAAGGGGGAGATATTGTAACACTCCAGAATTTAAACTAGCCATTAAACGTAGAATTCTGTAAATTTCTGATGTCTCCAAGGCTTACGGTCAGGTTCACGGTCCGTCATTTTGGATGATAACCCGTGAACTGATCCGTGGTTTGACCATCTATTTTTCCTTCTCTAAATATACGGGTCACTTCATAGATAGTGGTTTAGAACCACGACATGTCCTGTGATTCGTGGTCCTGATCATCACAGGACCCTCCATGAAGGGTCTTAGAAACCATAAGTCAGATGACGACCCGTTATTTATCTTCACGGGCCATCTTATCATCCATAATTCCTGAGGATCAGAGGATCCTCACTTCCCTAAGTTAAAACCATGAGTCACGGGACTGTCCATCATTTTATTTCACGGATCATTGAGTGACTCATGGAATGAAGGTTCAGCAGAGTCTCAAAAATGGTTTCAAAAACCACGAATCATTTCCACAACCCGTCATTTGCTTTTACAGTCCGTAGACCCACTCATGGTATATGAAGCCGAGTCGCTTTAGTAGTTTTTCAAGCGTATTTCCCAGGGGTATTTTTGTAATTATCCACCCTTTTAACTCCTAAGTGAGGTCGTTTGGGGTTATTCTGGGAGGGTTTTATCTCTAATTATCCTAAGTCTTCTCTCAAACCCTCATTCAAGTTCTAAAAACGGAAAAGAACATTCTCCAAGATCCAATCTAAGGTCCCTCCTATCATAGGTTAAGAAAGATTCGATTCAGGTATGTGGGTATTCAATAAGGGATTTCTTTCACCCTTATGCCCAAAACCCATGATTTTACTTTGATTTATGAAATTATGAAATTAGGGTTCTTTCCCAAATTAGGAAAATTTTATATATTCAGTTTTAAACCATCAATTCATACTTCCTCATACCTTACCCATGATTTATCCAAGATTTCTTAGGTGTTTTCAAAATCCCATGCATTGAGAATGAATTCTAGTATGATTTCACTAAATTGCATGTTTTCAAGTAAAAATTGGCATGTTTAGATAACATGACCTCAAGTATTATGAAATTGCATGCCTAATTCTTCAAGCTACAAATTTAGAAAAAAAGTATGTTTTGAGTTATGGCAATGCTAAGTTTTAAGACTTATAAATTGAGATTGGCATGATATTAGATATGTCCTTATTCTTTTCAATCAGTTTTGGTATTAGATATGTCACAAGTATTATATGGCTATATGTATATTTTTAGGAGTAGTATTTAGCGCCGAGTTAGACAGGGTGAGAATATCCTAAGTCCCAGACTACGTGCCTCCATAGGTTTTTAGCCCCTCAGTTGGGCATTAGAACTAGTGATCACACCAAGCTATGCCTTTATACCCTGGCAAGGTATATTGGGTCCTCTCGATGGGGTGGATACATTGGATTCCATATAGCTCACATGGTCTATGTCAGTTAGAGAACTTTCCACATAAATAGTTTTAAGTTTTTAAATGTTTTGACTCTTTGTCTTCAGACTTCAAAATTTCTACTATTACTTATGGTTTTCGGATATGTTTTAGCTTATGATATTGCATTGAGTCTTTCATTGCAGCTTTTACTATTATAGCATGATTTTAGTTTCAAGTACATTTAGCATGTTGCACTCCAAATTTTGCAAATCTCGCATACTCAGTACATCCTATAGTACTAACACATATTTTATGCTTCATCCTATTATGATGAAGATTCAGTCTCTCAATCTCAGACTCGTGGCTAGAGGTTAGCAGGTTTCCCAACTTCGAGTGGTGAGTCCTCATCCTTCGGGGACTAGTATCAGCTTAGCTACTTTTATGGTCTTATTCTTAGTACTTGGAGTTAGTTGGGGTCTTATCCCAGCAACTCATTATTCAGTTTAGAGGCTTCTCAGATATAGCTAGATATTATGTATTTGAGTTTCAGATTCTACTACTATTAAACCTCTATCTCATGTTTAGTTGGGTTGACTACTTCCATTATTTATGCTTATGTTATGTTGTTATCATGTTGCTTACGTCATGCTAAGACCAAAGGGTTAGCTTGGGGTCACTTGTAATCCTAAGTCTCGTGTTATTTATACTTTCGTTATGTTGTTATCATGCAGCCTTGCGCACATGGACAGGCGCACGCACATATACAAGGCAAGCGGAGTCCAGGCTAGGGGCCACTACAGTGGGCATGCGGGCTGGCCACCGTGCGCACGGGCTGGACACTAAGCGTACAGGAACGCGCACGTCGCCAAGCCACCACGCGGGCGATGGGCAAAGAGAGGTCAAGGCCAACGCCTTCAATGCTGATGTAGCCCTTTCTCTACATAGGCGAAAGGTTGGCTACTACTGCAAAAGCAACCAGCCAACAGCACTTTGGAAACTTGAAAATGTCATCGGATGGACCCTCAAAATTCATCAGGAGTCTCGTGAACGCAAATGAACTATGCTAATCAACCAAAAATGGCATTTCGAACTCAACAAAACTGATAAAAATTCCAACAGAGATTGTTTTAAGAAAAAGTGGGCCCCATGCCCAAAAATTAACTTTCACCAAAATACAACCCAATAGCACAAAATTTGTCAGGAAGCCTCGAGACCTGAACCAAAGGTCCTTCTAGTCCAAAGTCAATGTTTCAGAGCTAACAGCGTTAATGGAATTTCCATCTAAGGTCGTCTTCTATGAATATTGGTCCCTTTTTTAACAACCGGGTTTCTCATTATGGGTGAACCATTCGTGCCAATTCTTAGAGTTAGAAAACTCTAGGTTTGGGAGTTTGAAATTCTAGGCTAGACTAGTCTCGGTCAGTTTTGGAGCAAGGTATGGTCTAGGGCAATCCGGGTAAGAATTGAGTTAAATGTCTTTATTTGATCTAGTTTTCCATTTAGCTAAGACATAAAGGAGTCCGGGAGACTTTTTGAAATCGAATTGAAGTATGTAGAACTCCCGGAATCGAGGTTGACATGAAGGGATTATTCTGGGACATCGAGAAAATAAGTGTGTTGTAAAATAGACTAATTTTTCCATAGTAGTTGACACTCCACCATAGCGACCTCCGTCGTAGTAAAGAAAATACCGCTGCAGCAGAAGCCAACATCAGTCAGCCTCTGCCATAGTGGACGACTCTACTACGGTGGTACCACTATAGCGGAGTAGACCGCTATAGCAGAGCGCGATGGGATTTAATGCATAAACTTTCCCAAAACAGTTCAGTTTTTCTTCAAGATATTTTGGGAGAAGAAGGGGGCGATTTTGGGTGATTTCCATCTGTTTTTCACCATTTTTCATCCTAAAGGTAAGGATTCTACTCCCCAAACTCCGTAATATCTTTCCTATGCTATAGAATTGCTAGGGTTGGACTTGGGGAAAGGTTTGGGATAACCTAAGATTGTAGAATCCGGGGAAAAAGGGGAATTCTAGGGTGCTAGAGTTCTTGGGTATTGTTTATAGTTAATGGGTAATGATCACCAAGCTTAAATTCTCTAAATATATCGATATAAATGATAATATTAGGTGAATTAATAGCCAGAAAGGGTTGGGATGATCGTGGTTTGGCCTGGGGATTAGGATTTTATATAATCTGGATAATTTAGGCCAGTTAATAAACTATAATGTTTATGTGTTTATTTCTAGACCAAGAACAAGCAAGGGATCCTGAAAAAGGGAAAACTCCGGTATTGTAGAGCTTGATTATTTGAGGTAGGTGATGGTTATTGATTCCGTATGCAATGTATATTTGTGAACTTTTGTCTAAGTATTGCATGTGTTGCATGTTTAGGGAATGATTAGGAATGTCTAAGATTCTTGTTTTCAGTCTTGTGAAATGAACTAGGTGTTATTGCTTGTTGATTTACAAGTGTTGATGGTTCATTATTTGTGACTGTGGATTTATGTGACATTCGATTGGCTCGGGTACTACGCTTAGTACTAGTATACTAATAGTTGGCTCGGGTACCACGCCTGGTACAGGTATACTAATGGTTGGCTTGGGTACCACACCTGGTATGGGATATACTAACGGTTAGCACGGGTACCATGCCTGGTACGGGATATACTGACTGGTTAGCTTGGTTACCATGCTTGGTATGGGTTTATTTATTGCATTGTGCATTTGATTTGGTTCCATGAGTAGACTAGGTTGTGTTTATGAATTGTTATATTGCATTTTGGTCCATGAGAGGCCGGGTTGTTATATTAATCTATGAGTTTGGTCTTGGTGTAGATCGAGGTGTTATGTTACATGGTGAGTTTGGTCTTGGAGTAGATCGGGTTGTATGTTTGACACTTAGGTGTTGTCTAGAGGGGATCCAGGGTGGGTCCGGGATATGTAATGGGGCATAATTATTGTTTGTTGTGGATTGTTGATCATATTTGTGAAAGTGGATTACATGTGGGGACAAGCTAAGGAGAGACTTGTAGTCTAGAAGTACCTGTTGGCTTGTTTAAATATTTCCTTTACTGTTACTTGACTTTTGTACTGTTCATATACTGTTTATTTGGTACTGTCTGATGATCCTACCAGTACACGGTGGTTGTTTATTGATACTGCACTTGTGTTTCTTTTATGAGTATAGGGAATCTTCCGGCGGTTGACACACGACCTCACCTGTAGGCCTAATACTTCAAGATATCAAGGGTGAGCTATTTGATCGAGCTCCCTTGGTTTCTTTCTTATTGGTTGTAGCCCACTTGTTTCGAGCGTAGACTATTTTTTATTTCTGGGTTGCATCCCCGTACTCTAGATTTTGGTAGCATTTTGGTATGATGACTTTTAGATTCTAGGGAGGGATTTCCATAGGTTATTATAAAAGATTTAGACTATTTTGAATTGCTAGTTTATTTCTTGCATTTTGGTTTTGAGCTATTAGAACGGTTATGTTCGAGGTTATTGATAGTTTGTTCACCCGGGGTGGTTGGGTGGGTGCCATTCACGGTGGTCTGGGTTGTGACAAAAATGGTATCAGAGCCCTAGGTTCGTTGATCTCATTGTACCAAAATGGGTCTAGTAAAGTCTTGTGGAATGGTACAAAGACGTCTGTACTTCTCCGTGGGAAGCTATAGGACTTTAGGAAAAATATCTCTTCTTTCTTCCTTCGTGTTGTAATTTGATTCCAATTGGTATCTGGTGATACAAATTGGTATCTGACTCTTTCACTCTTCTGTCCATAGATGGTTTACACCAGGAACAACGGATCTAGAGTGTCGGTCTCAGTAGCAGACCTGGTTGTCAGAGGTAGGGGCAGGGGTAGGAGCAGAGGTCGAGGTAGAGCCACACCTGCCAGGGGTGGAGCTCAAGCTACTGCAGGAGCGTGAGAAGCAACCCCTCCCCCACCTAAGAAATAGGTTGTCAAAGGTGTGGAAGTTGTTGTGGAGGACGATGGGGAGGAAGCGGAGGCAGCACCAGCTGGAGGTGCGGGCCTTCCCTCTATGACTTCTGAAGCATTTCAGTAGGCTTGGAACTTCTTGAGTGGTTTGGTTGGTGCCGGAGCCACCCCCGCAGGGGTTGCAAATCAGGCTCTGGGAACTTAACTAGTAGACCCTATGGCTCCTAGGATGGATGCAGCTTCAAGCATAGGTGATTTCTTCAAGCCAATGCTAGGCCCCGTAATGACAGGAAATGAACATGAGATGCTGACCAAGTTTCTCAAGCTGAAACCTCCCACGTTTCAGCGTACTTGTAGGGAAGATGCGTATGAGTTCATCTTGGACTATTATGAAAGGTTTCACAAGCTGGGTATCGTGCGACAACATGGGGTGGAGTTCATCATATTCCAGCTGCAGGGTGATACTAAGCAGTATTGGAGATCTCATGTGGAGTGTCGGTCATTTGGTTTTCCTCCACTGACTTGGGAGGAGTTTTATGCTCTCTTCTTGGAGAAGTACGTACCCCATACTTTGAGGGACCAGAAAAAGGATGAGTTCTTGGCTTTGGAACAGGGAAACATGTCAGTCTCTTCTTATGAGGCAAAATTCCATGCTTTGTCTCATTTTGCTACTCAGTTGTTGGGTTCAGAAAAGGAGAGGGTTCAATTGTTCGTGAAGGGTCTGAATACTGAACTGCAGGTGTTGTTCGTGCATATGACTTTGGCGGAGAAGGGATTCAATAAAGTGGCAGATTATGTAAAGAAACTTGAGGAAGTCAAGCAAGCGGGGCAGGATAAAATGTTAGCCAAGAAGCCCCGGAATGAAGAGAATTATGGTGGCTCATACTCTAGGGGCCATAGTCAGTAGGTATACTCTGCCCATCCTATTCAATCAGCTCTGCCCACTACTATAGGCGGGCGTCCATGATCTAATCAGCAGTTTTCATCTCCTAGAGGCTAGGGAGCTTCCTATACATCTGCCAGCAGGCCTACACTTGATCGTGGTTGTTTCTATTGTGGTAATCTAGGACACTTTAAGAGGGAGTGCCCTCACACGAATATTGTTAATCAGGTTCAGCAGTAGTCTAAGATTGTAGTCTCGGCAAGTAGAGGTGGTTATGCTAGAGGTCATCAACAGTGTGGGCAAGATAACTTTCAGGGAGGCCAGGGAGATAGAGGAAAAGATGGCACGGGTAGAGGTGTGGCACAGCCAGCCAAGGAAGTAGCTCAGATTAATGATCGGGCTCAGTGTTATGCTTTTCCAGGGAGGACCAAGGCTGAAGCATCTGATGTTGTGATCACAGGTACCATTCTTATCTGTGATAGAATGGCTTCAGTACTATTTGATCCAGGTTCTACATATTCTTATGTGTCTATGAGTTTTTCTTTGGGTCTTGACTTGATATGTGATATCCTTGATTCCCCTATCCATGTTTCTACCTCGATTGGAGAGTCCGTGATTGTGACTCATATTTATCGTAATTGTTCTATTGTGTTCGTGGTGTTGCATGTGTGGGTAGACTTGATAATTCTTGATATGCTAGACTTTGACGTAATGTTGGGCATGATCTGGTTATCCCCTTGTCATGTTGTGTTGAATTGTAACACCAAGTATGTGGCTCTAGAAATTCCGGGTAAGGATAGGCTAGAGTGGGAAGGAGTGTACAAGGCCAAGCCAGTCAAGGTGATATCATTTGTTCGGGCTAGAAAGCTAGTGAGGAAGGGGTTTCTAGCCTTTTTGGCTCATCTTCGAGATGATAGTGTGGAGTCCCCATCTATTGAGTCAGTTCCAGTTGTTTTAGAGTTTCGAGAGGTGTTTCCAGCAGATTTGCCTGGTATGCCTCCGGACAGGGATATCAATTTTTGTATTGACTTGGAGCTGGGGACTCACCCAATTTCCATCCATCCTTATCGTATGGCTCTGACAGAGTTATGGGAGCTTAAGTCTCAGCTTCAGGAACTCCTAGATAAGGGATTTATCCATCCTAGTGCTTCGCCTTGGGGTGCTCCGATCTTGTTTGTGAAAAAAAAGGATGATAGTATGCGGATGTGCATAGATTACAAGCAACTGAACAAGGTCACCATCCGGAATAAGTACCCTTTACCCCGTATTGATGATCTTTTTGACCAATTACAGGGTGCATCTGTGTTTTTGAAAATTGACTTGAGGTCGGGATATCATCAGGTAAAGATTAGGCCTGAGGACATTCCTAAGACTGCTTTTTGGACTCGGTATGGACATTAAGAGTTCTTAGTGATGTCGTTTGGGTTGACCAATGCACCAGCAGCATTCATGAGTTTGATGAATGGGGTATTTAAATCTTACTTGGATTCATTCGTCATTGTTTTTATTGATGATATTTTGATCTACTCCAAGAGTACGGAGGAGCATGCTGAATATCTCCGTATAGTGTTAGACATTTTGAGTCATCAAAGGCTTTATGCGAAGTTCTCCAAGTGTGAGTTTTGGTTGACTTCAGTAGCATTCTTGGGGTATGTAGTGTCAGAAAAGAGGGTGATGGTAGATCCCCAGAAGATTGAGGCAGTCAAAAGTTGGGTCCGGCCTAGCTCGGTGACTGAGGTGAGATATTTTGTGGGACTTGCAAGCTACTATCTTAGGTTCATCAAGGATTTTGCACCTATTGCTACCCACTTGACAAGGCTGACTTAGAAGGAGGTACCGTTTGGGTGTTGTGTTGATGCAGGATAGGAATGTGATAGCATATGCTTCTAGGCAGTTGAGGGTTCATGAGAGGAACTATCCAACTAATGATTTATAGTTGGCAGTGGTGGTGTTTGCACTCAAGATTTGGATACACTATGTCTATGGTGTTAAGTGTGAGGTGCTTACTGATCATCGCAGACTGCAGCATGTTTTTACTCAGAAAGATTTGAATTTGAGGTAGAGAAGGTGGATGGAGCTGTTAAAGGACTATGATGTGACCATTCAGTACCATCTGGGTAAGGCTAATGTGGTGGCAAATGCATTGAACCAGAAGAAAGTTAGCATGGGCAGTCTAGCTTGTTTAGGAGTGTCCAAATGACCATTGGCAAGGGAGATTCAAGCCTTAGAATCTAAATTCATGCACTTGGGTATCTCAGAATAGGGTGGTGTATTGGCCAGTGTCGAGGTCAAATCCATATTCATGGAAGAGATGCAGGCTAAGCAGTTTCAGGATTCGCAGTTGAGCAAACTACGAAGTAAGGTAGTGTCCGAAGAGTCTAAGGATTCCACGTTAGACGTTTGTGGGGTTTTAAGTTTCATAGAAAGGATTTGTGTTCCTCGGGGTGATGATATGATTCAAAAGGTATTGGCAGAGGCTCATGGTTTGCGGTATTCGATTCATACAGGTGTAACCAAGATGTACAGAAATTTGAGGTAACTTTATTGGTGGCCTAGAATGAAAAGGGACATAGTGGATTTTGTGTCCAAGTGTCATAATTGCCAGCAGGTCAAGTATGAACACCAAAGGCCTGTAGGACTACTTCAAAGAATGACCATTCCAAAGTGGAAGTGGGAACAGATAGCCATGGATTTTATGGTGGGTCTCCCCAAGACTTTGGGGAAGTATGACTCTATTTGGGTCATTGTTGATAGGCTGACCAAGTCAGCTCATTTTTATTCCGGTCAGGGTGGATTTTAATTTGTAGCAATTGGCTAAGATCTATGTGAAGGAGATTGTGAGATTGCATGGGGTACCATTGTCCATCATTTCAGACAGGTGTACACAGTTAACCTCTAAGTTTTGGGGTAAGTTACTTGAAGAGTTGGATACACAACTCACCATTAGTATAACCTTCCATACTCAGACTGATGGTCAGTCGGAGAGGACGATTCAGGTATTGAAGGACATGCTGAGAGCATGTGTGATTGACTTCGGGGGTCATTGGGACTAGTTTCTACCATTGTGTGAGTTCACATACAACAATAGCTACCACTCCAGTATCGACATGGCACCGTTTGAGGCTCTATATGAGAGGAGTTATAGGTCACCTATAGGGTGGTTTGAGGAAGGCGATGTAAAGCCTTTGGGCGTAGACTTGGTAAGGAAAGCACAAGAAAAGGTAAGAGGCATTCAAGCCAAGCTCCTAGCTGCCTAAAGCAGGCAGAAGGAATATGCAGATTGCAAGGTAAGGGACATGGAATTTCAAATCCAGTAAGCAGGTATTGTTGAATGTGTCACCAATGAAGGGAGTTATGCATTTCGATAAGAAGGGCAAGCTCAGCACTTGGTTCATTGGACCGTTTGAAGTTCTTGAGATCCTAGGGCCAGTAGTTAATATATTAGCACTGCCGCCCAGTCTTTCGGGTGTCCATTCGGTATTCCATGTATCCATGCTGAAGCAATACCATGGGGATGGGGACTACACCATCAAGTGGGATGAGGTGTTATTTGATAAGGATCTTCACTATGAAGAGGAACCGATTTTGATTCTTGATCAGGAAGTTCAGATATTAAGGACAAAGGTGATAAGTGTGGTAAAGGCTCAATGGAAGCATTATTCGGTTGAGGAAGCCACTTTGGAAACCAAGAAGGACATGCGGGACAAGTACCCTCATCTGTTTGAGGATACAGGTACTACTCTTTTCGCTCTTTACTTTCTATATTTTTGGGTTTGATCATTCAGGGATGAATGATGGGTAAATTGGTATCTGTTTTAATGAATGGGTCCATCATTACAAGTGAACCATTCATGCCAATTCTTAGAGTTAGAAAACTCCGAGTTTGGGAGTTTGAAATTCTGGGATAGGCTAGTCTCAGCCAGTTTTGGAGCGACGTATGTTCTAGGATAATTCTGGTAAAGATTATGTTAAATGTATTGATTTGAGCTAGTTTTCCATTTATCTAAGATATAAAAGAGTTCGGGGGACTTTTCAGAATTGAATTCGGGTAAGTAGAACACCTGGAATCGAGGTTGACGTAAAGGGGTAGTTTCGGGATATGGGGAAAATAAGTGTGTTGTAAAATGGACCAATTTTGGAGACTTTACAACTTTCTATCCCGTGTCAACTGCCGTACCGGTTGACACTCCTCCATAGCGACCTCCGCCGTAGTGGAGAAAATACTGCTATAGCGAAAGTCAACATCGGTCAGCCTCTGCCATAGCGGATGACTCTGCTATGGTGGTACCGCTATAGCAGAGCGGACTGCTATAGTAGAGTGTGATGGTATTTAATGTAGAAACTTCCCCAAAACAGTTCAGTTTTTTTTCAAGATGTTTTGGGAGCAGAAGGGGGCGATTTTGGGCAATTTCCATCCGTTTTTCACCATTTTCATCCTAAAGGTAAGGATTCTACTCCACAAACTTGTAATATCTTTCTTACGCTATAGAATTGTTAGGGTGGACTTGGGGAAAGGTTTGGGATAACCTAGGATTGCAGAATCTAGGGAAAAAGGGGAATTCTAATGGTGCTAGAGTTCTTGGGTATTGTTTATAGTTAATGGGTAATGATCACGAAGCTTAAATTCTCTAAATGTATCAGTATAAATGATATTCTTAGGTGAATTAATGGTGGAAAAGCCCAAAAAAGATTGGGATGATCGTGGTTTGGCCTGGGATTAGGATTTTGTATAATCTGGGTAATTTAGGCCAGTTAATTAACTATAGTGTTTATGTGTTTGTTTCTAGACCAAGAACAAGCAAGGGATCCTGAAAAAGGGAAAGCTTCGGCATTGTGGAGCTTGATTATTCGAGGTAGGTGAGGTACTTTGGTCTAAGTATTTTATGTTGCATGTTTATGGAATGATTAGAAATGTCTAAGAGTCATGTTTTCAGTCTTGTGAAATGAACTAGTTGTTATTGCTTGTTGGTTTACAAGTGTTGATGGTTCATTGTTTGTGATTGTGGATTTATGTGATATTTGGTTGGCTCGGGTACTGTAATGACCCTCTAGGTCATTTTTCATTTTCCATGCTTTTTTTGCATTTTGAGCTTTCCCTCAGAGGCTACAGGTCATTTATGACTTGCCGGGACCGATGGTTTGGTGCCCAGGTCGTTCGTTAGGTTGTTATGACCATTTCTCTATTTTAGCCCTTAAAGTTGGAAAATCTTTAACTTCGGTCAACTTTCTTAGTAAACGTGCTCAGAATTAGATTCTGACAGTTTCGTTGTCTTTGGAATGGGGATTTTGGTCAAATGGGACCATTGGTTTGGGTATAAGGGCTTACGGTTTGGCTTTGTGCTGCTTTATGTGTTTTCAAGTCAGTTTGGCTGGTAGAGTTGACTTTCGTCAACATTCGGAGAAGACAGCCTCGGATGGAAATTTTGTCAGCGCCATTAGCTTCAAAATATCGACTTTGAGCTAGGGGTACCCTTGGTTTGGGTCCCGAGGCTTCCGGACTTGTTTTTGGATTTTGAGTTTTGAGTTGGTTTTGGGTGTAAGGCCCACTTTTCATTAAAACAATCTCTGTTAGGAGTTTAATCGATTCCATCGAGTCTGGAATGTCATTTCTAGTAGGGTAGCATGGTTGGTTTGTGTTCACGGGGTTCTGGATGATTCCTGAGGGTCCGTCGAAAGATTTTTGAACTTGGGGAAATTGTTGGTTGTTGCATTAAGTTGCAGACCCTTTTGCTCTTCGCGATCGCGAGGATCCCATCGTGTTTGCGATGGTCTGGTTTCTTGACTGTCGCGTTCGCAAAGGGTTTCCATTGCATTCGCAATGTAGCCGGCTGGGAACTGGCTTGGCTTCCTCTTCGCAAACGCGGCCTAGACCATCGCGATCGCGATGGTTGGGCCAGCTGTTCCTCGCGAACGCGGGAGTCCTGTCGCGATCGCGATGAAGGACCCTTGGAAGTCATATAAAACTTCAACTTCGTTTACTCTTTCTAAATTCTGAAAAACTCCATAGTTGAGCTCCCAATCTCCATTTTCCAGCTCCCTTGCTTCAGCACTCTTCATCCGATAAGTTCCCTCATCACCCCTCTCCTCTTTCCGTGTTTAGTCTCGTAATTCTCCTGTTAAAACTTCATTGTTGTGAATTCTTAAGGTTGGGGTGATCCTTTTGGGAAATCTAATCTTGTGGGGACTGCATGTTCTTGAATTCATGCAACTCATCCCCGTGACGTGTTTCTCTTATCGAGGTTGGTTTCCCCTTTTAAATTCTGAGCTTTTCTGTTTTAATTCCGTGAATTAGTAGCACTTCGGGGCTGTTCTAGGCCCCGAATCAAGCTCCCTTTGTGCCCAAACTTTGGCATGGGTTCCTTAACCCACCGCGAGTATAGTTGTGATTTTTGTTTTCTGTTTCATTGCACAGGCCCCGATGGTCATTTTTCTGACCCAATTTTTGGCTCGATTTTCCATATAGCAATATGGGTGTCATTCTTCTCATCTTGACACCTGGTTTATGTTCTTGATAGCGTGGTAGCTTTTCGAGGTTGTTCAAAAGGGGAAGGCACACAAGTGATGGTTCGTGTTGGCAGTTCTGTCCCGAGGTAGATTACGGTTTACCTTTTGGACTGATTTAGTTAGATAATCTATATTTGTATGTTACTGGAACACTAGGTTGGATTTTAGAGAGACTTTAGGCTTGAATCCTGTTTATCATGTTAATTGGCCATTTCGGGTTTTTAGCCTAGAACTTTATATTATCCTTAGCCTAGGAGCTTGCTTCTTCTGTGTGACTAGTATAGAATCCTTAGCATGTTTTTAGGAGGCTTTAGAAGTAGAATAGAGTTTTCCCGTGGTTTTTGCTTTTATTTCCGCTTTACCGCTTTATTCTATTAGTGTTTGTAATTGTGGGTCCGAGTCCATGGCTAGGATTTGGAAGGAGTTCCAGGTTAATTCTCTTGGTTTGGAGGGTATTCTTGCCCTGTTTGATCTGCTGGCGTGGTTTTTCCTCTGTTTGTGAACATTCATAATCTTATCGCATGGCATATCATTGGTACATGGATGGTTTTTCAAAGGTTTTTGGTTTGAGATGAGGCTTTACTACGGTTGTGGAGATTCAAGGCTTAAATAAAAATTACTTTGAGTATTACTATGGGGTTTTTGGAAAGAAAAGGAGAACTACTATTTTATGCATATATTTATAGTCCGATGCGGTATTTTGGACCCCCGATGTGTTATTCTTGGTAATTTACTCTCATATATACTTATTTATAGTCCGATGCAGTATTTCGAACCCCCGATGCATTATTCTAGGTATTTTACTATTTCACACATATATATATATATGGATAGTTTGATGTGGTATTCTGGGTGCCCGATGCAGTATTCCGGGTTTATATTATATTGTATTCATACATGCATCATCGTGCACGGCATTATATTTGCTTTGGCACGTGGATTAACTCTGGTTGGCTTGATGTTGTTTTCCTTTCCTTTTCTTTTGTTGGTTTATTGGCATGTCTCCAGATTTATGACTAGATTTAGGTGGATCCCTGTATAGCTATCTACTTTCGCCAAACTATGACCGAGAGTTTCTTGAAGCGCCAGTCGCGTAGGGCGACCGGGCCAGGCCAAATAATCTATTTATATATATTATCTTTCTGCGCTCGGTCGGCCTATGATGCCTACTGAGTACTCATTGCCTTGGTACTTATACTACACTCTGCATCTTTTTTTCTGATGCAGCACCTAGTACGAGCCACCCTCGCTGATCTCCTGTCATTCGAGACCCATTTTCGTTCAGATAGCGGTGAGCTCCAGGCGCTTTTAGAGACTTTACATGCTTTCCATCTTGTACATTCTGTCTATTTTGTATTTTAGATAGACAGCATCAGTTGTATATCTACTCCTTACTTTAGTCGCTCTTGTACTAGTGACACCAGGTACGGGTTGGTTCTTGAGTCTGTTTTGTCTCGTTGGTCACTTTAGGGCCTTCTTATGTATATTTTGTAAGCTGGTACGTATATATGCTATTGGCCCTATCTTTTCGTTATATCTTCCGCTTTTCTTTAGTTTAATTATTATTTATTGTCTTCCGTATATTTGGGTTAGGCTTGTCTATTGGGAGGTTATGTAGATTCCATCATGGCCCCATTTTGGATCGTGACAAAATGGTATCAGAGCTCTAGGTTCACCGGTCTCGCCAGTACAACAACAAAGTGTTGAGTAGAGTCTTGTGGATCAGTACGATGATGTCCATATCCAATCTACGAGAGGATATAGGACATTCCCTAGGAAAGACTTCGTTATGTTTGATTCCTTATCGTGCTTACTTGATTTGGTCAACTTCTAAGTATCTTTGTTTCACTCTTTCTCAGATGGTTCGGACGAGATTTGCAGCAGGTGAGGAAGAGGCCTCTGCGCCTGCAGTTAGAGCCCCAGCTTGGGGACGAGGTAGAGGTCAACCCAGGGGTCGAGGTAGGGCATGGGCTGTGGCACCATCTCGTGCCCAGGATAGAGTAGCATCACCAGAGCCTGAGGTTAGAGTGGATGAGGTTCAATATGAGTCGGAGCATGTTGGTACAGCCCAGCATCTGGTAGGTTTTGTGGCTACTCAGGTATTGCAGGACACCTTAGTTCGATTGTTGGGGTTTCTGGAGGTTATGACTCCACCAGTAGCTTTGCTGAGCACTCTGATTGGTTCTCAGGTTAGAGGTGAGGCTAAGACTTCAGCTCAGGCAGCATCATAGGGTTCAGGAGCGCAGTCTGCTACTGCGGATCCTAAATTTAAGGTACTATTGGTCCCTGCGGTTTCTCCCCCTCTTCCAGCCATGCCAGTTATGTCTTCTGAGGAGCAGAAGATGCTTGGTAGGTTCTTGAGATTGGGTCCTCCGAGGTTTTCAGGTGCTTCTCAGGAGGATGCGCATGAGTTTCTGACTAGCTGCCAGGAGAGGTTGCATAATTTGGGGTTAGTTGAATCTCATGGAGCCGATTACACCGCGTTTCAGCTGGATGGTCCAGTGAAATAGTGGTGGAGATCATATGTTTCTTGTACACCAATCGGGTTACCTCCACTTACTTCGGATCAATTCTCCACAACTTTTCTAGAGAAGTATGTGCCGCGTAGCATGAGGTAGCGTCTGATGGATCAGATTGTTGGGTTGGAGTAGGGCTCCATGACTATGTTTGAGTGTGAGGTTCAGTTCCATCAGTTGTCCAGACACGCGACTATGATTCTGTCCACCGAGCACGAGAGAGTACGCCAGTTTGTTTGAGGTTTGACCTTGCATCTCCGCTTGGCCACAAAGGGTATGGTGGCATCGATTCAGTATTTTCTGGAGGTAGTTTATCATACCCGTACTATTGAGGGGGTACTTGGCGAGGCCCAAGGGGGCAGCGATAAGAAGCCCCGCCATCAGGGCAGTTTCAGTGGTTTACAGGGCCGTGGTAGGGGCTACTATGGTAGAGGTCAGCACTAGAAGCGTTTCCAGCCGAGCCAGCCTGTTCAAGTGGAATTACAGACTACTGAGGGTCAGAGTATCCAGAGTATCATTCCTGCTCCATGAGGTGGTCATTCATGGTCTACAGGTCGTGGTGGTCATTCTGATTTGGTCGGGTCTTCACAGCGGAGTACATGGAGTCGGGTTTGTTATGAGTGTGTCAAGATGGGCCACTTTTCTAGAGAGTGCCCGATGGTACAGCACCCTAGGTGACAGGATCAGTTGGTTCAGGCCCCCAGGGCTCCAGCACTTCTAGCTAGAGGAGGTTCACAGGGTATAGGGGTGGTCCCCAGGGTACTAGAGGTGGTCCTCTGTCCGATAGGTCAAGTGGTTGTGGCAGTCAGGGCCACATGTATGCGGTTCCAGGCCGGACAGAGGTCGAGGCTTCAGATGTTGTGATTACAGGTATGATCTTCGTTTGTCATCAGTCTGCTTATACTTTGTTTGATCCGAGGTCTACATTCTCGTATGTATCTTCTTATTATGCTACTCGTCTGCAGTCTGCTTGTGAGTCTCTGCCTGTGACCTTGCACGTATCTACCCTAGTAGGTGATTCTTTAGTAGTGTATCAGGTGTATCAGGCTTGTGTGGTGACTATCTTGGGGTATGACACGTGGGTAGACTTGCTTGTCCTCGATATGGTCAATTTTGATATGATCTTGGGCATGGATTGGTTTTCATCTTATCATGCGGTCTTGGATTGTTTCGCCAAGACCGTTACTCTTTGGATGCCTGGTAGCCCTCTTATCATATGGAAGGGAGCCGATAGCCACATGCCGAGGGAAGTTATATCCTTTCTGAGCGCCCAATGGCTGGTTGGGAAGGGGTGTTGTAACACCCTAAGTTTTTCGGGCTATGAATTGAAACCGTTCTAAGTATGTAATGGGGTCCGAACCCAATAAACTCTATTATACCTTAGTGTTAAGATCAATTTGTACGTGTGAGGAAGTGCTATAGATGGGAATTAATGTCCTAAGGAAGCTCTAGCACAGGTTAAGTTCAAAGCTTCTCTACTGACTAAGTTTTCGTATAACTTTCTAATAGAGTCAACTTCAAACGATCCTTTCTCCCATTATATGAAGATTTACGTAGCTCATGACCACCAAATTAAAGTTTTTTAAGTCTTCCTTTGGGAGTTGTTAAGGTATCGGTAGGATGATCCTCCGTGCTGGTAGTAAGGCGTGATGGCTGAGATGTCTTCCTTCTTCTTCTTGATACCACCAATGGAACCTGACTGTATGGCCTTGCTTGCGGCTTGCAGTGCGACCATAGACTGAATTTTTCCGGACTTAATACCTTCCTCAATAAAGTCTCCCATCTTGACCAAGTCAGCGAACTTTTGGCCCATCATTGACATTATTTTGTCGAAGTAGACGCCTTCCTGAGCTCGGATAAAGTACTTAGAGAGTTCATTTTCGTCAAGTGGGGGCTGGATCCGAGCAGCCTCGGTCCTCCATCTCCATGAATATTCTTGAAATGATTCAGATGGCTTCTTTTGTATGTTAGCAAGTGAGAATCTGTCTGGAGTGATTTCGGTATTAAACCTGAAACGACTCATGAAATCTTCGGCCATTTCTTGCCAATCACGCCATTTGCGAGGGTCTTGGCGAGTGTACCAAGTCAGAGCTTCTCCCGACAGACTTCGAATGAACAGTTTCATCCTCAATTTCTCATTCCTTCCTACGCCGACCAGCTTGTCGCAATAGGCTCTTAGGTGTGCGTGGGGATCGCCCTTTCCATCAAATACATCAAATTTTGGTGGTTTGTACCCGACCGGCATATCGATGTCTGGGTGGATGCATAGGTCATCATAGTCCAGACTTTCGGTTCCCCTGGTGACTTGCATGCTTTTAAAAGCCCTTTTTAGGCTTTCAAGTTGAGCTGCTATCGACCTATCTTCATTTGACCGGACATCCCTCTCCAATCCTACGTACTGATCGACGTCATATGGTACTTTGACAGCCGTGTATGTTGCGAAAGTAGGGGCTTCAGTAGCATATACCGGTGGAACAGGCATTTCACAAGTGACATGTGCCTCCGGTATGTGCTGCATTGTTGGGTGAATTGGAACAGTGAAGTTCTGCGTAGGCAAGGAGAGATTAGGTGCAGCCCTAGCAGCGGGCGGGCGAGTAAGTAGATCTTGAGCATAAGTGGGAACAGGCGGTGTTTGCTTAGGCACATTTGTTAAGTCGGCGGGAGTGACCGGCCGCAACTCAGCATTTGGAAATTGGAATTGAGCGGGGAAGGTAGCAGCTGTAAGCTTGGTCAAATCCCGCACTTGGCGTAGTTCTTCTTTCAAGATCTCAATTTCTTGTGCCATGTTGGCCATTTGTTCGTCGTTTTGAGTGTCCATCAGTTTTTGAGAACTTTCGGCGCCATCTACTTGTACCATCGAGGCGTTGTTAGATTCTTCGCTCATTTTTCCTTTAGATCGGAGGTTGTATTGCGATTCCGCCAGTTTGCAAATCGACACAAATCAACTTTCTTGGGGGGTTTATAAGAAACATAAAGAAAAGAAAGGAAAGAAAAAGGAAACTATGTTAGTTTGGGAAATGTCGGAATATATAACAAATATATGCGCCAAGTTGGCGATATTCACACAAAAATGCGTCCTAATATGGAGCCTCGTTTTGCCAGAGGTAGGCCTACGCTGCATACAATTTGATGATAAATGATCCATTTTGAACACATTTAGGATTTGAGATAAACATGACTTTCATTACGAAAAATCTGGCTTTGAAAGCTTACAATAGATAGGCTGACGGGAGCCTGAAAATGAAAGACATGGGATGGACACTAGGGCGTACAAAGGGATGGGCCATGAGGCACCTTTAGGGAATATGAAAGGGGTACAATGGGAAAGGATAACCTAGGGCCACGTAGGACCGTCATCACTATCATCCTGTGGTGCTGGATGATACTCTGGAGATCCAGCGGAATGATGATACCTGGGCTCTGAGTCTGTCTCCATCATTCCTCCATTGTTAGGATCATAAAAGTTAGAGCCGGTCTCAGAAGCCTCCTCGGGATCTTCTTCCGGATCCTCTTCCTCAGGGTCTTCTTCCGGATCCTCTTCCAAGTCTTCCCCCATTTCTTCCTCCAGATCTTCTTCTGGATCCTCGGGATCTTCTTCTGGCTCCTCCTCCGGATCTTCTTCTGGATCCTCGGGATCTTCCTCTACCTTTGTTATCAAGTAGTTGACGGAGTCTGGGACAATCTGGTTGTACATTGGTGTTGTGATCTCCATGCGGGGAAGCACCTCTTCCCTAACCCATCTGACCCACTGGATATCTGCCAAATCCCTGGATCTTTCTGCGCTCGGTTGAGCCAAGTGGCTCACGGTCGTTTGCCAAGCGTAGTATTCCGGCGTACACCATTTGTCTCCTCCCATGTATAATGTGATCATATAATCCCATTCAGCCTGCAAGTTCATCATTTGTACCGTCGGTATCACGGCACCATAACTGTCCTCATATAACGCCATGTTTGACCACAAAGGTATGTCCTGGACCAAGCCGAACTGTCTTAAAACACGAAGAGGCGCATATGGCTGGATGCCTCCCAGTCCTATCAACTCGATGAAATACAAGTATTGAGTTCTGATGAAGGCCAATCCTGTCATCCAGGGATATCTCCACTAGATGAAATCTCCGGTAAGGTTAGTCAAGAATGTGCGCCATTCCTCTTCTCCAGTGGGTGCATATGTCCAATATCTCATGCGCTCTCTATGAGTCTGAATCCTGTTGCGGGCGTCGATACAGTAGTCCATCTGTGGGTGGCGGCGGTAGAAGTGTTCTACAGCCCAAATTTGCAATAACAAATTGCAGCCTCCAAAGAAGTTGTGTCCCCGTGTGCATGCGGACAACGATCGAAACATCTCAGCAAGGATCATGTGTACCAAGGTAAGTCTTTGCGGCTCTGCAAAGACGTTCATCACTATTGGCAGGATATTGAGGTCGATGCAATGAAACCTCATCGGGAAGATCATAGTTCCCAAAAAAGCCAACACAAAAACCCTCGGTCGCATGTATACCCACTGTCTGCGGGTACAGGCGAATTCACCTTGGTGTTCGTCAAAACTCTCGAGACGACCATATCTTTCGAAGAGGTAATCCAACTTCACCTTTCCTCCTTCCACATTTCTCAGTGATGGAAAAATGTGTAATCCTAACAGCCTCAGAAAGTCTGCCTTCTTTATGGGTGATGGGAGTACCGACACTCGTTCCCTTAGTGGTAGTTCAGCAAAATTACTAATCTCCTCCAAGGTAGGAGTGATCTCGAAATCCAGAAATTTGAAGGTCACAGTGGTTGGGTCCCAAAATTCCATTAATAAAGTGGTGAGGGTTTTGTCAGCTTGGATCCCCATAAGCGACAGCAAAGCCCCCAACTGCTCCCGTACCTCACCCCCATGCGCTACGCGGATGTTTCGCAACCACTTTTTTAGGTTGTCAGGTGCTGAGATAACCATCTGGATGTTTGGTAAGTTTTGGTTGATATTCATCTGAAAGAAAAAAGGTAAAGGGTATGATAAGTTTGTTTATCCCAAATCCATCATGTGTTTTAGTTTGGATCATTTACATCAATCACACACAAAGTATATGTCGTTGGGTTTTATGAAAAATCCGTTGACAATAAGGGCGGTTCCCTAAATGCAGTGTCAATCCCAAAGATCGTCCTGCCTAAGGCTATGCAACATGACCTATTTCTAGAATAAGAGTATTTTCCTAGATTTGAGAGTGGACTGAATAACTGCGAGACGGCACACTAACCTAAATGCACCGACCCTGAAACTAAGGAATCCAAAAGAAGGTTTGGGAGGGCATAAAACCCTCCGCGTGTACCACAGTGTGTGAGATGTGTACGGCCAAAGACTCGATAGAGAAATGCAAGTGAGAAAGCAGTAACAAGTAGTGTTTATCAATCAAACAAAGAGCGCAAGTTTGGATTTGGCTTGCGTCCTTTCAAACAAAGAATGATATAAATAAAGCAAATAATGTACTGCAAATAAACAAATATTCCAAATAATATTCATAAACTAAGCATGCTAAGGTAAAAACATAAGTTAAAATCCCCAGCGGAGTCGCCATTCTGTCGCGCCCTATTTTGAACTGGCCAAAATATGCTTGCAACATCCGGCTCTTTCTGCCTTTGTTTTGGAAAAGGGTTTAGAGTCGCCACCTAAATTTTAGGAAACTTAGGAAACCATTTTTTATGTAAAACTCTGTTTTAGTCTGCGAAAACGTTTGAGATTCTAAGTAAGAGTTTTGGTTACTCGAAGGGAAGGTGTTAGGCACCCTTCAGAGCCTATCCGAAGATAGTCCTTAAACTCAATTTAGAAAAATATTTGGGAAAAGTTATTTGCTCATTATTTGCTAAAAGGGTGATAAAAATGTGTTTTATTAATTTAAAGAAAACTCAAAGTATATGACACATGCTACTACAATAGGCAAAAATATAAAATATGCTTATGGTAAAAGATGAAACATATGTACGTACATGTCAAAATATATGAAAGTTTAATAGCAATGCCTTTATCGTAATTATAATTAAAGTATGTAGAACTTTATGATTTATAAGAATATATACTTTAAAAAAGCTATGCAAAAGAAATGAGAATGTTATTCATACAAATATACTTTTTGTAAAGTAAGAAATATATGTGGTTTTAGAGTTTTTGGGAAAAAGTTTATGACATGTTTATTGAAAGAGAATAAAGGTGATGTATGTATATTTAAAATATAAGAAATCATGTGAAAAGTTTATTATTTAAAAGGATTTGGACAAGTAAAAAATGTAGGAAATAAGTATACCGGTAGTAGAGAAAAATATAAGAGAAAAATCATATTTGTTTTGGTAAATGTATTTCATGTAAAAGAATAATTTGAAGACTTGAGTAGAGAACGAAAATTATTTGTTTTCATGTAAAGGAGACTTTTATTCATAAAGTAAAAATGAACATGCATTGAATATGAGAGAAAGTATTATGCACATAAAGGTAACTGTGATAAAATAATATATGTATAATTTAAGTAGGAAGAATGAGTAAGTAAAGATATAAATATATATACCTTGTAGTAGATAGCATATGACATATATATGCCTTGCGTTTTGAGGCCTTAAAAAATCTGAAAATCTCAAAATATATATATATAGAATATAGCAAAAATAGTTGTAAAATATTGGGGTTAGAATAAGAGAATACATAAGTTATTAATATATATAAAGAAGGCTTGCCTAAATTAGATAAAAGCATTCTATAATCTAAGGCCTAAGAATGACTAAAATTTGTTTGAAAATAAATTGAATCGCTAATTAATATTTTTTTTTGATTTTTTTGAAAATCTACCGCGAGTTATTTGAAATACGTTTTTCTTGAAACAAAGCCTAAGTTAATTAATCCTAAAAATCTGCACTATTTACCATTTCTTATTACTATTTTGAAAGTGTTTAACCACTAATTTTAAAGTATTTAAAAAGGGAAACCCGAAACATTTGCCTAAACTAAAAAGTGAAGGAAACTTACTTTCAAACTTTTAAGCTAAATAGAGTAATCCATGAAACTATAAACCGGAGAATAAATGTTAATCAAAATCACAAAGAAAAATACATATCCAAATAATACAAGGTTAGTCAAACAAATTCAAGTAATAAGAAAAGCATATAGAAAATAAAGGACTAAGTATGTTGAGTTCCTTTGGAGGAACTAGTCTCCTAATGAATGACTCCGAACACCGCGATAGTTCCTAATAGTTGTTCGACCCAAAACATATTTGGGCCGAGATTGAGTTTCAAATGAGAACTCCAACTCTCCGGGGTGTACATGAAACACAAAAAAAAGAGTAAAGGAGATTAGAAGATTGATCAAACAATTAGGAAACACACACAGATTAATGAAAGTGCATTACAAATTATTTTACCGTTAACTCGTTTGTTATAAATCCGGACAGTCCCATACGAATCGTCACCCCTTAAATGCTTAATTAACTGATTTTGTACTCCCTCACACATAATAAAAGATATCCAAGTACTTTAAACAAATAAAAGGCAAAATCAATCCCAAAAGGAACTAACAATTTTACCAACCAGTTGAATTATATTCTTATCCAAAATTAATCGATAAACAACGTTATCACTTAGGGACATCAGACATGAACCCAAATGAGACAAACACAACGGGATATTTGGATAACTATAGTAACCAAGTTCAAATATACTAGTTTGGGACAATTACTTGCCTTAGTTTGGACTATCACTTAATGCTGAAAATTATTAAGGCTTCTTTTCACTTGTTGCCTAAGGAAAATCATCTAAACGTACATCTGCATACACACACAGTGTACATATGCCTATATTTAAACTAAATAGGATGATGGGATTTTCTATGGAATAATTTTGCACACACTCATATTCGACAAGCCACTAACTTAGTGAATAGGTATTATTTCCGATCATAATCACACATGAGCACTTAAGAGCGTTAACATGAATGGTAACAGACCTCAAACAAAGTCAAATTTCCGAACAAAGCAGAGAAGCAGTCCATTCTTAATCCTATTTCAGGTCCTATGATTTGTTCTATTTACATTATAGTTGGTGGTTGCACCTAAGTTCTCATGTAAACAAACTAAGGAATTACACATGACATGCTTGGAAAAGAGTAACGACAACTAGTTCTTTTCAAACCAATTTAACACTACTTTATGAACTCATTTTAAACCTGTGTAATATTGAAATAATAGGCAACCAACATTGTGTTCATCTACGGCGAAGCTTATTGCTTATTTAACACCTTTAAAAACCTTTTACAAGCTAAGTTGCAAGCTGAATTATCTTATGAATGCAACCAAATGGGAAACTACCGCGTTCATAATGGCCCAAGTCGCATGCGACAACAGTTTTTTTTTAAAAAAAAAAAAACCACTAATCCATGCTTTTGAAACTGAAATTGATAGACAACTATTACACTTAAAATGGAGAACTTCATGGAATCTATTTCGAACTAATTCGGGGCTGCCACTTCCTTATGAGCACACGATCAACCATAGATGAAAGCAAACCAACAGAAACTGTTTTGTATTCCGCATTTCACGATTAAATCAGCAAATTACTATTCAACAGAAAACATGAATGGAAAACAAAGTTCAAACTTAAATCAAATGGTTGACATATCCTTGAAAAAAAAAATCTTCCAGTTAACTTCTAAACTTGCATTCAAACGTCCCGAAAGGCAACACAATAAAGTTCTCAAAGCGCACAGTTAATCCTCCTTTAAAGTTTAAAACTTGTGAAGCGCTTTTAAGCTAAGCCAAAAGCTGATTTTCATGCAAGCCTAGAACATATCAAAATAACTACTGCCATGTACAAGTATTCCAACCCCCAAAAGAAGTTACAATGATCCTGTAATAGCCGGCTGAACATACATCAAGTTTCAAGCCTCTTTCATGCCAAAATGAAGGTTGTCAACACCTTGCTTGCACACAACCAAACAACTATATAACTAAACCACTACTGCCACATTCCAATATTCAAATCGACATCATAGTGACGTTAAATAGATAGCCAACCACACTTAAAGTAAAACATCAAACTTCATAGACACTTATTCGATGAAGATAACCAAACGGGCAGAAAAACTACTTTTCATTTCACATCTTTTACGCCAAAAATCAGTCAGCTAAACGGCTAACATCCCGACTAAGCACACAATTAAAAATTTTCAAAACTAAGAGCAATGTAACTAAGACGGGATAGAATTTACCTTGTGTTGGGCAGCGATTGAGGCCGTCAAGTGTTGAGTTTCAAACTAGCTAACTCCGACTCCGACTCCGGTTATCCGAATAGGAAACAAAACAAAAAAAAGGGCAAGATCAGCGGTGCGTATGAGCCAATTGACAGTGAACAATCAGAGAACAAATTTGTGAGCGGTTTGTCCTAATTTTTAATCTGCCTTTTTGGGTCAATTTCATCCGTGGGTATAATGAAAACCCAAGGGTTCCTTTTATAGCCAAAATTTTAGGGCTCCAACGGTTCTTTCCAAGAATTCAAAATTAGAATTCTTGGAAAGCCAAGATGCCATAGGAAATGATGAAAATCAGAGAGAAAAGAAGATGCTTACCCCTTTTTTCAGGTTGATTTGAAAGAGAAAGCGACGGGTCGGAGGTGTAGAGCTCGGACCGTCGGGCAACGGTTGCATCCGTCGGGCAGCCGGCGGCGGGGGAGCTTTTTCAGCTCTGCTTTTTGGTGATGTTAAAGGGTGAGGGGACGGCTATAAAGGTGGAGGAGTAGAGGAGAGAAGGGTGAAGACCACCGGATTTTGCCATTATCCGGTGGTCTAGCGGCGGTGACCTTTTCGAGGCTGCAAAAAGTCTCCAAAAAGGGGAAGGGATAACGTGAGGTGATGGGAGAGGTGTTGTTGCCATTTGCCCGCCGGTACGAGGCGAAATCCGGTGGGTCTTTGGTGGTGAGGCGGCGAGAAAGGGGTTTGGGGGTGGTGGTCTGTCGGTCGGTTGAGAGTGGGGGGAGAGAAAAGAATTAGGGGTGTGTTTAGGTGTTTTAGCTGAAGGGATTTGGGCCGGGTCGGGGTGCTTTGGGCTGGGTCAGGCGGTTGGGTAGTGGGCTAGGAGTTTTGGGTCGGTTTTGGCTGAAAGAACATAAGAATTTGGCCCAAAAATTGGTAAAATGAATTAGTTTGTAGGAAAATTCAATTTTTCCTAATCGTTTTTCCACTTAATTAATTTAACGATGCTTCTTTCATCCCAATTAATTTTCAATACGTATATAGTTGACTTAAAAATGATTTTGATACACGTAATCGCGATCCTCAATCGATAGAACTATATTTAGGAAATACTATAGCGATACGACAAAATTTCATTTAGAGTTTGAAATAAAAGTTACTATACCAATATTTTGTTAAAGAGAATGAATTACAAAATATTTTTGGGGTGATTTTATAAGATACAATATTTTAGTAATTATTATTATAAAAAGTAAAGGAAATTATTTTTTTTTTAAAAATGATTATTTGTGCCAAAATTCATAAAAAATTAATACAAAAATAAGAAAATCATTTTGGAAAAGTCCTCGGGATTAAGAAGCATATAAAAATTAATTATGGGAAAAAGGAGGGCCAAAATTGGGTGTCAACACATGGTACTGTGCAGCATTGGGATTGTTCAGGACAACGTCAGCAAGTGGTGAGCCCTCCATCTTTCAGAAGGCGATTTACATATTTACGTTGAATCTGATTTTTAGTTTTATGGTATTATCGGGGTCATGTCCCGGCATATATATTTCATTCTTATGTTACAGGCTTCGTAGACCTATGTAGATGTTGTTTAAATATTTTGTTTCCAACACTTGGTAAACTCTTGAAATACATTTTTAGATGATTTTCCCAAATGGCTCTTTCTTCCGCAAGTATTTTATTAATTATGCTCATGATGTTATGCTAAGGGGTCTTCTTGGGCCTTCATTGGTCTGGGATGCCCGTTACGTCCAGGGCCTGGTCTCTGGGCGTGACAAACTTGGTATCAGAGCATAGTTCATGGTCCCAGGGTGTCTACAAAGTCGTGTCAAGTAGAGTCTTGCTTATGGGTGTGTTATGCACCACACTTATAATTAGGAGGCTACAAGATATTTAGAAAATGTTTCTCACTCTTTCATACTCTAGATCATGCGAAAGTGTTTCTCATAAGAAACTTATCCAGATTCCTACTATGCTCTAACTCTGCTAACTATGTTTACTTTTGAGGTGATAGAAGTACAAAGCTCAGACTCCTTACGATGTGATCCTATATGGTAGAGTTATCTAAAAGGTTATGAGACTGCACAAGGACTTAAGAGGAGTCCATTAGTGCGTCAAAGTCTATTAATTCCAAGAGTAAACCCCCCTATCTTCATGAATCATGTGTTTGAGCCTAGGTGAATTGTGTTCTCAAACCCTTTTGAAATTTTAGTTACAACTGTCATGCTCAAGGGGGGGAAAGGTGTATATGCGAGTGTTGGGATAACATTTTCACTCAAGAGCATATAAACTAGGGGTTTATGAGATGAGTAGTGAGATTATCCCAAAGCTAGAGACATATGGGGTCACGAGTTTAAAAGCCAGAGAGTGCAAGTAGTGAATGATCAAAAAAGGCAGCTAGAGTCTTGTACCCACTAAATGAGTGATAGAGGTGGTATACCCATATGGTGTGGGTTTTAGTGTAGCAAAATTAGCAAATCTTATGGAAAATGGTGGACCAAGAGTGGTTAGTTATGATGTTGTTGAATTTTTTAAAATAGGAAAGGAGCTTATGGTGGCTGGTTATTGTAGTAGAATAGATCAATTATAGGTTGTGAATGTAAGGATAAACTGGTTATGAATTTATAAGTTTAGACTTTGTTTTGAGGTCTTGAAGAGGGAGACTTAGTGATGTTTATGGATCTACGAAAGTAGTTTAAGTGCATGTATGGATAAGTAGAGGTGATGTGAGAAAGAATAGCGTGCTAATGGGCTGTAACAGGTTATATTGTAAGATTAAGATTGACTATTCTTATCATGTGGTTTAAGTAGACCCTGACTTGAATTTATCTAGTATTTGTAAGCCAACATAGTAGGTGAGAAGTTGTGTCATGAATGTTAAGGTGCAGTGGTAATATTGTGAACGAGATTTGGCTTGTAAGCCGTAGTATATTGAAGAATGAGTTAAGATAGATCACTCTGTCAAAGTTGTGGTGGATTAGTATTTCTTGATTTCTATCTGGTAGTTGTAAGCCTGAATAGCATGCTAAGTTTTGATGTTAACCTTACCTAGTGCTAGACACTAAGGTTGAGTTGTGGATAGTCATCAAGGTAGAAAAAAAGGTGATAGTAGGGAATGATAATATTACTTTTATGAGACTGATCTAGTAGGCTTGACATGGTGCATGAGAGGGCTATTGTTGATAACTTAGGGAAGGTTAGAATGTGTAAGCATGATATATTCATGAGAACTAGTGTTGAAATCGTGAATGGTGGCTAAGTCATTAGAGGATAAGAGCCTTAAGTTGGTAAGACCAAGGTGTACTCGGTTTTAAGTTTATAAGTTCTATGGGTACATAGTTAATATTCTTGAATTACTTTATTCGGAGAAGGCTAAGTAGTAATTATTTGGTGTCCATTATAATGAATTAAGGGGATTATAGATCTAAGTGGACGTTGTTGATCCTCATAGTATTATCTTAAAATTTGTTGAATTGGGTGGATATGAGAGTTGATAAATGCTAGTAGACTAAGGAGCGGAGAATAGATGTTTAAGTGTTGGAGAACGTGGATGTGTGTGCCCAAGAAAGTTAAGTTTTGCTATTTTGTCTATAAGGTTAGCATAAGTTAAGAATAGTGTCTCTGAAGGCAATGGCCTAGAAAGAAGTTGGTAAAATCTTTCCAAATATAATATTTGGGTGAGATTAGCATTCATGGGTATAGTGATACCCTGCAGTGCCGAGTGTTGTACTTATAGATCTTTTTACAGCATAGGTCTGCAGGCCTAATATAGTGACCTTTGCGCTAAGGGGGAGATGATGAGGTGTTGAACCAAGAAAAGTCTCGAGTTTTTAGTTGTGATGAGTTTCAGAAGAGGGTTATGATGTGTGCCATAGCAACCCATTCTTATTCTTGCATATTCCTTATAATTCAACTTAAGAGGATACTCTACCCATGTATTATGCCTTTGAATCATGCCTAGGTCTGAGGGTCAAATTTTCTATGTAGACTCTTAACAATGCTCTGTCATTTGAAATGAAAGTGATAGAGTCTCCCAGCGATTTAAATATTTCTTTATTGTTCCAGGGATCCAAAGTATATGTTACGATGCTCATGATCCATGAACCCATATCTCATATTATGTTTAGTCCTATTAACTCAAGCTTCATGATATGTCCAAAATGACTATTGAAATCATGCTACATCATGTACACACTCAGTTCAGACTTCTTGAAAGATTTGCGCTTTTGATCTTCTTTCTCTAAGCCCTATGTGCATCCACATCTTGATAGTTATGGAGGGTTATGGTATGTCTATACTCTAAACAACCCTCAGTTTACATCTTGTGTGTTAAGAATATGAAGTACCCATGCCCATCGCACCGGGTTCTCCATATCTCATCTTGAGTGACAAGGTCACATTAAGTATAACTCAATATCGAAAGACATTCATGTATCCCCAATGCTCATGCTCTTGTTAAAGATGTTCATTTCATACTCCATGTTTATGGTCAAGATTTAGGTCTGTATTTCAAGTTCATGCTCACAATTGATTCCTTCAGAAACGTTTATCTTATGTCGGGGCAACTATCTGTAATGGAATATAAGTCGTGGTCTAGATGGAAGGTAGTAGATGTTTCTTTTTTCGTGGTGGCTACGTGTGATTGTGTCACCTAATTTGCTAAGTGTGGATGAGGTGCGAGATGAGGATTAATTATGTGAAATAGTTAGAGGGGAATATATGATGTGTCTCCTTGTAGAAGTTCAAGAATTATTGATTATGGGGATGCTTGAAAGAATTCTTTGGTAGTTTTAGCTACATATAAGCCGGAAAGGAATATAGTAATAGGCTTGAATGTGATGTTGAATACTTGTGGGAAATTGCTTCTTGTGAAAATTAACTTCTTGTTAAAAGTTTGAGCTTGATTGATTAAGGTGATTCTTGGAGTATAAATCTAAATGTAAAAAGAGACTTTGACGAGTTTAGAATAAACCCAAGGGCTGATCACGTTTAGGAAGAAAGTTCCTATAAGGGTTTAGCGTATAGAATCTCGTAATTCAGACTAGTAGGATCACATTAGATGTAGCACTTTATGCCTTCGAGTTAGACTTGAACAAAGTGAGAGCAAGATGTTAGGTGCAGACCGTAGTAGCTATATACGCCAATGGGAAAATTTCAAGTCTTAAGTGGTGATGTGTAGTATTCAGAGGAGGTTATATATTTGAAAGGTGTTGCTAAATCTAAGGTCTTTTAGCCTTATCATTTAAGATGGGGATACTTCTATTCATGCATCCAGCAAAATCCTTATTTCATGACAGGTGTCAATTTCAATTCATGCTTATGATTTCCAAGATTTCATGCCTTACATTAGTATGATCATGTTCCATAAAACTTATGTTCTAGATCATGTCTATGCCAAGTCTCATATGTCTCTCGATTCCTACTCATACGATTTACTTGATGTTGTTATCGAGCACCTCTTCATGTCCTTTTGATTTTTGTTTAAAAGAGAATTCTTGGTGTGAATTTATAGCCTTTACTTCCTTACTCGTATGTCTTTAATAAGTCCTTACCCATCATTCGAGGACGAATGATCCCAAGGGGGAGATATTCTAACACCCCAAGTTTTTCGGGCTAAGAATTGAAACCGTTCTAAGTATGTAGTGGGGTCCGAACCCAATAAACTCTATTATACCTTAGTGTTAAGATAAATTTGTGCGTGTGGGGAAGTTCTATGTATGGGAATTAATGTCCTAAGGAAGCTCTAGCACATGTTAAGTTGAAAGATTCTCTACCGACTAAGTTTTCGTATAACTTTCTAATAGAGTCAACTTCAAACGATCCTTTCTCCCATTATATAAAGAGTTATGTATCTCATGACACACCAAATTAAAGGTTTTTGAGTCTTCTTTCCAACGCCACCAACCGCGCATCGATCCAAGTCCTGAGTAAAAATTTATATCTATTTTACTAGATGCTGCCCAGTCTATGCGGCTAGCCGCGCGAATGAGGTGTCAGCTGCGCGGGGAAGACAGCACTACTGCCACTTCTGCGCGACCAGTGCGCGTTCAAGGCTCCATTCATGCGGCCGTGCACGATAAAACACTGTATAAGCATCCTAAGGTCAGTTTTTCCGAAAATTCTCATTCTTTCTCTCTTCTTTCAAGCCCTAAGTTGGTTTTCTCTCCTCTCCCCACCCTCCTACACCAAGGTACGTTCCCCTTATGTATTTAAAGGTATTCCAAATCTTTTCTAATCATTAATTATGAATTTCTAACAAGATTCTTCACAAAAACCTTAATGTTTTCAAGAAAGGCTAAGGCTAGGGTTTCTATCCAAAGAGTTCCTTTCCAAATCCTTCTTCTCCAAGGTATGTTGAACAATCCTCTTTCAACTAAATCTATTATTGTTTGATTTCTTGACTATGAAAGAGGTTTTTATGCAAGTTTTGAATGTGGGTTGTTGAATGATTTTTGAAAGGAAGATTTATATAAAGTTTGCAAACCCATGCCTATGAAATTACTCTTTGGTTATGAATTTCCTTGAGAATGGAGGATTATTACTTGAAATATGAAACCCTATTATTATGAAAAGCTTTTGGGGCAGATTAAAAGTCATGATTCTTTTGTAATTATTTTACTATTTAAATCTTGACTTTTGGACGGAAGGAAAAAGGATTTCTACGTCCCTCGATTTGAAAATGGTTGCTAACTAATGATGAAATTGTCAACTTTTGAGGGATATGTTAAATGTATTTAAATCCTTTAAAATGCTGGGACTAATTATGTATGATTTTATGAACGATTATTGCATGATATGCATGACTTGCAAGTCTTGGTATGACGATACCAACTTGCGAATGCCTCAAGAATGTTAAGTGTCCCAAATGAATGTTTTATGTATTGTTTTGAGAAGACTAAAAGATGGGCTTAAGAGAATTAGATGGTTAACCGAGAAGGTATGAGTTCGAAAGGCTCACTACCCAAAACCTATGTTTGCTGACATAGGGTATGGTTCGCTCCTTAAGTGGACGACTTTATGCTTCTCCTCTATGAGGATGATTTATGTAGGCCTTTTATGCTGTTATATACAGAAGGATCCCGATTCATGCGGCAAACATGGATTGGGGCTTAGTCGATCGAGCGTTGATCAGACCCACATAGCCCGTGGTCTATTATATATGATGTGTCAGTTAAACCATCTAGTTCAGAAGTAATGTAAATCAATGTTTTGTTTGATGATTGAGGAATTGCCCTATATTCTATTTTCATTATCTATGTTATGTTTTATGACTTTACAAACTATTATGTCCATTCCCCTGGGATGCATGCCAGTACTCATCGTAATGACTGTCCTCGAATGCTATGTCATTTCATGATGTAGGTTCCGAAACACTTTCTCATAGTACTGTATAGCATTGGGATTGTTTGGGACAACATCAAAAAGTGGTGAGCCCTCCATCTTTCGAAAGGTGATTTACATATTTATGTTGACTCTAAGTTTTAGTTTTATGGTATTGTTGGGGTCATGTTCTGGCATAGATATTTCATTTTTGTGTTAGAGGCTTCGTAGACCTATGTAGATGTTGTTTAAATATTTTGTTCCCAACACTTGGTAAACTCTTGAAATATATTTTTAGATGATTTTCACAAATGGGTCTTTCTTTCGCAAGTATTTTATTAATTATGCTCATGATGTTATGCTAAGGGGTCTTCTTGGGCCTTCAGTGGTCTTGGATGCCCGTTACGTCCAGGGCCTGGTCTCGGGGCATTACAGGTGCTTAGCTTATCTTGCCTACGTCCGTTATACTAGTGCCACCACACCTCCTCTTGAGTATGTTACTGTGGTTTGTGAGTATTTAGATATATTTCCTTTCGATCTTCTGGGTCTTCCTCCTGATCGTAACATTGATTTTGGTATCGATGTCGAGTCGGGCACCAAGCCCATTTCCATTTCCGCCATATCGGATGGCAACTGCTGAGTTGAGGGAGCTTAAGGATCAGCTCCAGGATCTATTGAGTAGAGGGTTCATCTGGCCTAGTGTGTCTCCGTGGGGTGCTTTAGGTTTATTTGTGAAGAGAAGGACGGGTCTATGCATATGTGTGTTGACTACAGGCAGCTGAATAAGGTGATAGTTAAGAACAGATATCCGATGTCGCGTATTGATGACTTGTTTAACCAGCTACAGGGTGCAGCAGTGTTCTCTAAGATAGATTTGAGGTTCGGTTATCACCAGTTGAGGATTAGAGCCGAGGACATCCCAAAGACTTCATTTAGGACTCGATACAGCCATTATGAGTTCCTAGTCATGTTTTTTGGGTTGTCCAATGCCCCAGCAGCATTTATAGAGTTGATGAACTGTGTGTTCACTGCCTGCTTGGATTCGTTCATGATTGTGTTCATCGATGACATTCTGATTTATTCGAGGAGTAGGCAGGAGCATGAGTAGCATCATAGAGTTGTACTTCAGGCTTTGCGAGACCACCAGTTATATGCCAAATTCACTAAGTGTGAGTTTTGGCTTGAGTCTGTGGCATTCTTGGGGCACGTGGTGTCCAAGGATGGGATTATGGTAGATCCGGTGAAGATTGTAGCAGTTCATGATTGGGCTAGGCCTACTTCTCCTACCAAGGTTCGCAGTTTCGTTGGGTTAGCAGGTTATTACAGACGGTTTGTGAAGGGATTTTCTTTGATAGCAGCTTCATTGACTAGGTTGACTCAGAAGAATGTTCCCTTCCAGTGTTCAGATGAGTGTGAGGCGAGCTTTCTTAAGCTTAAGGCCTTGTTGACTTCAGCTCTGATTCTTACTGTTCCGCTCGAGGGTCAGGGTTTCACCGTATATTATGATGCATCAGGTATTGGTTTCGGTTGTGTATTAATGCAGCAGGTTCAGGTTATTGCTTATGCTTCTAGACAGTTAAAGGTTCAAGAGAGGAACTACCCCACACATGACTTGGAGTTAGCAGCGGTAGTCTTCGCATTGATGATGTGGAGGCATTATCTCTATGGCATGCATTGTGAGATCTTTACTGACCATTGTAGTCTTTAGTACATTTTTATCCAGAAGGATCTAAATTTGAGGCAGCGTAGGTGGTTGGAGTTACTGAAGGACTATGTCATCTCTATTCTCTATCATCTGGGCAAGGCAAATGTGGTAGCGGATGCCTTGAGCCAGAAGGCAGTGAGTATGGGTAGCTTGGCTTTCTTAGCTGCAGAGGAGCGACCTTTAGCTTGGGACATCCAGTCCTTGGCTAATAGGTTGGTTCGACTTGACATTTCTGAGTCGGGCCATATTCTTTCTTATGTTGAGGCTAGGTCTTCCTTGTTGGAGAAAATTCGAGCACATCAGTTTGATGATACGAGATTGAGGATCATTCATGACAAGGTGTTGAGTGGTGAGGCTAAAAAGACGACTTTAGATTCAGAGGGTGTTCTGAGGATCGAGGGTCGTATCTCTGTTCCTAGAGTTGGTGATTTGCTCAGATTGATACTGGAGGAGGCTCATTGTTCTAGATATTCCATTCATCCTGGGGAAGCTAAGATGTATCGTGACTTGAGGTAGAACTACTGGTGATGTGGGATGAAGAGGGATATTTTGTCTTTTGTATCCAGGTGCTTGAACTATCAGTAGGTGAAGTTTGAGCACCAGAGGCCAGGTGGTTTATCACAGAGGCTACCCATTCCGGAGTGGAAATGGGAGTGTATACCCATGGACTTTGTAGTCAAATTGCCACGTACTTTGCGGAGATTTGATGCTATTTGGGTTATTGTGGATAGGTTGATGATGTCTGCTCACTTTTTACCGGTTCAGACTTCCTACAGTTCTGAGAGGCTGGCTTAGATCAATATTCGGGAGATTGTCCATTTGCTTGGTGTACCAGTTTCTATCATCTCGCACTTTTGGCAGTCTATTCAAGAAGAGTTGAGTACTAGAGTTGAGCTTAGCATTGCTTTTCATCTGCAGACAAATGGCCAGTCAGAGCGCACTATTCAAGTTCTGGAGGATATGTTGCGAGCTTGCGTTATAGATTTTGGAGGTCAGTGGGACCAGTGTTTAGCCTTGAAAGATCTTGCATATAATAATAATTACCATTCCAGCATCCAGATGGCTCCGTTTGAAGCTTTGTATGGTAGGCAGTGCAGAACTCTGGTGGGCTGGTTTGATGCTTTTGAGGTTAGGCCCTGGGGTACCGATTTGCTTTGTGATTCTATGGATAGAGTTCGGGTTATTCAGGAGATACTTCATACTGCCCAGAGTAGGCAGAAGAGTTATGTTGACCGGAGAGTTTGACATCTTGATTTTATGGTTTGTGACAGTGTATTCCTTCGAGTATCGCCCATGAAGGGTGTGATGAGGTCCGGGAGGAAGGGTAAGATCAGTTCGAGGTTCATTGGGCCATTCGAGACCCTTCGTCGTATTGGAGAGGTTGCTTATGAGTTAGCCTTGCCTCCTGCTCTTTCTAGTGTGCATCCTTTGTTTCATGTTTCTATGATATGGTGGTACATTTTGGATGAGTCTCATGTGCTTCAATTAGAGTCAGTTCAGTTGGATGAGTCCTTAGCCTTTGAGGAGGATCATGTTGCAATTTTGGACATGCAGGTTAGGAAATTGAGGTCCAAGGAGATTCTATCAGTTAAAGTTCAGGGGTGGCATCATCCTATTAAGGAGTCTACTTGGGAGATCGAGACTGACATGCAGACCAGTTATCCTTGCCTTTTCGAGTCTTCAGGTACTATCTTTTTTCTAACTTTCGCGGATGAAAGTTCTTTTAGTAGTGGATGTTGTAATGATCCTCCAGGTCAATTTTTGTTTTCCATGCTTTTTCTGCATTTCGAGCTTTCTCTCAGTGGCTATAGGTCATTTATGACTTATCGATACTGGCGGTTTGGTGCCCGGGCCGTTCATTAGGTCGTTATGACCATTTCCTTGTTTTAGCCCTTAAAGTTGGAAAATCTTTGACTTCGGTCAACTTTCTTGGTAAACACGCTCTGAATCAGATTTCGATAGTTCCGTTGGCTCCAAAATGGAGATTTTGGTCTAGTGGGACCATTGGCTTGGGTCTGAGGGCTTTCAATTTGGTTTTGTGCTGCTTTATGTGTTTTCAAGTTAGTTTGGCTGGTAGGGTTAACTTTGGTTAACATTCGGAGAAGATGGCCTCGGATGGAAATTCCATCAATGTCGTTAGCTCTGGAATGTCGACTTTGGGCTAGGGGGATCTTTGGTTTGGGTCCCAAGTCTTCCAGACTTGTTTTTGGATTTTGAGTTTTGAGTTGGTTTTGGGCGTGGGGACCACTTTTCATTAAAACAATCTTCGTTGGGAGTTTCATCGATTCCATTGTGTCCGAAATGTCATTTCTGGTAGGGTAGCATGGTTGGTTTGTGTTCACGGGGTTCCGAATAAATCCCGAGGGTCCGTCAGAAGATTTTTGGACTTAGGGAAATTGTTGGTTCCTGCATTAAGTTGCAGACCCTTTTGCTCTTCGCGATCGCGAGGATCCCATTGCATTCGCGATGGTCTGGTTTCTTGACCATCGCATTTGCGAAGGGTTTCCATCTCATTCATGATGTATCCGGCTGTGACCTGGCTTGGCTTTCTCTTCACGAACGCTGCCTGGACCATCACAATTGTGATGATTGGGCCAGATGTTCCTCGGGAAAGTAGGGGTCCTGTCACCATTGCGATGAAGGACCCCTGACAGTTATATAAAACTTCAACTTCGTTTTCTCTTTCTAAACTCTGAAAAACTCCATATCTGAGCTCCCAAGCTCCATTTTCCAGCTCCCTTGCTTCAGCATTCTTCATCTGGTAAGTTCCCTCATCACCCCTCTCCTCCTTTCGTGTTTAGTCTCGTAATTCTCCCGCTAAAATTCCATTGTTGTGAATTCTTAAGGTTGGGGTGATCCTTGTGGGAAATATGATCTTGTGGGGACTGCATGTTCTTGAATTGGTGCAATTCATCCCCGTGATGTGTTTCTCTTATCGAGGTTGGTTTCTGCCTTTAAATTCCGAGCTTTTCAGTTTTAATTCTGTGAATTACTAGCACCTCGGGGCTGTTTTAGGCCGCGAATCGAGCTCCATTCGCACCCAAACTTTGGGTGGGTTCCTTAACCCACCACGAGCATAGTTGTGATTTTTGTTTTCTGTTTTGTTGCGCAGGCCTCGAGGGTCATTTTTTCGACCCAATTTTTGGCCTGATTTTCTGTATAGCAATATGGGTGTCATTCTTCTTGTCTTGACACCTGGTTTATGTTCTTGATTTCTGAGGATGTTCGGAAGGAGAAGGCACAAGAATGACGGTTCATGTTGGCAGTTCGGCCCCGAGGTAGGTTATGATTTACCTTTTAGACTAATTTAGTTAGATAATATATATTTGTATGTTACTGGAACACTAGGTTGGATTTTGATAGACTTTAGGTTTGAATCCTGTTTATCATGTTAATTGGCCATTTTGGGTTTTTAGCCTAGAACTGTATGTTATCCTTAGCCTAGGAGCTTGCTTCTTCTGTGTGACTAGTATAGAATCCTTATCATGTTTTTAGGAGACTTTAGAAGTAGAATGGAGTTTTCTCGTGGTTTTCGCTTTTATTTCAGCTTTACCGCTTTATTCTATTGTTGTGTGTAACTGTGGGCCCAAGGCCATGGATAGTATTTTGACGGAGTCTAGGTTAGTTCTCTTGGTTTGGAGGATATTCTTGCCTTGTTTGATCTGATGCTGTGGTTTTTCCTCTGTTTGTGAACATTCATACTCATATCGCATGGCATATCATTGGTACAACATGGATGGTTTTTCAAAGGTTTTTGGTTTGAGATGAGGCTTTACTCCGATTGTGGAGATTTCTGGGCTTAAATAAAAATTACTTTGAGTATTACAATGGGATTTTTGGAAAGAAAAGGAGAACTACTATTTTATGCATATATTTATAGTCCGATACGGTATTCCAGACTCCTGATGCATTATTCTGGGTATTTTACTCTCATATATACTTATTTATAGTCCAATGCGGTATTCTGGACCCCCGATGGGTTATTTCGAGTATTTTACTCTTTCACATATATATATGCATAGTCCGATGCGGTATTCTGGGCACCCGATGTGGTATTCCAGGTTTATATTATATTGCATTCATACATGCATCATCGTGCACCGCATTGCATATGCTTTGGCACGTGGATTAACTTTGGTTGGCTTGATGTTGTTTTCCTTTCATTTTCTTTTGTTAGTTTATTAGCATGTCTTCGTCTTTATGACTAGATTTAGGTGGTTCCTTGTATATCTAGCTTCTTTCCTGTAATCTATTTATATATATTATCTTTTTGTGCTCGGTCGGCCTATGATGCCTACTGAGTACCCGTTGCCTTGGTACTCATACTACACTCTGCATCTCTTTTTCTGATGCAGCACTTAGTACGAGCCACCCTCGTTGATCTCTTGTCATTCGAGACCCGTTGTTGTTCGGATTACGGTGAGCTCCCGGCGCTTTTGGATACTTTACATGCTTTTCAACTTGTACATTCTATCTATATTTTGTATTTTGGATAGAAAACATTTGTTGTATAGCTACTCCTTACTTTAGTCGCTCTTGTACTAGTGACACCAGGTCCGGGTTGGTTTTCGAGTCTTTTTTGTCTCATTGGTCACTTTAGGGCCTTTTTATGTATATTTTGTACGATGGTATGTATATATGCTATTGGCCCTATCTTTTCGTTATATCTTCCACTTTTCTTTAGTTTAATTATTATTTATTGTCTTCTGCATGTTTGGGTTAGGCTTGTCTACTGGGGGTTATGTAGACGCCATCATGGCCCAGTTTCGGGTCGTGACAGGTACCACGCTTGGTACGGGTATACTAACGGTTGGCTCGGGTACCACGCCTGGTATGGGTATACTAACGGTTGGCTTGGGTACCACGCCTGGTACAGGATATACTAACGGTTGGCTCAGGTACCACGCTTGGTAAGGGATATACTGACTGATTGGCTCGGGTACCACGCCTGGTATGGGTTTACTTATTGCATTGTGCATTTGGTTTGGTTCCATGAGTGGGTCGGGATGTGTTTATAAATTGTGATATTGCATTTTGTTCCTTGAGAGGTCGGCTTGTTATATTGATCTGTGAGTTTGGTCTTGGTGTAGACCGGGGTGTTATGTTACATGGTGAGTTTGATTTTGGGGTAGACCGGGTTGTATGTTTGACACTTAGGTGTTGTCTAGAGGGGATCCAGGGTGGGTCTGTGATATGTAATGGGGTATAATTATTGTTTATTGGGGATTGTTGATCATAGTTGTGAAACTAGATTACATGTGGGGACAATCTAAGGAGAGACTTGTAGTCTAGAAGTACTTGTTGGCTTGTTTACATATTTCCTGTACTTGACTTTTGTACTGTTCATATACTGTTTATTTGGAACTGGCTGATGATCCTACCTGTACACGGTGGTTGTGTACTGATACTGCACTTTCGTTTCTCTTGTGAGTATAGAAAATCTTTCGGCGGTTGATGCATGACCTCACCTGTAGGCCTAACGCTTCAAGATATCAAGGGTGAGCTGTTCGATCGAGATGCCTTGGTTTCTTTCTTATTAGTTATGGCCCACTTATTTCGGGCTTAGACTATTGTTTATTTTGGGGTTGCATCCCCGTACTCTAGATTTTGGTAGCATTTTGGTACGATGACTTTCAGATTCTAGGGAGGGATTTCCGCAGGTTATTATAAAAGATTTAGACTGTTTTAAATTGCTAGTTTATTTCTTGCATTCTAGTTTTGAGTTGTTAGAACGGTTAAGTTCGGGGTTGTTGATGGTTTGCTCACCCGGGGGTGGTTGGGTAGGTTCCACTCACGGTGGTCTGGGTCATGACACCTTTCAACTTTAAGAGTTTCAAAATAGGTAAATGGGCTTAAAACATAAATGAACTATCCAGAAAATGAACCGTCAGTCCCTGCAAGAAATAAATGACATGTAGCCGGTGTGAAAAAGCTCGGAACGCAGAAAAAGCACGAAACAAGAAAATGATTAAAAATTTGTCATCGCTTTTTTGGCAGATTTTTGTGCCAATATTATTTACATATAATTTTTATTTATTTTTTAATAAAAGGAATGGACAGCATCATAATTATTAAAAAAAATTAAAGAATAATTTTAAAATAACGACGATGTTCATCGTTTTATTTTAATTTTAATTTATTAATTTATATTTATTTTTAAAAAAGAAAAGCAATAGACAGTGTTCCTTTGCCCGTCGCTTTTTGGTCAAAGATGGTCAATCATTAATGAAGAAAAGCGACGGACAAAGCGACGCTGTCCGTCGCTTTTCTTAAAGATATAGACTCAATCGGATCTTTTCTCCATTCTCTCTTCTTCTCTTCTCTTCTCTCCTTCTCAATTTATCTCTTCCTCCATAGCAACTCCACCATCCCCGCCTCCATCTTCCTCCACCACCTCCTCTTCCTCCTCCTTCATCTTCCTCCACTGCCGTCACCTCCTCATTCATCTTTCTCCATCGCTACCGCTGCCCTCCTCCATTGTAGAGGTTAGGGTTTCTTCCATTTTAAATTTTTATTTAATACTTTAATTCTTGGTTCCTATCTTAGTTTATTAGATAAATTCTTACCAAATTATGAACATTGTTATGAATATTGTTAGTTTGTGAACATGAATTTGATTTTAGATTGAATTTAAGAACTTTAATTTCCTAAAAGAATTGTCAAAAAGAAGGAAGAATTTTAAAAAAAAAAAAGCAAAGATGAAAGGAAAGGAAATGAATCCTCCAAGGTGAATAGAATGATAAAAATTGGGGCTTCAAATGAAATAAGTGAAATGGTGCCTTGCGTTGGATGCAAATGAAAAGAAATGGCTTTGATTTCGAATGAAAGAAAAGTTGTGTAGTGTTCAAGGAGGAGGTAGTCACTTATATCCAAATGCTTATCCTACCCTTCCCCGAACCTACATTACAAGCTTAGAAAAGTTCTTTGAGATCTCCGACAGATTGTCTTTGAGCTAGTGGCAAATGAAAATAAGGGCAAGCTTATGATTTGATACTTGTAGTACTTGAAATTCCTTGTGAGTGTGAGTGTTTGTGCATTTGTCCCTTGTGGTTGTCTTTGTACATAATGTATTTTTGAGACTTTTGTTCTTGTGAGGGCATGTGGATTAGGATAGTTGGTGAGATTGATAAATTTCGAAAATAAGTCAAATGAGCATGTTTTGGTAAGCTAGTGATTTGAGTCACTTCTTGAAGATTGGTTGTTGTCACTTGGTTGTTCATGTAGTTCCATTGCACCCTTGAATTGTGTTTTGAATAGAGGGGAGTTACAATTTGTGTATTTGCTTTTTGGTTGAATATATGAACTTGAATTTGTGAACTTAAGTGTGATTTTAGGTTGAATTTGGGGACTTTGAACTTGAATTAGGTTCTTGAATTAGGTTCTTGAATTTGTGAATGTTTTAGGTTAGTGATTTAATTTGTCAATTACATTAATTAGTTAAATTAGGTTCTTGAAGGTAAGTTTTTTGAAGTTAAGTTTTTTCTAATGTTGTTAGTTTATATTATTAGTTTTGGGTTATAACCTTGAATTAGTTTTCAACTTTAGGATTGTATTAGTTTTGAATTTAGGTTAAAGTTAGACTTTTTTGCTATTAGTTTTTACTTTAGGTAATTAGTCTTAGTTTTGAATCTTTAATTGATTATTATATAAACATGTAATGTTTAATTTTTTAAGCAATTAGTTATCAATTTAGGTTAGTGTCAGTTTATTACATTAATGTTAGTTTGTGAACCTTGAATAATGGTTGCTAGTTTAGGTTAGTCTTGTGAATCTTAGTTTAGATTAGTCTTGTGAACCTTAATTTAGGTTAATGCTTGCTATTAATTTTGAATTTAGGTTAAAGTTAGATGTTTTTGGTATAAGTTTTATCTTTAGGTTAGTGTTAGTTTTGAATCTTTAGTTGATTGTTATATGAATCTTAATTTTTGATTAATGTTTGATTATTTTTTTGCTATTAGTTTTGAATTTATGTAATGTTTAATTTTTTAAGCTATTAGTTATTAATTTAGGTTAGTGTTAGTTTATTACATTATTAGTTTTTGAACCTTGAATAATGCTTGCTAGTTTAGGTTAGTCTTGTGAACCTAAGTTTATGTTAGTCTTGTTCATTTTAATAAAGGGCTTGATGCCCGACTTTAATTTTTTTTTAAAATGTTAATCTTGTAAGTTATGTGAAAAATTGAGTGTATGTAAGTCTTATTGTTAGGAAATGAGGATTTGAAATTCAAATTGAAGTATTAAGAGGTGAAATTAGTGAGTAATTTATGAACATATTGTATTAGGTAATTTTTCATGGAGAAAAAATACTTTCAAAATTTAACCAGATTGATAATTTTTTAGTTTAGTTAGAATAATGAGAAATTCGGATAAGCTTGTGAAAAGTTGTGAATGAGAAGTAACTTGTGAATGTGTTTTGTTTTAGTTAGAATAGTGTGAAAGTTGTGTGAGTTAAGTAAAATTTTGAGTGTATGTAAGTGTTATTGTTAGGAAAATAAAATTTTGAAGTTCAAATTGAAGTATTAAGAGGTGAAAGTAGTATAATTTGTGAAGATATTGTATTAGGTAATTTTTTATGGAGAAAAAATACTTTCAAAATTCTATCGGATTGATAAATTTTTAGTTTAGTTAGAATAATGAGAAATTCGTGTAAGCTTGTGAAAAGTTATGAATGAGAAGTAACTTGTGAATGTGTTTTGATTTAGTTGGAATAGTGTGAAAGTTGTGTGAGTTATGTGGTAATTTGAGTGTATGTAAGTGTTATTGTTAGAAAAATGAGGATTTCTAGTTCAAATTGAAGTATTAAGAGGTGAAAGTAGTATAATTTGTAAGGATATTATATTAGGTGATTTTTCATGGAGAAAAAATACTTTTAAAATTCTACCAAATTGATAAATTTTTAGTTTAGTTAGGATAATGAGAAATTCGTGTAAGCTTGTGAAAAGTTATGAATGAGAAGTTACTTGTGAATGTGTTTTGATTTAGTTAGAATAGTGTGAAAGTTGTGTGAGTTATGTAGTAATTTGAGTGTATGTAAGTGTTATTGTTAGAAAAATGAGGATTTGTAGTTCAAATTGAAGTATTAAGAGGAGAAAGTAGTGTAATTTGTGAAGATATTGTATTAGGTGATTTTTCATGGAGAAAAAGTACTTTTAAAATTCTACCGAATTGATAAATTTTTAGTTTAGTTAGAATAATGAGAAATTCGTGTAAGCTTGTGAAAAGTTGTGAATGAGAAGTAACTTGTGAATGTATTTTGATTTAGTTGGAATAGTGTAAAAGTTGTGTGAGTTATGTGGTAATTTGAGTGTATGTAAGTGTTATTGTCAAAAAAAATAAGGATTTGAAGTTCAAATTGAAGTATTAAGAGGTGAAATTAGTGAGTAATTTATGAAGATATTGTATTTGGTGATTTTTCATGATGATAAACACTTTCAAATTCAATCGGATTGATAAATTTTTAGTTTAGTTGAAAGAATGAGAAATTTATGTAAACTTGTTGAAAGTTGTGAATGAGAAGTAACTTGTGAATTTGCTTGTAAATGTGTTTTGGTTTAGTTGAAATAATATAAAAGTTGTGCTAAGTTATGTAAAATTTTGAGTGTATGTAAGTGTTGTTATTAGGAAAATGAAGATTTGGAGTTGAAATTAAAATACTAAGAGATAAAACTAGAGAGTAATTTATTGAAATAATGAAAAAGTTGTGTAAGCTTGTGAAAAGTTATGAATGAGAAGGAACCCGTGAATTTGATTGAGGCCATTTGATTGCAATCTTGACTCTTTTTTTCAAATACTTTGCAACTTATCAAAATTCATGTTGTTGTAGTTCAAACAAACCCTAAATCAACTTCTTTTATCTTAGCATTCATATTTAGGCACTTTATTCATAATTTTGAACTTCTTTTAAGTTTTGAAACACTTTGTAGGTCCTTTTGGTGGATCTTTTATGTGTTTAATGAATATTTTACTTCATATTTAGTTTCTTGTTGATGTTGTAGTAGCTTAATGAATATTGTTGTCATGACCCAACTCGCCGTGAGTGGCACCCACTCGAAACCCCCGGATGAGCGAACCAATTACCAACCCAACACTTAATAAATCTATCAGCTCAAAACTAGTTTGCATTAAAATAAAGAACTACCATTCACATCTAAACCAATTCTAATAACATCCTGCGAAAATACCCCTAGAAACTGAAAGTCATTATACCAAAATAATCTACCAAATGTCTAGAACGAGGTTGCAACCCCAGAAATAAGAGTCTAAGTCCAAAATAGATGGACTAAAACTAAACTAGATGAAAATAAGGTAGCCCGATGGAAGCAGCTCACCCTTAAAATTAGAAATTGTCGGGACTAGATCTGAGGTCGCGTAGGAGCCACCGAAAGATTTCATGTACTCATAAAAAGAAAATAAGTGCAGAATCATTACACAACCATCGTGTACTGATACGATCATTGGTCAGCTCCAATAAATAATAAATATACAATAAACCAAAACTGAGTAAGTAGTACAACCATGTAACAACAACCAGTAATATGACTTTAGGATCTCAGCCTACCTTCTAACTCATAAACCACAGGGAACAGGTTTAACAATCATTTAACAACAAACAAAACCATGAAATTTACCCTTTTCATTACCCGGACCAATCCAGAATCCCTAGACCACTGCCTAAGTGTTAACATGCAATGTTCGGTCCACCCCAGGACCATTTCCACATTTAAGTGCAACAACCCGGCCTCTCAAGGACCAATATAATCAATTACAGATTCAATAATCAACCTGGTCCACTCATGGAATCATTGACAAACACATTTAATATTGCATAATTAAACTCGTACTAGGTGTGGTACCCGAGCCAACTGATATAGAAGTTGTACTAGGCATGGTACCCGAGCCAACTGTTAGTATCCCGTACCAGGTGTGGTACCCGAGCCAACCAAATATCACACAAAATGAACAGTCAAGCATTAAATGAATAGAGAACACCCTTGTAAAATCAACAAGCAATAATCAAGTTCACTTCATATAATTGACACCCCAAATACTTGGGCATTCATAACTTTCTTTCCTAGGCATGAAAGTACATACATTACTAAGCTATAGTTACATGTATATACATTGCATTTGGCAAGACAATAACCATCACCTACCTCGAATTACTTTTGGAAACTTTACTGGATCAGAGCCTCCCTATTTTTCGTAGCTTTCACTTGCTCTTGGTCTAAACACAATTACAAACAACTACAACCAATTCACTGGTCTAAAATAACCAGATTATACACAAGTCCTAATCCCTAGGCCAAACCATAATCATTCCACTCATTCCCGAGCTTTCTCATCATTAATTCGCCCTAAACTACTATTTCTACGGTTACATTTAGCAAATAAAGGTGTTTCAAACATGTATAAGCGATAATAATCATAACCCATGAATTTTACACCTAGAATTTCCCTTTCTACCCTGGATTCTACCATCCTAGGTTATTCCAAATGTTCCTCCAAGTCCAAAATTATAGTTTCTAAGGTATGGGGATCAAAATACGGATATGGAGAATGAAGACCTTACCTTTAGGATAAAATTTAGTGGAAACTGCCTTGAAATCGCCAAAATTGCCTTAGCCCTTCCCTAAAATGTTCTTCAAAAATTCTGAATATTTTTGGGGAAGTTTCTGCATTAATCCTGACTTAGTACACTTAGCAGTCTGTACACCGTTATGGCGGCACTACCATAGAAAAATCGACTGCTATGGCGGTGCTGACTGACGCTGACTTCTGCAATAGCGGGAATTCTCTACTGTAGCGGTGACCATTGTTGACACGGAACAGGACCTCGGAAAATCCCCCAAAAGTGCCTATTTTTCAACACACCTTAAATCCTGATTTTTCGGAATAACCCCTTCACATCAACCTCGATACCGGGAGTTCTACTTACCCGAATCTACTTTCAAAAAGTCTCCCGGACTCCTTAATGTCTTGGCTAATGGAAAACTAGCTCAACACAAGATACATTACCCAATCCTCACCCAGATTTCCCTAGACCATACTTTGCTCAGAAACCATCAAAGACTAGCCTAGCCCAAAATTTCCAACTCCCAAACCCAGAAGTTTTCTAACCCAAAACTTGGCACGAAAGGTTTATCAATAACGATGGACACGATCATTACAACAGAGTTTTGGTAAAAACTGTCTTGAGCTTTTGGAAGCTCTCCTCACCCTTGTCAAACCACACAAATGGTACCTCCTTCTGAGTCAACCTTGTTAAGTAAGTAGTGATGGATGGAAAGTCCTTGACAAATCTATGATAGTAGCCTGCAAGCCCAACAAAACTCCTAACCTCAGCCACAGAGCTAAGCCAGACCCAACTCTTAACTGGCTCAATCCTTTGGGGATCCGCCATCACCTCCTTTTTTGGCACCACGTGTCCTAAAAAGGCAATCAAAGACAACAAAAACTCACACTTGGAGAACTTGGCATATAATTTCTAGCGCCTCAAGATATCCAAAACAATGCGAAGATGCGCTACATGCTTTTCCCTATTTCTGGAGTAAATCCGAATGTCATCTATAAACACAATGACGAACGAATCCAGATATGATTTGAATACCCCATTCATCAAGATTATGAATGCCTCCGGCACATTGGTCAACCTAAATGACATCACCAGGAACTTATAATGCCTATACCAAGTCTGGAATGCCATCTTATGGATGTCTTTAGGCCTAATCTTTAACTGATGATACCCTGACCTCAAGTCAATTTTTGAAAACACTGAAGCACCCTGCAACTGATCAAAGAGGTCATCTATGTGAGGTAAAGGATACTTGTTTTAGATGGTGACCTTGTTCAGTTGCATGTAGTCTATACACATTCTCATACTATCGTCTTTCTTTTTTCACAAATAAGACCGAAGCAGCCTGGGGTAAAGCACTGGGATGAATAAAATCTTTAAGTAACAGATCATACAGCTACATCTTAAGTTCCCTCAACTCTTCCGGGGCCATATAATAAGGAGGAATAGAAATTAGGCGAGTGTCGGGCTCCAAGTCTATACAAAAGTCCATATCTCTATCCGTAGGCATGCCAGGCAAATCTGCTGGAAACACCTCCTGAAACTCTGAAACTACCAAAATTGCTTCAATCGATGGGGACTCCACACTATCATCTCAGAGATGAGCCAAGAAGGCCAAATACCCTCTTCCCACTAATTTCTTATCCCAAACAAATGATATAATCTTAGCCGGCTTAGGCCTGTACACACCTTCCCACTCTAGCCTATCCTTAACCGAAATCTCTAGAGTCATAGTCTTAGTATTACAATTCAATATCACATGGTATGGAGATATCCAGGTCATGCCCAAAATAACATCAAAATCTAACACGTCCATAATAACCAAATCTACCCAAGTCTGTAACCCCACAAATACCACAGGACAAGTATGATAAACATGGGTTACTATCACAGACTCTCCAATCGGGGTAGACACACAAATAGAAGAATCAAGGACATCACAAACCAAATCCATACCCAAAGAAAATTTCACATAAACATATGAATAAGTATAACCTAGGTCAAACAGTACAGAGGCCATCCTATCACAGACTATAATTGTACTTGTGATCACCACGTCTGACGCCTCAGCCTCAGACTTTCCTGGAAAAGCATAACAATAGGCTCGATCATTAATCTGAGAAACTTCCCTGGCTGGCTGCGCTAATCCCCTACCCGCGCCACCATTCCCTCTATCTCTTCGGCCTCCCTGAAAGTTACCTCACCCACCTTGTGGATGACCCCTAGCGTAACCACCTCTACCTGCTGAAACCACAGCGTTAGACTGCTGCTGAGTCTGATTACTTACCTGCTTGTAAGGGCACTCCCTTATGAAATAACTTGAATCACCACAATAAAAGCACCCACGTTCAAGAGTAGGTCTGCTAGTAGAAGTATAAGAAGTCCCCTGGCCTCTAGAAGCTGAAAATTGCTGACTGGCTCCTAGACGACCACTCGTAGCAGCTGGCAAGGCTGACTGAATAGGACGCATAGAATAAACATCCTAATTGTGACCCCTGGAGTATGAACCACTATAATTACCTTCATTTTGGGACTTCTTAGCTAACACCTTAGCCTGACCCCTTCTAATTTCTTCACATAATTTGTTACCTTATTGAAACTCTTTCCTGCTGAGGTCATATGCACAGACAACACCTGCAACTCAGTATTCAGGTTGTTCACAAATAGACAAATCCTCTTCTCTTTCATACCCAGAAGCTAAGTAGAAAAACGTGACAAGGCATGAAATTTAGCCTCATAGGTTGAAACTGATATGTTACCCTACTCAAGAGCTAGAGACTCATACTTTTTATGATCCCTCAAGGTGTGGGGGACATACTTCTCTAATAAAAGAGCATGAAACTCCGTCCAGTTCAGTGGAGGCAAAGCTGATGGGAGACACTCTACATGAGACCTCCATCACTGCTTGGCATCATCCTGAAGCTGGAAGGTGATGAACTCTACTCCATGTTGTTGCACAATGCCCAGCTTATGAAGCCTCTCATAACATTCCAAAATAAACTCATAAGCATCCTCTTTTTCAATATCCTAAAATGTAGGAGGTTTCAGTTTCAAGAACTTAGTTAGCATCTCATGTTCATTTCCAATCATAACCAAACCTAGCATTGAACAAACGAAGTCATCAGTACCCAACATGTATCCATCCTAAGAGCCATTGCAACCACTAGCTGGGTGCCCAGGACCTGATCTGCAGTACCCGTGGGGGTGGCTCCAGCACCAACCATCCCACTCAAAGAAGCCCACACCTACTGAAATGCCTCATGCGTTATAGGGGGAAGGCCTGCACCTCCAGCCAGTGTCGCCTCCTCCTGTTCTGCGCCCTCCTTAACAACAACCTCAACTTCCTCCTCAATCGGATCTTGGGGTGGGGGAGGAGTCGACGTCCTTGCACCTGCAGCTGCTTGAGCTCCACCCCTAGCGGGTGTTGCCCTACCTCTGCCCCTACCCCTGCCTCTTTCTCTTCCTCGAGTCACTGGGCCTACTGCCAGAATGCCTCTCTCGCTCTGTTACGTCTGGTGTTAACCATCTATGGAAAAAAGAGTGAAAGAAGTTAGATATCAATTTGTATCACCAGATACCAATTGGAATTGTGTTATAGCACGAAGGAAGGAAGAAGAGATAGTTTCCTAAAGTCCTATAACCTCTCGAAGAAAAGTACAGATGTCTACGTACCATTCCGCAAGACTCTACTAGACCCATTTTGGTATGACAAGATCAATGAACCTAGGGCTGTGATACCATCTTTGTCACAAACCAACCCACTGTGAGTGGCACCCACCCAAAACTCTCGGATGAGCAAACCAATTACCAAGACAACACTTAATAAATCTATCAGCTCAAAACCATTTTGCATTAAAATAAAGAACTATCATTGAAATCTAAACCAAAACTAATAACATTCTGCGAAAATACCCCTAGAAACTGAAACTCATCATACCAAACCAATATACCAAATGTCTAGAATGGGGGCGCAACCCTAGAAATTTTTTCTCTCTGCAACATCTCACAGGGAAAAATCTCTCAACTAGGAGCATAGTGAGCTCCACAGCTAAAATAAGGGTTAACCCCCCTCCGGATGTCAAAAAATTTCATTCGAAAAACTAACTCACAGATCTCATCGATACAAACTCAACACAAAAAACCCCATCGAAAAATTCCAGCCACAGCTCTGGCAATGACAAAAAAATAGCTACAATCAATGTTCATCCATCGCCATAGCAACTAGCATGGGCACATAAAGTTATTTCCCCAGCTCGTTTGGCTGAGAATCAACATGGTAATGGTATTGGAGATCATAATTCTAGCTTAGATCTTCATCTTCTCAAAGTTTCAGCTCATTCTAACATGCCAATTTATGAGGAAATGCAAGAAAAAATGTCCAGTGATGAACAAAGTCTGCCAGAATGCTGCCGGTCTATTACACCACTTTATAGCGAGATTCGAGATGAAATGAGTACTAGGGTTTGTTCACGATCACAAGAGCTTTCCTCCCATGAAAGTTCAGGCAATTCCTCCAGCGGGAACTCGGTGGAGATTCTATTACACACCGACGCTGGAGCTCCGGCTAACACCACTAGTCAACTGCTATGCCAAAAGAAGCACCTGGGGGAGGCACATCCACCCATACTAGTACCTCCACTCACATCAACCCCAAATGCCATGAATTTGAGTTGAAAATTCCACCGCCTAAGGTGATTTCTAGCAGTGGCGGCACCACCGTAGGAGGTAATGAAAATTCAAATAAATTAGTGGGTTTTTTGCAGAATTCCACCAACAACTCCACCACGTAAGAAGCCCCTTCACATGATAAGTCAAGCTCCATGAATTTCATATTTAGGGTTCCGACAGTTGCGTCGATAGACAGCGACAATCTTATTGATAAGAATCAAAATTGGCAATGCCAATCTGAGCACAATAATATGGGGAATGTTAATGATGAAAAATCCCCATCAGGGGATCAATAAAGCTCTTCAAATTTGCATAAGGAAGGAGGCCAGTTGAGCAATTTGTCCAGGAACACTGTTCTGGTGCCAGAAAAGGACAACTCTCAGTCCCAGATCACTCCACAGCATCCAAGGAGGGATTCAAAATAACTACCTAAATCCTTTGAAAATCCTAACTCAAATTCGAATTTTATGGGTGCTAACAGTAAGAGGAAAGGTGCTAACAGTAAGCTGAAAATTCCTAAGGTTGGAGGAAAATTTGCATCCAATACCAAGGGTAATGCTAAAGATCACACAGATGTATCTCAAAGTTCACCACAGCAACTACAAGGTATGGAATCTAACTCTTCTACTGATATTCCTAATTCTGATCATACCTCTAATACTTGTCATACTCAATTGCAATCTAACGCAATTGAGTATAATTCTATTGAGCTAACCCTTTTGTTGTAGCATGATGAGAGTAACAATGCTACTTTGAGTACTAAAAATGGGGAAAAGGATTTTAGTAAGGTTCTTGAGACTTCTACGGAAGATGTCAATAATAAAGATCCTAGTAAACAGCTTACCAATCCTCCAAACCAGAATCAGCAACTCCAAAACCAAAGAATTTCTGATTTTCCCAAACTTACAAATAACTTTGACCCTCATAAACCTCAACCCAAAGAAGACCATGTTCCTCCTGATAGCACCACCAAAAAACCAAACTCCAATCCCTTTGACAACAACACCAAGAATACTAATCCAAAGCCTAACAACTCCAAAAACAAAGCTATCCCCGACCCTTCTCCAACCACTGTTGCTTACACCTATGCCACTAGACTTAGAGCTAATCAATCTAAGAATGAGGTGCCTATTGAGCTATCTACTCTGAAATTCACTACAAGGCAGGGTTTCTTGGCTGTTATTTTTAAGAAAGAAGATTTCATGGTTAAGGTGGAGGCTAGGTGCAAATACACTCTCATTAGCAAATTTAATAACTTTATGCCCAAAATGAAAGTTATTACAAAAAGTTTCATTCTCCAGACTCAACTTACAGGTGGTGTTAAAATTGCTCACTTAAATTCTAGGCATATTTATATTAATTTGGACAATGAAAATGACCATCTTGTGGTTTGGACTAAACCAAAAATGTATATTGAGGGTCAAATAATGAGAGTGCAGGTTTGGACTCCAACTTTTTGACCTGAAGAAGAGACACCGGTAGTTCCTATTTGGGTAACCTTGCTAGAACTACCTTGGAACTGTTATAATCTTGAATTTGTTACTGATTTGTTAGCTTCTATTGGTAAGGCCCTATAGTTATACATAGCTTCTATTCAAAAAATAAGGGGAAGTGTTGCCAAAGTTAGGCTATAGGTTGATCTCACCAAAGCAATACCTCCTCATGTGTGGATGGGATTTGATGAAGAAAATATCACTTGTGGAAGGTGGCAAGCTATAGAATATGAAGGGATCCCAGAGTACTGTACTTATTGTAAACACCATGGACATCTCTTCCACATGTGTACGGTGAAGAAAAGGGATGAAGAATACAAAAGAAGAAAATAAAAAGAAGCTGAAGAAAAAAATATGCAACAAGCTACTGGAATGGAAAAGGAAATCACTGGTCAAGGTAATTCTTATCAAGTAGAATCCCAAGATGCTTTTGCTAACATTTCAGGTACCGAAGGTACTTAGGAGCACAAGGATCAGGAAGATAACCAACTACAAGATGACTTTAGTGATCCAGTAGATATTACTAACACCAAAGGAGAGCAACATGCAGATGAATGGCAAGTACAAAAAAGGAAAAATTTTAAAGGAAAACCAAAGCTAATTCAAGTGTACAAACCTGTCTCTCCGAGGAAAAATCAAATTCAAAATGAAGGTATAATTTCTAACTCTACAGGAAACTCTCATGATCATAATATTGATTCTAAAAAGGATCAAACCCCTCTACCCCATGATGATACCACTGTACATGCTATGGATGTTGCTGGAAATTCAAAAGAAAATAGTTCTATTAAAGGAGCTCAAGGACCAGGTATTGACTCAATGCTCCCAATCCCCTATGACCCCCCCCCCCCAAGGTTTATGCTGTGTTGTCTGATTCTGAAGTTGATGAAGGTATGGATGGAGGGATTGAGAAAAAACTCACTAACTTGCAGGAAGGGGTGAACAAGGGGAGGGATTTGGCTCATATTTTGCATGAGCACCCACCGGATGACCCTAAGATTGACCTTAGAGCCTCTGCTACCTCTAATCTGATTGATAATGGTGCTGCAATTATGGGTAATAGGGCTGAATCTACTGGTTTTGTTACTGGGGACAAGGCTACTTCTTGTGATAATAAGGATACGAATGGTACTGTGGAAAAGGATACAACTGTTACAGTTGATCAACAAAGGTCTGAGTTTCAAAACAAAAAAGATCCTAAAAGTATTGTCTTTGATCAAGCTACTATGAGTACAGATTTGGTTCAGAGATCAATTATTGATGGGGTCCAAAACACTTGTTTAGATCAGTCTCAGGGCTTGTCTAAGGAAAGAACTGCTGGTCAGTGTCAAAATTTGGGTAATTATTAGGGTGTTCCCAAGGGTCAAAATAGTTTGAAAAGGTTGGGAAGTGAGCAACTCTTGAATCAAGCTTCTATCACTGCTAGTTCTACTGGTACTAGTAAAGGTAAGTCTGGAGAAGGTTCTCAGGGCCTCAATAATAAATCCACTCTTCAGTTGAGCAAGAAAAAGAGGGATGCAATCAAAAAAAGATTAGTAAGAGAAGAAAAAGAGAAGGAGAAGCTACTGAAAGAAAATCAAAAATTTGTCATAGTTACATAACAATCTGGCCTAGCTATTCCCCCTCTCCAAGTTCATGTGAATGTTTCTAATAGTCTTAAAAACCAATGTACTCTCAACAATATTCCTATGACACTTCCCGATGATAAGGATGAGTATAGAATTATTAACTCAGAAGATGAGTTTGATAAAGATACTCAACCCATTGAGGATCAGGATGATGAAAAGGAAACCAGTGAACATCTTATCAAGGCTTTTGGTTCTACTTTTGACAGTGAAATGCAAGAGGAAATTCAACAAGTCTCCAAAAAGAATGGTTTATCTCCTAGAGGCTAACATCAAAAGAATTATTTCACCAAAAAAACTACCTCCAGTACATCTGCCAGTACTGGCAGACCTCACACTAGATCTCAAAGCAAAGGTTTCCAATGATTAGTACAATCATTTGAAATGCTAGGGGTAATAACACCCAGGGAGTCATGGAAAGAATTTAGAATCTCAAAAATGTTCACAATTTATCTCTTATTACCATTTTGGAACCTTTTGTTGATAACTCTTAGCTTAACAACTGTAGAATTCATCTTGATATGGATCATGCCACTTGTAATGAAAACGGGAAGATTTGGATTTTTTGGTCTCAAGATATTACTTGTAATGTCCTTAAAGCTGACGAACAATAGATTACATGTGAGATCAAGCATGTGGATCATCTGAACACCTTTATCATTACCTTCATCTATGCCAAATGTAGAGACTATCTCAGATGACCTCTTTGGGATAGACTGCTACACTATGCTAATAATAATAGTCCCTGGTGCACTGTTAGAGATTTCAATGTTATAACTGATCCATATGAGAAGTTGGGTGGTCTTCCTTATAAAATGAACAAGAGTTTTGAGTTTATTGGAGTAATTGAGGCTTGTGGTCTTACTGATCTTGGATTTCATGGTCAGAATTTTACATGGTGCAATCATAGAGACTTAAACCACAGAATATGGAAAAGATTAGACAAAGCCATGGTTAATGACAAATAGTTAGATATCATTCCTCATTCATCAGTTATTCACCTCCTTCTGTGGGGTCAGATCATTGCCACTTGTTGTTTAAGCTAACTGTGAAAAAAGAAAATATCACCAAGTACTTCAAGTTATTGCATTTCTGGGTTGATAATCATAGTTTCATGGATACAGTTAGAGGTTGATGGAACAGACATATTGAAGGCAGTCCTATGTGGGTTTCACTCTAAGATGAAAAGATTAGCCTCTACCCTTAGCAACTGCTCGAAATCTGAATTTGGTGACATATATGCTATTGTGAAAGACTATAAGGAAAAGGTCAGAATTACAGAGGAAGAGCTTATCAATAACAACACTGATGAGAATAGAACTAAACTTCATTGCCTGAATGCTGAATATATAAGATATATGAAGATGGAAGAATCTATTCTCAAACAAAAAACTCAATTGCAATGGTTCAAAGAAGGAGATGCTAATTCTAGATACTTTCATGCTTTGATAAGAGGTAGAAGAAAAAGGCTCTTTATTCACAAAATTAGTGATGAATAGGATAATGAGATCCAAGGTGATGACGTCATTGCTAGAGCAACCTATGATCACTTCCAAAAGATCTTTACGGGGCAAGAAAGTGAGATTAATGAAGATGCTTTAAATTGTATCCTCAGAATAGTCACTGATGAGCAAAACAAGATCCTTCAAGATATGCCTACTATGGAAGAGCTTAAGCAGGTGGTCTTTTCTATGAACCCTCACTCTGCTGCAGGTCCATATGGGATGAATGGAAAAAAATTCCAAGCCTGCTGAAAAATTATATGTTCGGATTTGCTGGTTGTAGTACAATCCTTATTTTACGGTCATACTATGCCCAAATACTTCTGTCATGCTTGTTTGGTTCTACTCCCAAAAGTAGACCATCCTAATAAACTTTCTGAGTTTTTACCAATAAGTCTTAGCAATTTTACGAACAAGATCATTTCCAAACTCATTTGCTTAAGACTTGCTCCTATTCTTCCTTCTCTTATTTCTGATAATCAATACGGCTTTGTTATAGGAAGAAGTATCTCAGAAAATATCATGCTTGTTCAAGAGATCATCCACAATATTAAGAAACCAAATGAGGGTGACAATGTCATCATCAAACTTGACATGGCAAAAGCATATGATAGAGTATCTTGGTCCTTTATCTGCCTTATGCTGAGAAGAATAGGTTTCGGAGAGATCATTATTGATATGATTTGAAGGATTATGGATAACAATTTGTACTCTATTATTATTAACGGTTCAAAACATGGTTCTTTCACTCTACTAGGGTCCTCAAGCAAGGTGGCCCTTTATCCCCGGCACTTTTTATTCTAGGTGCTGAAGTGTTATCTAGAATGATGAACAACCTGCACAATCATCATTTATATCATGGCTTTCATAAGGAGAAGAATGGGCCTCAGATTAACCATCTCAGCTTTGCGGATGATGTGATTATTTTCTCCTTTGTTAAGGATATCTCTCTGAAACTTATTATGGGTGTCTTGTCTAATTATGAAGAAGTAACCGACCAGCTCATCAACAAATACAAGAGTCACTTTATGGTTCCTGATAAAACTCCTCATGACATTATGACTACCATCAAAGACATCACAGGCTTCATTCAGAAGGATAGTCATATCACTTACATAGGATGTCCTCTTTCTATTGGGCATCAAAGAATGATTTATTTTTCTAATATAGTGTCTAAAGTAGTGGCAAGGATAAGAGGTTGGCAGGCTAAAATGCTTAGCTTTGGGGGAAGAGCTACTTTTGTTAAATTTGTTCTACAATCCCTCCCGATTCGTATACTTTCAGCTATCTCACCTCCCAAACCACTCTCAAGCAAATCAAATGACTTACTGCTGACTTCTTCTGGGGATGGAACAAAGAGAAAAGAAAATATCACTAGGCTTCCTGGGAAACTCTGAGCTTTCCTTACGAAGAAGGGGGAATAGGAGTAAGATTATTACTGGATATTTGCCTTTCTCTCCAAAACAAGGCAGTGGTGGACTTTCAGGACCAAAAATATTCTTTGGGGCAGTTTCTTAAAGCTAAGTATTGTTAAAGAACCAACCTCGTTGCTGAAAAATGGGACACAGGGCAGTCACTTATGTGGAAACACATGTCAAAGAACAAGATTATTACTGAAACTCACATCCAGTGGATCATACACTCGGGATCTTGTTGCTTCTGGTGGGATGATTGGTTGGGAGTGGGTCCTATTTCTAGCTATAAAAGAGATAATTCTAGACCCAATTACGTCAAAGTCTCAGAGCTTTTTATAAAGGGTCACTGGAATGAGGATTTAGTGAGGCAAATTTCTCCTCCACAGTTGATCCATAAGATTCTTAACACCCATTTGCAACTACAGGAAGGGGTTCCGTACCAACCAGTGTGGAAGCCTAATGCTAATGGGTTGTTTACATGTTCCTCTGCCTGGGAAATTGTGAGACAAAGGAAAAATAAGACTATGATTAATGTTTTCACTTGGCATAGGCACATACCTTTTAAAGTTTCCTTTCTCTTAAAGAGAGCACTTAGAGGCAAGCCACCAACAAATGAGAAAATTACTTCCTTTGGCTATGAGTTGGTTGATTGTTCGTGTTGCTATAGACCTAGACTTGACACTATTGAGCACATTTTTATAGACGGGCATTTTGCTAGACATATCTGGAAGTGCTTCTCGGATTCCTTGGGCATTTATTTTTCCCATACGCCTCTAAGAAACCTTCTCATGAGGTAGTGGATCTCCAAGCACAACAATGAGATTCATAAGCTTATTTTTCATGCTACTCTATTCTTTATTTGTTGGAATCTTTGGGAAAATAGATGTGCTAGCAAGTATGGAGGGAAGCATTCGAACTCTACTAGAGTTAAATTCTCCATTATGAAAGACATCTCTAATCTTCTATATACGGTTTTTCCCTATCTTAATTTGCCTACTAACTGTACAGATTTGGTACTCCTAGCCGAGAGGTGCAAACATGAGATTAGTATGGTGAGGGTCTGTTGGATTAAACCTCTAACTACTATGGTCAAGCTAAACATTGATGGAAGTGCGCTAGATAATCTGGGAAACATTGGAGATGGGGCAATCCTTAGAGATCACTTGGGCAATTTCATCTATGCCTTTGTTGCTCCATTGGGAGTTGGTACTAACAACCAAACTGAAATTCAAGCTGCCATTATTGGTCTCAATTGGTGCATTCAACATGGCTACAGTAGAATTATTTTGGAGGTGGATTCTGAACTTCTCACCAAATGGCTCAACCATAATATTAAACCTCCTTGGAACTTACAAAAGGATCTGGATACACTTCAAAATCTTAGCAACATTCTGGATGTGTTTCATTGCAAGCATACGTATAGAGAAGCTAATTATGTTGCGGTTGTTTTATCCAAATATAGTCACTCTATTAATATCACCCATCAATTTTACAACCAGCAGCACCTTCCAGAGGAAACAAGAGGTTATTTCACACTTGACAAGCTCGTAATGCCAAACTTTAGAAGAAGAAAGTCGAAACGAATAAAAAAGCCTCCTTAAAGCACTTTGTTTTTGCCTTGGATCTTATTCCAAGACTTGTACAAGTGATCACTTGTACCTTTTGGTGTTACTAATCTTCTTCACATTGGCTATTTTTTGTTTAAGTTGTAGATATTTTGAAGAAATCTTAGTTAGATTTTGATTGTCTTCTTACTTTATAAGGGCAGAGTTTCCCTTATTTATCATTTTCCTAGATGCTTTGTATTGAGAGGAGTTCTCTCATAGGTGCATAGTTTCTAGGCTTCCATTCTAGTATCAGAGATGAGTTGGCCGGCCTTAGTAGGCTGGCCAACTTATGAACTACCATAGGATCGGAGGTAGGGTTTATGCCCCCCTCCTTGTATTTTCTGCATTATTTTATTTATATTAAGGCCTCGGGGTGTTGTTCAGCCCCTGACCCATCCAAAGGTCGTTAAAAACAAGTCTGAAATAGATGGACTAAAACTAAACTGGATGAAAACAAGGTAGCCCAATGGAAATAGCTCACCCTTGAAATCAGGAATCGCCGGGACTAGATCTAAGGTCGCGTAGGAGCCGCCGAAAGCTGTCTTGTACTCATAAAAATAAAATAAATGCAGAATCAGTACACAACCACCTTGTACTGGTAGGATCATCAGCCAGCTCCAACAAACAATAAATATACAATAAACCAAAACTGAGCAAGCAGTACAACCATGTAGCAACAACAAGTAATATGACTCTAGGCTCTCAGCCTACCTTCTAACTCATCAACCACAGGGAACAGGTTCAACAATCATTTACCAACAAACAAAACCATGACATTTATCCTTTTTATTACCCGGACCAATCAAGGATCCCTAGATCAATACCTAAGTGTTAATATGCGATGCCCGGTCCACCTCAAGACCATCCCCACATTTAAGTGTAATAATTCGGCCTCTCAAGGACCAATATAATCAATCACAGATTCAATAATCAACCAGGTCTACTCATAGGACCATCGATAAACACAGTCAACAATGCATAATTAAACCTATACAAGACATGGTACCTAAGCCAACCGATATGAACCTGTACCAGGCATGGCACCCAAACCAACCGTTAGTATCTCATACCAGGCTTGGTACCCGAGCCAACTGAATATCACATAAAACCAACAGTTAAACATTAAATGAACAGAGAACACCCTTATAAAATCAACAAGCAATAATCAAGTTCACTTCATATAATTGACACCCCAATTACTTGGACATTCATAACTTTATTTCCTAGGCACGAAAGCACATATATTACTAAGTTATAGTTACATGTATATATATTACATTTGGCAAGACAATAACCATCACCTACCTCGAATTGCTTTTGAAAACTTTACTGGACCAGAGTCTCCCTATTTTTTGTAGCTTTGGCTTGCTCTTGGTCTAAACACAATTACAAACAACTATAATCAATTTACTGGCTAAAATACTTGGATTATACACAAGTCTTAATTCTCAGGCCAAACCATAATCATTCCATACATTCTCGATCTTTTCCACCGTTAATTCGCCCTAAACTACCATTTTTATGGTTATATTTAGCAAATAAAGGTGTTTCAAACATGCATAAGAGATAATAATCATAAACCCATGAATTTTACACCTAAGTTCCCCTTTTTCCACTGGATTCTATCATTCTAGGTTATTCGAAATATTCTCCCAAGCCCAAGATTATATATTTTTAAGGTATGGGAACCAAAATACGATATAAAGAATAAAAGTCTTACCTTTATGATAAAATTTGGTGGAAAACTGTCTTGAAATCGCCAAAATTTCCTTAGCCCTTCCCCAAAATGTTCTTCTGAAATTCTGAATATTTTTTAAGAAGTTTGTGCATTATCCCGACTTAGTTTACTATAGCAGTCCGTAGACTGCTAAGCAGCACTGCCATAGCAAAATCGACTGTTATGGTAGTGCTGACCGATGTTGACTTTTGTTATAGCGAGAATTACTCCGCTATAGTAGTGGTTGTTGTAGCGTAGTGTCAACAGCTATAGCGGTTGACACGGAATAGGACCTCAAAAAATCCCTCAAAAGTGCTCATTTTACAACACACCTTAAATCCTGATGTTTTGAAATAATCCCTTCACATCAATCTCGATACTGGGAGTTCTACTTACCCGAATCTACTTCTGAAAAGTCCTCCAAACTCCTTAATGTCTTGGATAATAGAAAATCTAGCTCAACACAAGATATATTTCTCAATCCTCACCCAGATTATCCTAGACCATACTTCACTCAGAAATCATTCAAGACTAGCCTAGCCCAAAAATTTTCTAACCTGAAACTTAGCACGAGAGATTTACCCATAACGACGGACCCATTCGTTACAATTATGGCAGCAATTAGTATTGATTTGGGCTATATTTGAATTAGTTTTGTAAAATAGCAGGTGGTGCATATTGAAAATACAGATTTTTGCATCTGAAAAAAATACAGAAAAGCGACGGACAGGGACTCTTTTGTCCGTTACTTTTCTGGAATTTTAAAAAAAGAATCAGAAAAAGCAACGGACAATTGAGTCCCTGTCCGTCGCTTTGTTCTTCATCGCTTTGTTCTTCATGCTCAGAAATAAAGCGACGAACAATATCGCTTTTCTAGAAAAAAGTTTTTAAAAAAATTATGTTGCATCTCTGTCCGTCATTTTTAAAGCTACGATATCCATCGCTTTTGAAAAAGAGACTCACCACTTTTCCACAGAAGTGAGTTCGTCAGTTTTTCATCACTTTTGATCAAAAGAGCAATAGACAACGTCTCTTTTAGCCGTCTCTTTTTAGGTATTTTTTAGTAGTGATATGATCTTATCCTCTTCTTTAATAGGAATATCGATAAATATATCAAGAGTTTTCTTACTCACTCCAACCGAGATCAATCTTATAGATTCATTAAATAATAAAATCTCAACATGTGTACATCTATTTATTCTTTTAGCAAATGAAAATTTCGATGTACTCCACAATTGTAACTTTACTTATTTTTCCTTTGAACCCATGATCGCATCATTAGGTAGGGTTCTCATAAAGTACAATTAATTTTCAACAGACTTTATTTCCATCTTTTACAAATCACCATCAATTATTTGCCTAAAAACTTTAAACAGAGAATCTGCTAAATTAAATCTGAGCTTCACATATTGAAGCGAATTATATCATTGTTCAATAATTTTCTCATGTGATTGTGTTCAAGACAAACTCATCTCTCTTTCCATTGTAACAATCATTTGAAACCCAAAATATAGCAGCTTTATTATCACAATAGATAGTCGAAGATGGTATTTTCTTACTCCATATAGGAATGTCTAATATAATATGTCTATGCCAGTCAATTTCTTCTCAAATAGAAGATAATTATAAATTTTAATTTTATCAACTGGTCGTCATTAATATCGGACTAGTTTGATATATCCACAAAAAATTACCTGAAACTGACATTATAAAGTTTATGTACTTAAGTTCATCAAAATTATATTAGACAAGATAGTCTACAATAGACTTTTGAGAACTAGTCATATGATTTATACTTTCAATGTTCTAAGAGCTTTCCCCTAGTTTGAAACTCAAAGGACATATTGTTGCCACACATAATTCTTTTCAAATAATATATATATGTGTGTGTGTGTGTGTGTGTGTGTGTGTATATATATATATATATATATATATTACTCCTAAAAATAAGACATCATCATATATAGTAATTCATAAAAAATCTTTATCTTATAATGGAATCAATATCATTTTCTCTTGATATCAAAATGATCTTCTAACTTTCAAGTATTAATATGATCTTTACAAATATTATATTCATATCGTTGCACAAACTGAAAGTTTCATGATCTTTATATGCAATATATATGTACACCAACTCTCTTTGAATAGTGATATGATGCTTGCAAATAACTTATTTCATATCTACTAACAAAATTGAAAGCTTATCTTGAATAATCATCAATGAAAGTGATAAAATATCTCTTTTCATTATGTGATAAATAATCTACCTCATGAATGTCTATGTGAATTAATTCCAAAATATGAATTTCTTTTCAATTATCTTAAAGATTACTTTGTTATCTTTCACTTACTACAAGTAAGACCCTTAGCAAGGTGATTCATTTCATAAATAATAACCAATCAATTATTTTTCAAGAGCCAAATGGATCTTAAATTCACGTGACCTAGACACTCATGCCTCAAGTCAAGAAAATTCACAATATAAGGAGAAATATTATAATTTTATCACAATCTCAAAATGATATTTAATATTTATATTATCTTTTCAAATAATATACCTCCTATCCATTCACGAACTTGAAAGCTTAGATTTTGCAATTATGCATGCAACATATATGTATATGCAAACCAATTTGCATTCTTTTTCAAAGGAATTATATGTTACCTCTAATCATGCGTATCATTCAAGATTATCACAAAATGATCATTTATCTAGCATTAGATTTTACGAAAAATCATAATAGGTAGAGAATAAATGAAGAAAAGAGTTCAGAAGATAGAACCCAAATTTTATTGACAATTTTTCTTTCAATTACGACTTTGATGTAGTCTAATTGGTCATCTTCATAGTCACAGTCAGCAAAATACTCTAAAATTTTGACATTAATTTCTGCAACACGCCATCACAAGTATTTGTCCTCTATTTAATACCAATTATTATGGTATGTTTAGTAATTCCATCAATAGAGCAACAAGACCTCAATGAATCTTCAAGATTCTTCTATGGAAAAGAATAAATGACTTTGATGGACCTTACCTCTTTAAGATAACATTTCAAGCCATAATATATAGTCCTTGATTTTTTTTTCTTTTCTACATGATAAAATTTTCATGGAAATACATATTGACTCTATCAAATCCCCCACTATTTCATAAATTATTATAAATCATTTTATGTCACGTGATATGTGATAAGTTCTTATCTAATGTTTCAACATACTAATTGAAACCTTCGTATCTATATGAATTTTAATATCTAGATTTTTTGATCAACTCATGGAGACAACTATCTTCAAATTATTGGAACCGAGTTAATAATATCTTTCAACTGCTCGAACTAAAATATTATCAAATTATTAGAATACATATAATTATAATATTAGAGACTCAAAATATGACTTATTTATCTGAGAGGTACGTCAAGATATTTTTTGAAGATAGTTAGAGTCTCTCCCACGAGCAAACAGAAGAATACATGACAACTCTATCTTCGGGATTTAACTAAGCCACATAACAAATAGCATTCAAAAACGTTGCTCTTTTATTCTTGAATCTGTAATTTCACCTTTTGATCAATGTCTCTCAAATATTTTTAAAGAAAAGTGGTTTTTGAAAGTGCTTCCCTTTTCAAAGAAAAGAAACACTATTTATAGGATAAAAGTTCTTAAAAAGAAGAGTTTTTTTCATTAAATAAGTAGTTATTAATAGGTTCATGAATTTTACAAATAAATTGAATCTTCCAAGAACCTAAAATGTAAAACTAAATGAAGAATAAACTGTTACAATTTACTGTCACGACTCGATTTCTCGGTCATGATGGCACCTACAACCCTCCAGTAGGCGAACTAATCTCCATAGCCTGAAACCGTTAGTAATGGGCTACCATCTAATACTTTAGCGGAGGAACGATATAAATAAGCGGAAGCAAGGGAAATAAGCTGAAGAAAGTAGATACAAGAATATATATACATCTGCGGAAGCTAAACCAAAATCCCAAAACCTGGTATCATAGTATAGAGCCAGAACTACATATAAGTAGTACAAAGGATCCAAAATAATATATACAGATGTCTCTGAGTAGTAATAGAGTACATGATATAAAAGATATCTAAAAGCTAAGCTCCGATAGCCAAGAGCTCACCCTCAGTCTGAAATATCTCAAAAACAGCTCCTCGCACGAGTCTCCAATGAGATAAAGGTGATGACTCACAGTAGGATCTGCACTAGAAGATGCAGAGTGTAGTATGAGCACCAATTGTAAAACAATCGGTACCCAGTAGGTATCATAGGCCAACTGGGCACATATAAGATAAAAGAGCAGTAATAAGCAGAATAGAAAACAACTAGTCACAGAAGGCAATGAAGAAGTACACGAAAGCTAGCACAGCAGGAATACAAGCAAGAACAATACATATGGCTAGCTAAATGAATGCGCATCACAGGCGAAAGAAAGAAACACATACCCGGGATCCTCGCAATAACAAATATACAAAGAAGAGTTTAGAAAATATGCGGTACACTGGTAACCTCAATGAATAGAGAAGGAGAGGAAGAAAATAGTAAATATGTTCAAATACAATGAACAATAACCCAACTAAGCATGCAAACTCAAGTCAAGAATTCAACAACTGGAAGCCCAAGTTTAACCTTAACAATATCCAAAGTCATAAGAACCATAATAGGAACCAATAGAGCGAAATAGTAACAATAAGTCTACCTACAGTCCCACGGGTTCCCATACACCCAAGGAACACAAACAAGTGAAGACAAACCCTCCGGCATCCCATATTACCAGAGCGTACAATCAACAAACAGCAAACAAGGGTGGAACCTCACACAAATAAATGGTGTGACATGCCATGCTAAGCCAAGAGTGATAGTAGTACCGTATGTTACCCGCTTTCGGCGTCCTATAAGGCCCAAAAGATGGGATCCATAGAAGTTCACACCCGTATACCTCTATAATGTCGTATACCCCTCTTTCGGCACTCACAGCATGTAGCCCCTAGTTTAGAATGGAAAGGTCCATGGAGGCCCCCGACCAACATACTAGATGCCCCGCAATCTCGAAAATACCCAAGTAAAGCTTCCCAGAGAGTATCCAGGTCTAAATCAGTAAGTCAAATAATCCTAGCGTACGGCCCCGTCGAATCTAGCATCACCCCAAAAGTTATGGTAAAACAAGTCTAGCGCTCGATCCCGCCGAGTCTAGTATAAGTGGAAATAGTAATAAAATATCCTTTAATTCTCCCTTACCCCAAGAAGATCTATTAAGATGGTACCAAAACCCTTTTTCAATTATTTTCACCGAAAATGAGCCCCAATGGCTATGCAAGGTTTAGAAATTCAGCAATAGTAGGCCCGAAGCCAAAACTTTAGTAAAATTGTGAAGAAATTCCCTCTATATGCATTATAAATGGTATACACAATCACAATAGTGGCCCCCAGCCCACAATCAACCTATCGACCCTGCACAGGCTCCAATCATTTTACAGCACAGATAGCCAGCTCTACAACAATAATAATGATACCTGGGATTCACGAGCATTCTCATATAACCCACCATCTATGTTTCAGAGTCAAACAATGCCACACAGGATCACAAGGGTGATAATATCATCTATAGCAAATAGTGCAACCATCAGAGAAAGAAAAGGAATCAGACATGAATAAAGAGGTTAAGGTCTGTGGTACCAACTAGTAAGCCCAAATCAAGGATGCCCATTAGTACAATTTTATTCTACATACGCGAAGTCTAAGGAGTTTAAATCGTAACCTACCTCGGAGCTGAACTGCAAACATGAACCGTCACTCGTATGCCTTCCCCTTCCAAACAGCCTCAAAAAGCTTCCACGCTATCAAGAACATAATCTAGGTGTCAAGACGAGAAGAACGACACCCATATTGCTATATGGAAAATTGGGTCAAAAAATGACCCTCAGGGCCCGTGCAACAAAACAGAAAATAAAATTCACAATTATATCTGCAGTAAATTTAGGAACCCATGCTCAAAATTTGAGCGCAAACGGAGTTCATTTTGGGGCTCAAAACTGTCCCAAAATACTACTAATTCATGAGAACAAAAGTGGAGAATTGCGATTTTAAGGGCAAAAATGTACTAATTTGGAAGCAAGAATTGACCACGGACCGGAACTACAGCTAGCACGAACAATCAAGCTCTACAATGCAGCTTTAACCGAAGAAAAATCAAGCTTCTAAGAGCCTCAATCATGGAGGTGTTTGAGCTTGAAGAAAAGAACAAGGCTTGAAGAAAAAGAGGCTTACCAACTATAAAGGAGCGAGATTAACGATAATTTGGAGAATTCTCATGAGCCCACACTATTCTTGAGTAATTAGAGTTGAGAAAAATGAAGTTGGAGTTGAAAGAAATAAGCTGAAAATCGTGAAAAATAAGAATTTAAAGAATAAAATTTGTGGAAATTAACGGAAGTTAACAAGAGATTTTACCTATTCACGAGGTCAAGAAATACACCCGGATCAGCAACAATTATTCCTCTAAGTTAGGGGTAAGAGCAGGTGAAGATTTGAAGGAATTTGGTATAAAAATGATGGAGAAAACGAGTTGGGAAGATGAGAGCAAAAGCTGAAAATAAAGCTGCCAACAGCTATTTAAAGTTGGCTCGCAACAGAAAAATCTGCAATTTTCTAAACTTCTACGAGGCATTCCGGGGACAATCGGAACCCGATACTCACAAAGCAATAGAGCTATTTGAATGGAAATAATATTTTGGACTCAATGAAATCAACGAATACACCAACAGAGATCGTATTAAGGAAAAGTGGGCCCCATGTCCAAAACTAACTCGGAACTCAATACCCCAAAACAAGTCCAGAATTTCCGAGACCCGAACCAAAGGTTCCTCTGGCCCAAAGTCAACATTCTGGAGCTAATAGCGCAGATAGAATTTCCATCTGAGGTCGTCTTCTCCGAATGTTGACCAAAATTAAACTTTCAACTTTAACTTGGCTAAAACACAAAAACCCAGACAAAACTAAACCAAAAGCTCTCAGAACTTGACCCAATGTCCATCTAGACTAAAATCCATGATCTGGAACTAACGAACTATTGGAATTTGATTTTGAACATGTTTACCAAGAATGTTGTCTAAAGTCAATAATATTCTAAGTTAAGGCTCTAAAATAGGCAAACGGCCAAAATGACCAAACGAACTACCAAGGCATCGAACCACTGATTCCAATTGGGGCCACTACAGGAAAGTTCTAGCAGTACAAAGAAGGCGTAAATGCAAAAATGACCGGAAGGGTCATTACATCATCCACTACTAAAAAAGGACTTTCTTCCTTGAAAGTCAAGAAGAAAGAGGTACCTGAAGGCTCAAATAGATGTGGATACTGGACTCGCATATCTCTCTCGGTCTCCTAGGTGCCTCCACTGAACCTTAACAACTGGAATATCCCTAGATCTTAACATCCTGACATCTCTAGCCATAATAGCAATCGTCTCCTCAATGAAGTCTAAACTCTCATCCAACTAAAGCGAATCCCACTGCAACACATGAGGCTCATCTAGGACATACCGCTGCAACATCGATACATGAAATACTAGGTGCATAGCTGAAAACATCAGAGGCAAAGCTAACTAATAGGCAACACCGCCAACTCTCTGGGGGATCTCAAATGGCCCATTATACCTGGGGCTAAGCTTGCCCCGCCGACCAAATCTCATCACGCCCTTCATGGGCGACACACGGAGGAATACAAAATCACTAAAGCAGAACTCCAAGGCATGAAGTCTATGATCAGCGTAGATCTTCTGCCTACTCTGAGCATCTCAAAGTCTATCTTGAATCACCCTAACTTTGTCTAAGGAGTCCCGAAGTAAATCAGTACTTTGTGGCCTGGACTCTAATCCATTAAACAAACCAACCAGTGATCTGTAATGCCTACCATACAATGCCTCGAAGGGTGCCATGTCAATGCTAGAATGAATGCAATTATTATTTGCAAACTCGGCCAAAGGCACAAACTGATCCCAAGAACTTTCAAAATCAAGAACACAGGCTCGAAGCATTCCTCCAGGACCTGGATGGTCCTTTCAGACTGGCCATCTATCTGAAGGTGGAAAGCAGTACTAAGTTGAACCTCTGTACCCAAATCTCGCAGAATAGCTCTCCAGAACTGAGTGTCATGGTTTGAAATGATAGAAGCTGGGACCCCATGCAACCAAACAACCTCACGAATATAGATCTCAGCTAACCTCTCGGCACTATAAGAAGTCTGAACCAACAAGAAATGGGCTGACTTAGTCAGCCAATCCACAACCACCCAAATGGAATCAAAACCCCTAGAGGTATGAGGCAAACCAACCACGAAATCCATAGTAATCCCTTCCCACTTCAACTCAGGAATGGGAAGTCGCTGCAATAACCCACCAGGTCTCATGTGCTCAAACTTCACCTGCTGACAGATCAAGCACCGAGACACGAACTTTGTTATATCTCGCCTCATATCAATCCACCAGTAAAGTTGTCTCAAGTCTCTATACATCTTCACCGCACTAGGATGAATAGAGTATCTAGAATAATGTGCCTCACGAAGTATCAACTGAATCAAATCACCAACCCTTGGAACACAAAGTCGACCACCAAACCTCAGAACCACATCTGAATCTAGAGTAGCCCGGCTAGCCTCACCCCAAACAACCTAATCATGAAGGTCACACAACTGCTGATCCTCAAAATAACAGCTTTGTATCTGATCAACAAGAGTAAACCGAACCTCAACACTGGCAAGAACTCGACTGGGATCCGACAGATCAAGCCTAACCAAGAAGTTCACCAAGTACTGGATGTCCAAGGTTAATGATAACTCAGAAACTAAAAGTGAAGCTAGGCTGCCCATACTCACCGCCTTCTGACCCAAGACATCCGCTACCATGTTTGCCTTGCCCGAATGGTACAGAATAGTGAAATCATAGTCCTTCAGCAACTTAATCCATCTCTCTGCCTCGAGTTCAGCTCTCGCTAACTCATAATATACTGAAGACTACAGTGATCAGTGAATATCTCACAATGAACTACATATAAGTAGTGCCTCCAGATCTTGAGCGTGAAAACTACCACTGCTAACTCCAAATCATGGGTGGGGTAGTTGCGCTTGTGAACCTTCAGCTGCCTTGATGCATATGCAATCACACGACCCTGCTGCATCAACACACAACCAAGACCAACCCTAGAAGCATCATAATACACGGAGAAACTCTGACCCTCAACTGGCAAAGTCAATACAGGAGCTGAAGTCAACAAGGCCTTAAGCCTCTAGAAGCTATCCTCGCACTGATCTGACCACTGAAAAGGGATATCCTTCCTAGTCAGCCTAGTCAAAGGTGCTGCTATGGAAGAAAACCCCTCTACAAACCGTCTATAGTACCCGGCTAACCCAACAAAGTTGCGAACCTCAGTAGGAGTAGTAGGTCTAGGCCAATCATGGACCGCTGAAATCTTACTTGGATTTACGCTAATCCCATCCTTAGACACCACGTGGCCTAGGAATGCAACTGACTCAAGCCAAAACTCGCACTTTGAGAAGTTGGCATAAAGTTGATGATCTGTCAAAGTCTGGAGTATAATCCTCAAGTGTTGCTCATGCTCATCTCTACTTTGCGAGTATATCAGAATGTCGTCTAAGAAGACTATCACAAAGGAGTCCAAATATAGGCTAAGCACGTTGTGCATCAGATCCATGAAAGTTGTGGGGGCATTAGTCAACCCAAAATATATCACCAGGAACTCATAATGGTCGTAACGTGTCATGAATGCTATCTTAGGGATGTCCTCTGCCCTAGTCCTCAACTAATGATATCCTGATCTTAAATTTATCTTTAAAAACACAGCTGAACCCTAGAGCTGATCAAAAAAATCATCAATATACGGCATCAGATACGCATTCCTCATAATAACCCTATTCAGGTGCCGATAATCAATACACATCTGCATCGACCTATCATTCTTCTTAACAAATAGAATAGGAGCACTCCAAGGTGACACACTTGGTCTAATAAAACCCTTAGCTAACAAATCTTGAAGCTGCTCCTTAAGCTTTCTCAACTCAGTAGGAGCCATACGGTAGGGAGAAATAGAAATGGGCCTGTTGCCCGGCTATAACTCAATAGTGAAATCAATATCTCTCTCAGGTGGAAGGCCTGGCAGGTCGGTAGGTAACACATCTAAGAAGTCTCTAACCATAGGAATAGACTCAGGGGAAGAAGGGTCCGCACTAGCATCTCAGACATATGCTAAGTAAGCCAAACACCCTCGCGAAAATAGCTTCCTAGCTCGAAGAAAAGAGATAATCCTAAATGGCGCGCGGTGATAAGTCAGTAATCTACCAATTTATTGAGCCTATATCCATAAATTATTGTTATGTTTTGAATAGATTTAGAGGTTCTTATGGCCTTTATTGATGTCTATGAAGGTACTTTTGATAGATGATGATAAACAAGTAAATGGACCCAAAAAGAGTTCAAAAGGAGTAAAGTGTGAAGTGTTCAGAAAAGCTGAAGATTCTGACCGTAGATGCGGTGGTCGTGCGACACGCACAGGCCGAGGTGCAAACTACACCTCCTCCGCACAAGATGTAAAAGTCACTGAAGAGTCTTTCAAGGGGTGCGGTCATTGTGCGATGCACACATCCTGAGGTGCGAACCACACCCCCTTCGCACGGAGCTCCCAATTCTAGCTGAAGTCATTGGTTCAACCGGAGGCAGTGTGCGACGCGCACATATCAACATGTGAACTGCACGTCGTGATGCACACCTCTCGAAGGGCATTTTTGTCCTAATTTTTAGTGACATTTCGGGAAACTATAAAAGGCCTATTCAGGCACAATTGTAAAAAAACTTTTATCATTATGAATATTTTGAAGAGTTGTTAGCTTAGAGACTAAGTTTTTCACCTCCATTGAGAAGAGGGTTTCAATCTAATTCTGTTGGTTAACACTTTTGTGCTCAAATTAAATCTAAAACTTGAGATTCCTCTCTAATGGAAGAGATTTTTAATTACCCAGCTGGTATCTCTTTCTCTCTTACTATGAGTGGCTAAATTCTCCTGTCTAAGGGTGTATTGATGATAGGTGCTTAAGAAATGGGTGTGGGTGTGTCACAACCCGATTTCTCGTTCATGATGGCACCTACAACCCCCGGTAGGTGAACCAATCCCCGTAGCTCAGAATAGTTAGTAATGGGCTACTATCTAACAAATAAGGGAACAAGACAAAGAAAATAGATAACAGGGATATAAATATATACATGTGCGGAAACTAAACCAAACTCCAAGACCTGGTATCATAGTATAGAGCCCCAACTACATACATGGAGTGCAACTAATCCAAAACAATATATACAGATGTCTCTGAATGGTAATAGAGTACATGAAGCAAAAGATAAACTAAAGCTAAGCTCCGATCACCAAGAGCTCACCCTCAGCCTGAAGTAGTCCTCAACAGATCTCCAAGCACGAATCACAGCGATCTAACGGCGATGGCCCACGCTAGGATCTGCATCCAAAGATGCAGGGGGTAGGGGTGAGCACCAAATGCGAAGCATAAGGTACCCAGTAGGTATCATAGGCCGACTGAGTACATATAAGATAAAAGCGTAGTAATAGACAGAATAGAAGCAAGTAGTCACAGAAATCAACGAAAGGTACACAGGAACTAGCCTAGAGGGAAATCAACAGAACCATATATGAGGCTAGTAAGCAGAATATACACCCCATAGGCACAGGCGAAAGTAAGGAATAACGCACCTGGGATCCTTGCAATAACAGTGTATACAAAATAAGTTTACAAAATGGACGGTATACCGGTAACCTCAAGAGTAGGAAGAAGAGAGAAAGAGTAATAATAGGCATGCTCAGAGACATGGATCAAACTCAACTAATCATACCAATCTCATACTTATCTATAATAGAGAACAATTCTGTAAGTAAATAGCAAAAGTCTACCTACAGTCCCCCGGCCGCCCATACAACCGAGGAACACAAACAAGTAAAAACAAACCCTCCGGCATCCCATACTACCGGAGCATACAATCAACAAACAACAAACAAGGGTGGAGCCTTAAACAATGAATGATATGATGCATGAAGATCTCAGTAAATGGTATGTCTGTATGTACCTCCTCCGGCGCCGATCCGGCCCAGCAGGTAGGTTCCATGGAAGGACACTGCCCATATACCTCTACTCCACCGTATACCCCTCCTCTAGCACACGCAGCCCGTAGCCCCTGGCCCGGATGGCAAGGTCCATGGAGGTCCCAGACCCCATACTAAAACTCAGTATCAGAACATGTCGTCCGGAAGCAAGTCTGATATCAGGATAGAGACCCAGTCTCGAATATGCAATGCCCAGACCCTGTCCAGGGCTAAAGTAGTAGGAAAATGCCTCAAAAACCCCTCCAAGGGTGCCCGGGAATAACCGGGTCTAAACAGTAAAAAGTCATCTCAGGTGCTCGGTCCGACCGAGGCTAAAAATCATCTCAAGTAGCAAGAAAACTCAATTAGCACTCCGGCCCTGCCGAGTCTAGCGTTAATCGTAAAACTGGTGATTTAAATCATAATTTTACTTTCTTTTACCCAAGAATATTCACAAGTTTAAATCAAACCATTTCCAAATTATTTCCATCAAAACGGGCCCCCCGGGCCATGCAAGGTTTAGAAAATAGTGTCAGTAGGCCCGAAGCCAAAACCATAGTAAAACATGGATAAAACCTCTTTATATGCATGGAAATGGTATGATCACACACAATAGCTGCCCAGCAGCTCACAATCAACCTATCGACCCTGCACAGGCCCACAGCTACTCAGCAAGCATAACCAGCCTAGAAGGATAATTCTATGCCCGGGACTCGCGGACATTCCCAAAATCCCACCTTCTATGTTCCAGAGTCAACAAGGCCTCACAGGACCACAAGGGTAAATAAAATATATCGGCAAATACTACAAGCAACGGAGGAACAAAAGTAGGCGGACATGAATAAAGCGGTCGAGGTCTGTGGTACCAACCTAATAAACCAACCCAAGGATGCCCATTAATACCATTTTATTCTATATATGCGGAGTCTAGGGAAAATAAACCGTAATCTACCTGTCGTCCGACGACAAGCTGCTAGAACAACAATGTCCAAGCTCGAACCACTCCAGGAAAATCCAAAATTAAATCGGAATCGGATTTGGGATGGAATAACTTGACGTAGATAATTGATTTTGCCTTCGAGGATCGAATATCGCGTCAAAATAATTTCTTTCCACAAGATATTTTTCATCAATTGAATATATACAAGTACTTTTGAATATGTTATAAACTAACATGCTATTAAAGAATTTTTCAAGATAAAAGTTGCTGGTGACATATATATATATTTATGTACAGAACGTTACATATGCTATATAAGGAAAGGCTCTAATATATTTTTATTATTATTAATTAAGTGGTAGCATGACCACTTGATCAAATAATGACACCTCCACTTAAGCAATTTAATTGCTGCCACCTTTCATTAATTACACGTGGAGGGGGTGTCAACATCCTCCTTCTTATCCATTACGAAGGTTCTCGGGTATTGCATAAATTCGTGGTAAAATAAATATAGCTTTTTAAATATACCATAATTATTAGAAAATCATTTCCAATAAAACCCACTATATTTTAATAATAAATTTCAACATAGCTAAATTTACTATCTCCGTTAAAATATTACAATGTATAAAAACTTTATAAAATAAATACATATACAATTATATCGTAACAAAATATTTTCCATAAATCTTTAAAATATTTTGAAAAGGTAATAATAATATAATATAACTTCCAACCACCTTCGACTTTTAAATAAAATATTTTCAAATACGCACGATTTCGATACTCAAGAATTCTCTCGGGATCCTCCCTTATGTTTTATCACTGTTTCGGAACTGAAATGGCATTTTAAACGTGAAGTTGAGGCTTAAATCGAGTTTAACCCGACCCAGTTCGCGACCCGGTTCGCAACCCGTTTTCTGCCAGACAGTCCGCGGTAAAACAGTCATAACTCTTTACTCCGCGATCAGTTGGACGTGAGGTTTTGTGCGTTGGAAACTAAACTCATAGACCTTCGATTTGGTATTTCGGGGGACTTCTAACTCTTTATATATTGAGAGAAATTCTCCAAGACATTTGACCCAAAGTTCAGAAAATTTATCAAAGAACCTTACGATCAAACAAATGGACCCGGCGCTGAAATACCGGTCCTAACGAGCCTTAAGTGACTTGAGGCCGCTACAAACAAGCTCTAACGGTTCAAGGAAAATGTATACGTGGAAATGACCGGAAGGGTCATTACATCATCCACTACTAAAAAGGACTTTCGTCCTCGAAAGTCAAGGTCAAGGGGGCACCTGAAGGCTCAAACAGCTGCGGATACTGGGCCCGCATATCTCTCTCAGTCTCCCAGGTCGCCTCCTCGACTGGACGGTGCCTCCACTGAACCTTAACAACCGGGATCTCTCGAGACCTCAATCTCCTGACATCTCTGGCCAAAATAGCTGTCGGCTCCTCAACAAAGGCTAAACCCTCACCCAACTGAACCGAATCCCACTGTAACACATGAGACTCATCTGAGACATATCGACGTAACATCGAAACATGAAATACAGGATGTATAGCTGAAAACATCGGAGGCAAGGCTAGCTGATAGGCAACGCTACCAACCCTCTGAAGAATCTCAAATGGCCCAATGTATCTGGGGCTAAGCTTGCCCCGCCTACCAAATCTCATCACGCCCTTCATGGGTGATACGCGGAGAAACACCAAGTCACCGACACTAAACTCCAAGGCACGAAGCCTACGATCAGATAACTCTTCTGCCTGCTCTGAGCTGCCCGAAGTCTGTCCTGAATCCACTCGGACTCGCGTCTAAGGAATCTCGAAGCAAATCTGTGCTCTGTGGGCCCAGCACTAAAACCATCAAACCAAACCTACCGTGATTTCTCAACGCCTGCCAACAACAAGCCTCAAAAGGTGCCAATGCGGATACTCGAATGGAAAGCTGTTATTATAAGCAAACTCGCCAAGGAAGCAAACTGATCCAAGAACCTCCAAAGTCAAGAACCATTTAGGTTCGAAGCATGTTCCTCCAAAATTCTGAAATGGTCCTCTCGGACTGGCCATCTGTCTGAGGGTGGGAAAGCGGTACTAAGGATGAACTCTGTACCCAAATCTCGCTGAATAGCCCTCCAGAACTGAGATGTGAACTGAGTGCCGCGGTCTGAAATAATAGAAGCTGGGACCCCATGCAACCGAACAATCTCACGAAGGTAGATCTGAGCTAACCTCTCTGCACCATAAGAAGTATGAACCGACAAGAAATGTGCTGACTTAGTCATCCTATCAACAATCACCCATATGGAATCAAACCCATGAGAAGTATGAGGCAAACCAACAACGAAGTCCATAGTAATCCCTTCCCACTTCCACTCAGGAATGGGAAGTTGCTGCATCAAACCACCAGGTCTCATGTGCTCGAACTTAACCTGCTGGCAGTTCAAGCACCGAGACACGAACTCTGCTATATCCCGCTTCATATCACTCCACCAGTAAAGTTGTCTCAAGTCTCTATACATCTTTGCTGTGCCAGGGTGAATGGAGTATCTAGTACAATATGCCTCATGATGTATCAACTGAATCAAATCACTAATCCTCGGAACACAAAGGCGACTATCAAACCTCAGAACCCCATCTGAATATAGAGTAGCCCGACTGGTCTCACCCTGAACAACCCGGTCATGAAGGTCACACAACTGCTGATCCTCAAACTGACGGCTCTGAATCTGATCAATCAAAGTAGAACGAACCTCAACGCTGGCGAGAACTCTTCTAGGATCCGACAAGTCAAGCCTAACAAAACGGTTAGCCAAGGACTGGATGTCCCAGGCCAACGGTCGTTCTGAAACTGAAAGAGAAGCTAGGCTACCCATACTCACCGCCTTCCGGCTCAAGGAATCCGCTACCACGTTTGCCTTGCCCGGATGATACATAATAGTGAAGTCATAGTCCTTCAGTAACTCGACCCATCTCTTCTGTCTCGAGTTCAACTCCCACTGACTCGTGATATACTTAAGACTACGGTGATCGGTGAAGATATCACAGTGAACTCCATATAAGTAATGCCTCCAGATCTTGAGCGCGAAACTACTGCTGCCAACTCTAAGTCATGAGTGGGGTAGTTGCGCTCGTGAACCTTCAGCTGCCTCGACGCATATGCTACTACTCGACCCTGCTGCATCAACACACAACCAAGACCAACCCCAGAAGCATCACAATACACGGAGAAGCTCTGACCCTCAACCGGCAAAGTCAAAACTGGAGCTGAAGTCAATAAGGCCTTAAGCCTCTGGAAGCTATCCTCACACTGATCCGACCACTGAAATGGGACATCCTTCCTAGTCAGCATAGTCAAGGGTGCTGCTATGGAAGAAAATCCCTCAACGAACCGTCTGTAGTAACCTGCTAACCTAATAAAGCTGCGAACCTCAGTAACAGTAGTAGGTCTAGGCCACTCACAAACCGCTGAAATCTTTCCCGGATCAACCCTAATCCCATCCTTAGACACCACGTGCCCTAGGAATGCAACGGACTCAAGCCAAAACTCACACTTTGAGAACTTGGCATAAAGCCGATGATCTCTCAAAGTCTGGAGTATAACCCTCAAGTGCTGCTCATGCTCATCTCTACTACGCGAGTATATCAAGATGTCGTCTATAAAAACTATCACAAATGAGTCCAAATATGGGCCAAGAACCCTGTGCATCAAGTTCATAAAGGCTGCGGGGGCATTAGTCAACCCAAAAGACATCACCAGGAACTCATAATGGCCATAACTTGTCCTGAATGCTGTCTTAGGGATGTCCTCCGCCCTAATCCTCAACTGATGGTAGCCAGACCTCAAATCAATCTTCGAAAACACGACTGAACCCTGAAGCTGGTCAAACAAATCATCAATCCTCGGCATCGGATACCTATTATCATCTGTCACCCTAGTTCAGCTGCCGGATAATCAATTTACACATGCGCATAGACCCATCCTTCTTCTCACGAAGAGAACAGGAGCACCCCACGGTGACCAACTAGGTTCTAATTAAACCCTTAGCTAACAGATCCTGGAGCTGCTCCTTAAGCTCCCTCAAACTCAGCAGAAGCCATTACGTTAAGGAGGAAATAGAAAGGCCCTAGTGCCCGCTCTAGCTCAATAGCGAAATCAATATCTCTCTCAGGTGGAAGGCCTGGCAGGTCGGTAGGAAACACATCGAGGAAGTCTCTAACCACAGGAACAGACTCAAGAGAAGTGGGGTCAGCACTAACATCTCGGACATATGCTAGATAAGCTAAACACCCACGGGCAATCAACTTCCTAGCTCGAAGACAAGAGATGATCCCAGATGGTGCATGGCTAACAGAAACCTGCCACACAACCGGGGATACACCGGGCACAGCTATGGTAATGGTCTTGGCATAACAATCCAAAACCACACGGTGAGGGGATAACCAGTCCATGCCCAGTATCACATCAACATCTAGCATATCAAGAATCATCAAGTCTCCCCAAGTCTCTGAATCACCAATAGATAACATACAGGATCTCACAATCCGATCCACTACTAAAGAATCTCCTACTGGGGTCGAAACAGAAACAGGAACAGATAATGGCTCACTAGCCACCCCCAAACAAGGCACAAAGTAGGCAGATACATATGAACAAGTGGATCCAGGATCAAATAAAGCCATAGCAGACTGATGGCACACAGAAATCGTACTTGTAATCACAGCATCTGAGGCCTCTGCCTCTGGTCTCCTAGGGACAGCATAAAACTGACGACGACCTCCACCTGCCCGACCGCCATCCCTACCACCTGCTCTGCCACGTGGAGCACTACCTCTACTCTGACGACCACCCCCTCTAGCTGGGGGCTGAACTACTCGTAAAGGCTCGGCCAACTGAACTGTACCCTGCTGAGGGCAATCTCTAGCAAAATGACCGATCACACCACAAGTAAAACAAGCCCCTGGTGGCCTACTCGGTCATGATGAACCAGCAGATCCCGCATAACTACCACGGCCTGATGCCCCAGAAACTGTACCCCTCGAAGATTGGCCGTCATAGCCTTGATGGCTGCTCTGACCCTGCTCGAACTGGGTACTACCGAAAGTCTGAAGGGACGCCTGGACCGGTCGGCTGGACTGACCCTGGTACTGCTGTGGCTGATAACTCCGGCTCCACTGGCCATGACCTCTACCACTATATCTGGAACCACTATAGACACCCTGATGTCGGGGCCTCTTATCTCTGGACCCCTGATCATGTCGTTGTAGGTCCTCCACAGTGCGGGCATAGTCTACAATAGCCTGGAATGACCGACCACTGGCAATCAATATCTCAGCTGGCTGCCTGATCTCTGGACTTAAACCCCATACAAATCTGTGAATCCTATCATAGCTTCGAACGGTGCTAGCTGATGAAAGCGGGTCTCATACTCCGAGATAGTCATAGACCCCTGCACAAGGTGAGTAAACTGCTCCCTGCGACGCTCCCGATCACTCTGGGTAGGAACTTGGCCATAAAGGCCTCATAAAACTCAGACCAGGTCAAAGGAGGTGACGACGGTGGTCTACAAGCAACCTGGGCCCTCCACCATAACTTCGCTGTGCCCTCCAACTGATAGGTAGTATAACCAACCCCGTGAGTCTCCAACAAACCCAAATGATGCAACATCTCCTCACAGGTAGTAATAAAGTCATGTGGATCCTGTCCAGAAGTACCAGCAAACCTCGGAGGTGCTAACCTCAAAAACCTACCCAACGCCTTCTGCTCTTTCTCTGTCATAACTAGGCGAGGAGCAAGAGGCTGTGCAACAGATGGAACCGGAATGACCTCCGCACGGGGAGCCATAGTAGCCAGCTGCGCTCCTAAGCTCTGTGCACCCAGGGCTGCCCCCTGAGCGGATGTCTGCGCTACCTCGGAAGGCCACCCTCCAATCACACCCAAAAGCTGTAATAGTAATCCCCGAATATCTGGAGACTGAGCTGCGGCTGGAGCTGGCACAGAAGTGGGCACTGGAGCTGGTGCTGGGAGCTGGCGCTGGAGCTGGTGCTGGAACGGGAGGCTCATCCCCGCGTGATGCCGATGATCTCGTACGAACCATCTGCGGAAGGATGAAGTAGAACAAATGAGATTTCCAGAAACTTCAAGGGTTCCACGCACGACACAGAAGCAATAAAAGAGTCAAATTTCCTAAAATGTCACTGTAGCCTCCCAAAGATTGAGTACGGACGTCTCCGCCCCGATCCGTAGGACTCTACTAGACATTGGCTCCTATATCGATGACACCGGTGAACCTAACGCTCTGATACCAAGTTGTCACGACCCAATTTCTCGGTCATGATGGCACCTACAACCCCCGGTAGGTGAACCAATCCCCGTAGCCCAGAACAGTTAATAATGGGCTACTATCTAACAAATAAGAGAACAAGATGAAGAGAACAGATAAAAGGACTATAAATACATACATATGCGGAAACTAAACCAAACCCCAAGACCTGGTATCATAGTATAGAGCCAAACCACATACATGGAGTGCAAATAAACCAAAACTATATATACAGATGTCTCTGAATGGTAATAGAGTACATGAAGCAAAAGATAAACTAAAGCTAAGCTCCGATCGCCAAGAGCTCACCCTCAGTCTGAAGTAGTCCCCAAAAGATCTCCAAGCACGAATCACAACGATCTAACGGTGATGGCCCACGCTAGGATCTGCACCCAAAGATGCAGGGGGTAGGGGTGAGCACCAAATGCGAAGCATAAGGTACCCAGTAGGTATCATAGGCCGACTGGCACATATAAGATAAAAGCGCAGTAATAGACAGAATAGAAGCAAGTAGTCACAGAAATCAACGAAAGGTACACAGGAACTAGCCCAGAGGGAAATCAACAGAACCACATATGAGGCTAGTAAGCAGAATATACACACCATAGGCACAGGCGAAAGTAAGGAATAACGCACCTGGGGTCCTTGCAACAACAGTGTATACAAAATAAGTTTACGAAATAGACGGTTATACCGTAACCTCAAGGGTATGAAGAAGAGAGTCAAGAGTAAATAAATAGGCATGCTCTAGAGACATGATCAAAACTCAACTAATCATACAATCATACTATCTATAATAGAGAACAATTCTATGTAAGTAAATAGCAAAAAGTCTACCTACAGTCCCCGGCCCCCAGACAGCCGAGGACACAAACAAGTGAAAACAAAACCCTCCGCATCCCATACTACGCAGAGGTTAAAATCAAAACAACAAACAAGGTGGTACCTCAAACAATGAATGAACTGATGTGATGAGATCTCAGTAAATGGATCTCGTATTACCTCCTCCGGCGCGATCCAGGCCCAGCAGGTAGTTCATGGAAGGACACTGCTGGTATACCTCTACTCCACCGTATAACCCCTCCTCCGGCACACGCAGCCCGTAGCCCCTGGCCCGGATGCAAGTCCATGGATGTCCCAGACCCCATTACTAAAACTCAGTATCAAACAACATGTCGTCCGAAGCAAGTCCGGTATCAAGATAGAGACCCAGTCTCGAATATGCAATGCCCAGACCCTGTCCAGGACTAAAGTAGTAGGAAAATGTCTCAAAAACCCCTCCAAGGGTGCCCGGGCATAACCGGGTCTAAACAGTAGAAAGTCATCTTAGGTGCTCGGTCCGATCGAGGCTAAAAATCATCTCAAGTAACAAGAAAACACAACTAGCACTCCGGCCCTGCCGAGTCTAGCGTTAATCGTAAAACTGGTGATTTGAATCATAATTTTACTTTCTTTTACCCAAGAATATTCACAAGTTAAATCAAACCATTTTCAAATTATTTCCATCAAAATGGGCCCCCCGGGCCATGCAAGGTTTAGAAAATAGTGCCAGTAGGCCCGAAGCCAAAACCATAGTAAAACATGGATAAAACCTCTTTATATGACTGGAAATGGTATGATCACACAAAATAGTTGCCCAACAGCTCACAATTAACCTGTCGACCCTGCACAGGCCCACAGTTACTCAGCAAGCATAACCAGCCTAGAAGGATAATTCTATGCCCGGGACTCGCGGACATTCCCAAAATCCCACCTTCTATGTTCCAGAGTCAACAAGGCCTCATAGGACCACAAGGGTAAATAAAATATATCGGCAAATACTACAAGCAACGGAGGAACAAAAGTAGGCGGACATGAATAAAGCGGTCGAGGTATGTGGTGCTAACCTAATAATCCAACCCAAGGATGCCCATTAATACAATTTTATTCTATATATGCGGAGTCTAGGGAAAATAAACCGTAATCTACCTGTCGTCCGATAACAAGCTGCTAAGATGATGTCCAAGCTCGAACCACTCCGAGAAAATCCAAAACTAGATCAGAATCGGATTTGGGCTTGAATAACTTGACGTAGATAATTGATTTTCTTTTCAGAAATTGAATAATTAACAAAAAGTTTTCCTCTCACAATACTCCTCACGTAATAAGTTCATATGTACAGTACCAAAGTTGCCTTTGGACAAGATGGTGTAAAGTGGGTTTTATATATACCCAGCACTAAGTGAATCATTTCACAATTGATTTTATTCAATTGAGAAAGTGCCACCAACACTGTATGGTCATGGTGTCCACTTCCACGTGGAGGTAGAGGTGGCACCAAGATATTCATTCCCCAATACGTATATATTCGGGTATTGCATAAGTTCGTGGTAAAATAAATATAATATTTTAAATATACCATAATTCATAGAAAATTATTTCAAACAAAACCTATTATATTATAATAATAATTTTCAACACAACTAAATTTACTATCTCCGTTAAAATATTACAATGTATAAAAACCTTATAAAATAGGTACATATACAATTATATCATATCAAAAATATTTTCCATAAACCTTTAAAATATTTTGAAAAGGTGATAATAATATAATAATTACCAAATTCAACTTTTAAATAAAATATTTTCAAATACACGCGATGTTAATAAAATTCTTAAATCTAGACTCGCAAGAACTCTCTCGGGATCCTCCCTTATGTTTTATCACTATTTCAGAACTGAAATGGCATTTTAAAACGTGAAGTTGAGGCTTAAATCGAGTTTAACCCGACCCGATTCGCGACCCGGTTCGCAACCCATTTTCTTCCAGACAGTCCGCGGTAAAATAGTCATAACTTTTTACTCCGAGATCATTTGGACGTGAGGTTTTGTGCATTGGAAACTAGACTCGTAGACCTTCGATTTGGTATTTCGGGGGACTTCTAACTCTTTATATATTGGGAGAAAATCCCAGAGACATTTTACCCAAAGTTCAGGAAATTTGTTAAAGATCTTCCGATTACTTTTGCCGACTTGCTTGGCTTCAAAATTTATAATGCGACCAAACAAATGGACCCAACACCGAAATACCGGTCCTGACGAGCCTTAAGTGACTTGGGGCCGCTACAAATAAGCTCTAACGGTTCAAGGAAAATGTATACGTGGAAATAACCGGAAGGGTCATTACACTAATGGGTGAATGGAACCCACTAGTGAAATCCCACATACATGGTGAAGAAAACTATGGAGAAATCCTTGGATTCTTGGGGCTAAAATTGATGAAGACCTCTGCTTGTTCTTGAGAGAAAATTATCGCCTCTTTCGTTTCTTTTCTTTCTAAGTCCGATGAATTTAGGAGGATGAATGTTTTAGGTAGTTGTTGGATAATACAATAGGCTTAGAGTAGTCAAAATAATGTAACCTGGGCATTAAAAGAGGTAGGAAAAGTTTGGAATGCCCTTGGAAAATAATTAGAAAAAATTGCTGAAATTCACGACTCAGGGATCACGACTTGGTTCTACGGCTCGTGAAAAGATCCACGGGTTGTGGAACCCTATCGTGGTTTACTGGTCCTGAAAGTTGAGCTACTAGAATGAACTCCACGAGTTGGGTTCATGACTCATGGAAACTTCCACAGCTTGTGGAATCCTACTCGTAGTTCCTAAGCTGAATTCTTTGGGTCTCTGAAGATTGGTTCCATGGGTTGGGTTCACAACTCGTGCAAACCTCCACAGGTCGTGGAACCCAATCATGGTTCCTGGGAGTCATCTGCTAGATGTATTCCACGGACGAGTTCTACGATCCGTGGAAACTTCTACGGTCTATTAACTCAAGTCGTGGGATAAACTTCAGAGGAGCAGTCCTCTGATCTTTATTACATGAGTCCAGTCCACAACTCGTGGACTATTCCATGGCTTGTGGAAAGGACTCATGGTTTTTCTGACAGTTGAAATTTTTTAGTTCCTCTGGTTTTCTGAGCTAAGTCTGGGCTTGGAAGTTCTAGGGTGTTACAATATCTCTCCCTTGGGATCATTCGTCCTCGAATGAAGACTAAACAAGCTGAGTTTAGAGGGAAAGGGCTGGAATCCCTACCAACTAAGTACTAGAAATTGATATCTAACTTAACTGAGTTCCATGAACGTACAAATATGATAAAATGCAAGGATAACTGATGGAACGAATAGTGAGATGAGACTAAATTACACAAGTGTACACTGAGAGACTGGAGAAGAAATATTACTTCAAGCTGAAACTGAATCGGAAGGAAAGAGGTGAGGGTACTTGGCCATCATGGATGCTTCTGCTTCCTAAGTAGCTTCCTCTACGGAATGGTTCCTCCACAACACCTTTACAGAAGCGACTTCCTTATTCCTCAACTTACGAACCTGGCGGTCAAGAATCTTGGTTAGAACCTCCTCATAGGTGAGTCTATCCTTCACAGTCACACTCTCCAAGGGTACTATCGATGCCAGATCACCCACATACTTCTTCAACAAGGAAATGTGAAAGATTGGATGAACCGATGCTAGTTCTCCTAGCAACTCTAACACATAAGCCTTATTACCAACCCTTTTTAGGATTGTGTAAGGACCTACATTCCTGGGACTGAGCTTCCCTTTCTTACCAAATCTCATCACTCCATTCATGGGTGACACTTTCAAGAAAACCCAATCATCTAACTCAAACTCTAAATCTCTTCTCCGAACATCTGCATAGGACTTCTGATGACTTTGAGCTGTCTTTAGCCTATCTCTGATGAGCTGAAATTTATCCATAGCCTTATGAACCGAGTCTGTCCCAATCAAAGCTGCTTCACCTACTTTGAACCAACCAACCGGTGATCTGCATCTACGCTCATAAAGTGCCTCATATAGGGCCATCTGAATACTGGAGTGAAAACTGTTATTGTAGGTGAATTTTATGAGAGGCAGGTGATCATCCCAACTACCCTTGAAGTCGATCACACAAGCTCTCAACATGTCCTCTAAGGTCTGGATGGTACACTCTGCCTGACCATCCATCCGTGGATGAAAAGTTGTGCTAAGATTCACCTGAGTACCAAGACCTTTCTGAAATGATCTCCAGAAATAAGATGTTAACTGAGGACCTCTATTTGAGATAATACACAAGGGAACCCCATGCAACCTGACTATCTCGCTGATGTAGAGCCTGGCATAATCCTTTGCTGAATGTGTAGTCTTGACAGCCATGAAGTGAGCTGACTTAGTGACTCTGTCCACTATCACCCAAATGGAGTCATGTTTGCAAGTATGAGGTAAGCTCGTAATGAAATCCATGTTGACCACTGTCCACTTCCAAGTAGGAATGCTAATCTCCTGAGTCACACCTCCTGGTTTCTGATGTTCTACCGTAACCTACTGACAGTTGGGACACAGCCATAAAATCTATGATGTCCCTTTTTATGTTGTTCCACCAATAGACTTCCCATAGATCACGGTACATCTTAGTGGTGCCCGGATGAATGGAATATATGGAGTTATGGGCTTCTGTAAGGATTTGCTACCTCAACTCACCAACCTTAGTAACACATAAGCGACCATGATAATGAAGCACACCATCTTCCAGTTATGAGAAAATCTCCACTCTCTACCGATGGACTGCACTTTTCAGCTGAAGCAATATGGGATCACTATCTTGTTTCTCTTCAACCTGCGCTACCAAAGAAGATTTTGATCCATTCTGGACTATCACACCACCCTCTGACATGTCCATATGGAAAACTCCAAAGCGATCAAACCGATGAACATCTCTGGCTAACTTTTTCTTCTCTTTCTCAACATGTGACATGCTACCCATAGACAGTCTACTGAGAGCATCAGCCACTACATTGGCCTTACCCGGATGGTAGAGCACGTTTATATCATAATATTTGAGAAACTCAAGCCATATCCTCTATGCGAAGATTCAACTCTTTCTGGGTGAACACATACTAGGGGCTCTTATGATCTGTGAACACATCAACATGAACACCATACAAGTAGTGTCTCTAAATCTTTAGGGCAAACAAAACTGTTGTAAGCTCTAGGTCATGAGTTGGGTAGTTTTTGTCATGGACCTTAAGTTGTCTGGAAGCATAAGCTATGACCTTACCCTGCTGCACCAAAACACAACCTAGGCTAACCATGTATGCATCGAAATAAACCACATAGTCATTTGAACCCTCTAGTAGAGTCAAAATGGGAGTTGTAGTCAACCTGGTCTTCAGTTCTAAGAAGCTTTTCTCACACTCATCTGACCACTGAAACTTGACCTTTCTTTGAGTCAACTTGGTCAATGGGGCAGCTATGGATGAAAATCCTTCAATGAACCTCCTGTAGTAACTGTCCAAACCCAAGAAGCTTCTGATATCAGTCGGAGAGGTGGGTCTGGGCTAGTGCTTTACTGCCTCAATTTTCTGAGAATCCACTCGAATCCCTTCGTTCGATACCACATGACCAAGGAAAGTGACAGACTTCAACCAGAATTCACATTTGCTTAACTTAGCGAATAACTAGCGATCTTTGAGAGTTTGAAGGACAACTCTCAAATGAGTCACATGCTCTTCCTCATTCTAAGAATAAATGAGGATATTATCAATAAATATGATAACGAACAAGTCCATATACTTCTTGAACACCCTGTTCATCAAATCCATGAAAGTTGTAGGAGCATTGGTTAGTCCAAAAGACATGACTATAAATTCATAGTGACTATACTGAGTCCTGAAGGTTGTCTTCGGGATGTCACTACCCCTGAATCTGAGCTGATGATAGCCAGATCTGAGGTCTATCTTGGAAAAATAACTAGCACCCTGAAGCTGGTCGAACAAGTAATCAATCCTGAGGATGGGATATTTGTTGTTGATTATGACTTTGTTCAATTGGCGGTAGTCAATGCACATCCTGAGAGAACCATCTTTCTTACGCACGAAAAATACTGGAGTACCCCATGGAGAGACACTGGGTTTGATAAAGACCTTATCTAGAAGGTTTTTCAGTTGTTCCTTCAATTCTTTAAGCTCAGCTGGAGCCATTCTGTAAGGAGGAATCAAAATAGGCTGGGTATCTGGAAGGAGATCTATTCCGAAGTCGATTTTCCTTTCGGGAGGAACTCCGGGAAGATCTTCTGGGAACACTTCTGGAAACTCACTCACTACAGGAACTGACTCAAGAGTTGGGGTTTTGGAGTTTGAATCCTTAACCCGAAAAAGATGATAGATATACCCCTTGGAAATCATTTTTCTGGTCTTAAGGTAAGAGATGAAACGACCTACAGGCACTGACTTATTACCCTTCTATTCTAAGACTGGCTCGTTTGGAAACTGAAACCAAACAATCCTAGTTCTACAATCGACTGAGGTATAACAGGAATGTAACCAATCCATGCCTAGAATGATATCAAAATCTATCATTTCTAACTCTACAAGGTTTGCTGAGGTGACTTTCAGGGAAACTGTGACAACATAATTTTTGTATACCAGTCTAGCTATAACTGGATCACCAACTGGAGTAGAGACTGACATGGGTTCTGGGAGGATTTCTGGAGTGACACCAAATTTTACTACTATATATGGAGTTATAAAGTAAAGTGTAGCCCCTTGATCTAACAATGCATAGACATCAGTATTAAAGACTCGCAACCTATTCCAGACGAGGCTGGTCCCGTGACCTCATCAGGAGAATTCCCCTGGTCCTATCAAGCCTGAAGAGAATATAACCTGTTCTGGCGCTGACCACCACCTATTCCAGATGAGGCACCCTGCTGAGTGGGGTGACCTGCAGAAGCTGCTGTAGAACCAGTCTGAGTTTGTGGGCGAACATACTTACCCTTTTGAGAAGTTGTTGGACAATCCCTCATCATGTGACCTGTCTTACCACACCCAAAGCAATTTCCACTACCTACCATATACTCACCTTGGTGGTTTCTACCATACTTCTTACACACTTGATTTGTGCGCCCACTAGTAACCGTACCTTGGGACTTAGAGCCAGACGCTCTATCCCGTTGATTCTTCTTGAACTTAGGCACTGCGGCACTCACAGAAGATAGAGCTAGAGCTGAATTTTTCTTGCAGAACTGAGAGCAATTTCCACCCTCTGACCTCTGCTGAGAGTAGCTAAAGTCACTTGTCCTATCCCTCTTAGTATCTCCTCCCTTTTCCTTGATCTTCTCCTCTTTAATCTACTGAGCATAAGTAACCAATCTGGAGAAGTCCATCTCCTTAATCAATATAGCAGTATTGCACTCCTTGACTACATCATCTTATACACCAGATACAAACTTACTTATATGAGCAATGGAGTCAGCTACTATCGCTGGAGCATACTTGGATAGCCGAGTGAACTTGAGAGCATAGTCCTTCATGCTCATGTCATTATGCTTCAGATTAATGAATTCTTGAACCTTCGCTTCCCTGAGCTCTAGTGGGAAGAACCGATCCAGAAAATTTGTCTTGAAAAGTTCCAAGTCACTAGTCTTGCATTGGCATAATAGGATTCCTTCCATTGCTGGTACCAAGTGTAGGCCACTCCCTTCAACTAATAGGAGGCCAAATTTTCACCCTCGACTGGAGTGACACCCATAATGTCTGTCACCTTCTGAATATCATCTAAGAACTCTTAGGGATCCTCTTCTGACTTGGACCCATGAAACTCTGGAGTGTTCATCTGAGTGAAGTCTCAGGTTCTAGCGACAGTAGTCTTAGTCTGAGGCGGATCTAGTCCCACATCCTGCTGGTTGACCTGGGCGGTCATGGCCTAAGCAAGTACTTGGAAAGCAGCCCTGAATTTGGCATGCGTGACTTGCTCGTTCAATGGGTCTGCTGAAGCTGCTGGCTGATTCCTGGTGTTAGCTCTTCTGGGAGGCATTTTTATGAAATGCGAAGAGCATGAGTTAGAAGGAGATTAAATATAGTTTACACCCTATAGAATGAGCTGGAAAAAGAAATAAGGGAAGTTGTTCCTAATGACATCTCGTAGCCCCTCCCCCATAAGTGTGGCGCACTGCACACCCATGAAGAAGACTCTACTTGACGCGGCTTTTAGACACCCTAGGACACTTGAACCTGATGATCTGATACCAAGTTTGTCACGCTCCAAGGCTACCCCCTAGATGTAACTTGGTACTTAGAGTTATAAGTGACCCCAAGCTAACCCATGGTTTGGCATATCTAAACCATTTCAAGTTAAAAGCTTATACTGTGCAGAAGTTGAAAACAGTTTAAGAACTGAAATGGGGAAAAGCCCAAAACAAACATGTTTGAATATAAAATATATAAGAGAGTGTAATGAAGTTTGAAAACAACACTAACAACTCAAGCTGAATCTAGTCTATGTCTGAAAGCCTCTAACTAATATGAGATGTTGGAACATTCCCCCAGCTAACTCTAGCAAGACTAAAATTGTAAAGTAAAGCATGTCTATCATCCTCGAACCATGAGGACTCACTAATGAAGTTGTTTAGTACGGACTAGAAGTCGAATAAGTGCGGTCTAGATACTGAATGCCTTAACCTACATCATAAAATGATGTAGCATAAAAGTATGCGGCAGTACTTGAAATGTACTGAGCATGCGGGATATGAACTAAGCTGAACAACATAATAACTGAATATGTAAATATATATACTGAAGCATAAACTGAGAAGTAAGCTGAGATGCAATGATTAAATAAATGATATGAGTATATCACATGTTGAACTAAGTACTGAATATGTGGTCAATGCAATACGAGTCTGACTATGGGAGATACTATTGACCAACATACCCCAAGTTGAGCTAACTATGGGGCCAACCGACAACCCTGGATGGAAAGGTGTTCATACCTTGCCAAGGATACAGACAAGTCTGACTTAGATCCACTAAATTGAAGTCCTAAAGGGACAAGGATGTGCAGCCTAGTCTGACAGCCATCTCTTTTAATACCTACGGTGGTGCCATAGTTCTGTGACATGGGGACTGCTACTAAAGGTCTTAGCCTAAACTGATAACTAAGCCATCATCCCCTCGTCCGCTCGGTACTAAGTCTACTCCTAACTGAATATAAACAACAATGCACTGAAATAATGGATAGCTCAAAGTACTAATAATTAACTAAGAATGCAATATACTTATACTGAAAGATATGACATTCAATTTCTGAAGCATGATTGCCTATCTAAATTGTCTAGCAAGCATAATCTATGAAATACTGGAATTAACACAAATTAGGGTTTCTGGTTCTTATGAAAGAAACTATTCTACTTCTCCAAGAATATGTAAATGGGTACCATGGAAGCTACAACAACTGACTTACAATGAATCCCTAAGATTTAGGAACCCCAGGTCTGTACAATTCATGGAAAAACTGAGGAATTGACTGAAATATAGGGACCTAATGGGTGAAAGGAACCCACTAGTGAAATCCCATATACCTGGTGAAGAAAACTACGAAGAAATCCTTGGATTCTGGGGGCTAAACTTGATGAAGACCTCTGTTTGTTCTTGAGAGAAAACTATCGCCTCTTTTGTTTCTTTTCTTTCTAAGTCCGATGAATTTAGGAGGATGAATGTTTTAGGTAGTTTTTGGCTAATAAAATAGGCTTAGAGTAGTCAAAATGATGTAACCTAGGCATTAAAGAGGTAGGAAAAGTAAGGAATGCCAATAAAAAATAATTAGAAAAAGCTGCTGAAATTTGTGACTCAGGGATCACAACTTGGTTCTACAACTTGTTGAAAGTTCCATGGGTCTTGGAACCTTGTCATGGTTTCCTGGTACTGAAAGTTGAGCTACTGTAATGAACTCCACGAGTTGGGTTCACGACTCATGGAAACATCCACGGGTCGTGGTTCCTAAGATGAATTCCTTGGGTCTTGAAGATTGGTTCCACGGGTTGGGTTCACGACTCATGCAAACCTCCACGGGTCGTGGAACCCAATCATGGTTCCTAGGAGTCATCTGCTAGGAGGATTCCACAGACGAATTCTAGGGTCCGTGGAAACTTCTATGGTACATTGAATCAAGTCGTGGGATGAACTTCAGAGGAGAAGTCCTCTGAATTTTTTCCACGAGTCCAGTCCACAACTCGTGGACTATTCCACGGCTCATGGAAGTGACTCATGGTTCTGCTGACTATTAAAAAAAAAATTTCCTCTGGTTTTCTAAGCTAAGTCTGGGCTTGGAAGTTCTTGGGTGTTACACCATCTATCTCTCATCAATATAACTATTACCTTTAGTCTCATCTCATCTCACAATACTACCTCACGATGCCTGACTATGAAATAATGCAATAGTAATAAAAAGTGTATACACATGCTAAAGGGTTTTATTTATGCCCAACTAGCCAATCACCTACAGAGGACACATAGGGTCTATACCTGCTAAAACCATTTTCCATTAGCACAAATATCAAACCATACTGGCATGGTACCCAATCCCATACAAAGTGAAAATAGCACCTCTACCAGTGTGGTTCCCAATCCCGTGATAAATGACAATGTCAATGCACTTATGATTTTCAAACCTATCTCTAAGGATATACACAGTGCACTGAATCACACTTATACTTATTCATCTCAATTCATGCCTCAACTCATGTATCCTAGTTTATTTATTTAAGCACACCATGAACATATTCATTATTTAAACATGACAGAAAACCAATGACAAGTCAAGGAATTCAACTTCATACAAGTACTCAACAAGTCTCAATTGCAATCAACATATTATGCATACAAGATCTTATCAAACCTTATTTATCGAATCCAAGTATGTCCAAGGAACACATAATCAAGTATCTATTTTAGGAATGAACATTCCACCAAAATTAGGTCTACATTCTATCTATAGAATTATTCACATATATGCATACTTTCACATGTCTACCATTTATCCCTAGTTATAACATCATTAACTCCTCAAACATTCCACACCTAATCTTCTATTATAATTTTAGACCACCTACTAATGTTCCACATATGATAGTAAACTTAGTTTATTCATCTTATAACAGTTATACTTTAGTATCTAGCTAAGTCTTTCTCGAACCTTTATGATAAAATATCAGTTCTCTTTTTGAGATGATTATCATTTAACAAACTATTCTACTCCACACTCAGAGATTTGCAACAATTAGTTTAGTAAATAAAGAACCTTAAACAAATTGTATAAGGTCTAACACAATTTTACATAAGTTACCAACTAGTAACACAAGAATCAAGAACATGTTTAGACGTTAATTGCATTGCAATTCTATTTCATCTCTCATATTCAACTCTGGATTCCACTACAACAATAAAGATATTATATATGCCTCATAAATCACATGGCTTAAATCCCAATACATATTCCATCAAGTTACACATAACATAAAAATATCGATTAGCAAAGATTAAAGTCTTACAAATTTATTCAAACTTATATATAGCCAAGCTCTCTTTTTCATATTTTCTTTCTAAAAGAGGGCCTGGAACTAGGATCTCTTCACACCCATAAAGGCATTAGGAAGAGATTTAATCAGCCAGCAACTTCAATCGATTCCATACATATTCCTTGCCCGATGGCCTAATCATGTATTCTCCTGTCAATTCTACACAGTGTATACATTTAGCTAATTTGAGTCTACTACTCATAAACCATAACCTACCTCAATCAAACATTTTGAGACAAGCAATACATACAATGGATAATCCTCCTCTTCCTTCATGCCTCAAAATATACAATCATCTAATAAACAAGCAATTATAAGAGTAATTCATCAATTACTCTTTAAACAAACACTTTGAGAATACAAACCCACTAATTCAATCCTTGTTCACGGTCTATATCATTAACCAAGATTCAATTAACTATGTACTAGTTAAATCAAACTCAACTTATCTCCATTAATGGAGTTTTAATGCTAAAGGTCCTCTTTTTTATTGAACTCAAGATTCTCAACCACAAAAATTCATGTTTTAGAATAATAATTTCATGCTAGGAAGTGTTAGATAACAATCTAGAAGCAATTCTAGGTGATAATACACATACCTATAGGTTTTCACCACAATCACATGAACTTAGGATTCTAATCCACAAGAAATTTACCATAATTTCTCATTCTAAAGATTATAAGAAGAACGGATTAAACTATGTAAAAAGTGTGTAATAATCTTACTATAACAAAGAATTTCACCCTAACCTTGAGAAAGTTGCCCCTCTATGTCTTTAGAATGGGGATTTTGGGTTTAGTACCTAAAACCCATCAAAATAAGAATATAAACTGCAAGAACTTTATCACAATGACTCATAGATCATCGCGATGAGCCCCACATTCCAGCACAGAAACCCTTCAGTAAAATTGGTCATAACTTTTTATTTCAAAAATGAAATAACAAACCGTCAGTGTAGTTGGAAATAAGACTCAAAGATCTTTAATTTTATGGGCCTTAGGCATCATAACTCTTCATATTGTAGGAAAGGTGCTCGTTTAAAGCTGACTCTAGTAAAAACTTACATTAAAACTCAATCAATAATAATGCTTTCAACTCAACTTTGTGTTAGGGGTTCTATAAGATCTTAGTTCATGTCTAATGCACTCTAAAAGATATTTTTGGTAACAATAGAATCGGTTGTTACAAACTCTTTGCTATTTTTAGTTATTTTTTGGATATCTTAGACATTGTTTATGACTAGAGTTCATGTATGATGATTTTCAGTTCTTGGGGGATGTTTTATGCAATGAATTATTTCTGCATTAATTATATTAGTTTGACTTTGTTATGATTTTAATGAAGTTGGTTTTTATTCTATCTCTTTTAAAATTTGCTAAGTATAAGGGTAAAGTTCGAGTTGATTGGTTCTCTCACCAGTGGGTTAGTCTGGGTGCTACTCACGGCCATTGGGGTTGTGACATTGATCTACCATGCTTCATTGTAACACCCCAGAAATTTTAAGCCAAGATCTGAACCATAAATTTTCTATGTATCTAAGTATTAATACTTATTCTTAAGTTTTGCAGGTGTTTTAGATATGAATTAAGGTCATAAAGAACCTCTACCTCAAAGTTGAGTTGAAAGCTTTCTTATAGATTGAGTTTTAGTGTAAGATTTTTCATGGGTCAGATTAAAACAATAATAACTCCTAGAATGTGAAGGGTTAGGTGACCTAGTGTCCATTAAATTAAAGATCTTCAAGTCTTCTTTCCAACGCTACCAATCGCGCATTAATACGAGTCTAGAGTAAAATGTTATTAGCATTTTACTAAAATGTGTATGTCTTTCAAAATGACAGACAATAAACACGAGATCCATCTATGACTCGTGGATCAAAATATGACCCATGGTTTGAGTCCGTGAAATCAAACTTACAGATCAGTTTTTGACCTGAGATTCACGAGGTTGATCCACGGGTCATGGATCAAACCACAAATCGTGGTTTCCCCTCGTGGAAATCAGTCCAGAGGCCTGAAAAGTGGTCTGAGAACTACGACCTCTATCCACAGACCGTGGTTCATTACACGGGCCGTGATTCATGTTCGTGGAAGCCTATAATGAAATTTTTAGCAGTCTTTCAGACTCTTTTTCCAGGGGTATTTTTGTAATTTTTCATACTTTTAACTCCTATACTAAATCATTTTAGGCCTATTAAAAGGGTATGTATTCATACTTATTTAGATTCTCCTCATTCCTTCAATCTAACCTTAAGAAAAAAGAAAATGGACTCTTTTCTCAAGCTCGAAGGCCTAGTGTTCCTTCTCCAATCCTCCATCCTGAAGTCCCAAGTTAGGAAAGCTTCAAGTTCAGGTATGTGGGCATTCAATAAGGGATTTATTTCACCTTTATGCCCAAGACCTCAAGTTTTACTTTGAATTTATAAGTTTATGAAACTAGGGTTCTTATCCAATTTATGGAATTGTTATGAATTCAGTTTGTTAATGTCAATTCATGGTTTCTAGTCTTATACCCATGATTTTATATAAAGTTCTTCAAGTATTTAAAAAGCCCATGCATTAAGGATGACTTATAGCATGATTTCACCCCATTTGCATGTTTTTAAGTAAAAATTGGCATGTTTAGATAACATAACCTCAAGTATTTATGAAATTGCATGCCTAAGTCTTCAAGCTATGAATTTTAGAAAGAAGTACCTTTGAATTATATCTATTCTAAGCTTTAAGGACTTATGATTTTAGAATGGCTTGACATAGATATGTCCTTATGCTTTTCAAACAATTTTGGCATCAAATATGCCCTAGTTTATATATGAGCTAAAGTATGTTTTTGGGAGTAGTATTGAGCACCGAGTTTGACTGGGTTTAGCATACCCTTAAGTCTCAAAATTATGTGCCATCATAGGTTTATTAGCCCCTCAGTTGGGCATTAGAACTAGTGATCATGCAATCTATGCCTTTATACCCTGGTAAGGTATATTTGGTCCTCTCGATGGGGCATATACAACAGATTCCATGTAGCTCACATAGTCTATGTGGGTTAAGAGAAACTCCCCATATGAATGTTTTCAAGCTATTAAAGTTATATGATATTCTATTTTGAAGTTTGACTTCTATTTCATGTCTTATGATTAAATTATGATATTTACTTATGATATCTTTCATTATGCATGGAATTAGTTTTAAGCATGTTTTAAGTATGTTTTTACCATGTTATTGCATAAACTCGCATACTTAGTACATTCCATAGTTCTGACCGCATACCTTTTTGTGCTGCATCCTATTATGATATAGATTTTGTAGCCCATTCCTAGACTTATGGTTAGTAGATAAGAAGCATATCCAACCAACTTGGTGAGTCCTCCTCATTCGAGGACTTGGAGTTTAACTTTATTTTAGTATTTTAGTTTGTTTATTTAGTTTTCAGTATTTAGAGTTAGCTGGGAACTTGTCCTAGCAGCTCGTCAGTAGTAGAGGCTTTCAGACATAGAGTCAGATATTCAGTTGTATTCAGATTTTCATTCTTAGACTTTTATTTATACAACGGATTAAGTGCTCATTGCTCCTCTTAAAGCTTCTGCTCAGTATTTATGTTGTTTAAGTTTAAGTCATGCTAAGGCTAAGGGTTAGTTTGGGATCACTTGTTGTCTCAGGTCCCGTGTTAAATCCAGGGGGTATCCTCGAGGCGTGACAAACTTGGTATCAGAGCATCAGGTTCAAGAGTCCTAGGGTGTGTGAAAGCCATATTAAGTAGAATCTTTTTTATGGGTGTGATGCCTGTCACACTTATGAGGGAGAGGCTACAAGACGTTTTTAGAAAAACTTCACTTTTTTCATGTTCTTTATCGTGTGATAGAGTTTCTCTATTTGTCCTCCAAATTTATGTGTTGTTCCCAGTTCCGATGTCTATATCTTATTTATAAGGTGCCAGAAGTAGTAAATCTCAAATTATCTATCAGCGAGGAGCTCTCAGATTCTCTTCTAGAACCTTGTTACTAATTGTTCTGTAAGAGGGGAAAGTGTGTACCTAGATCCTTGGGTAGTGTTCCCACCCGAAAGATGTTGTGTTGTAAGGCATTAGTAGTAGAATGAACCTGGAGCCAGAAATATGAAGTTAGAAGTTTAGTAGCCTAGACGGGAGAATAATAGTTGATTGGAGTATGTATTTAAAGTTGTGTTTTATTAGATAGGTAATGGGATGGTACATCCCCTGGTGTGGACTAAAGAGTGGTAAGTCGTTGTGCTAGTATAGACCAGGTATAGGATGTGAATGAAAGGATTATAGTATGAGAGTGAGAATGATAGTTTTGTGGTATTTTTCTGGTAGGCTTTGTATAGTGTATGCAAGAGTTTAAGTGATAAGTTGCCTCAAGTGTGAATGTGTAGGCATGATATATATATATATAAATATATATATGTAGGCCACAGAAAGATAGATGATTTTGAGCCTCTTTGTATAGACTTTAACACATTTAGTTTTGTGGGCAGTAGGAAGAGAGAGCTTTGGGAGTTAGAACCACGTAAGCTTGACCTGGCATTGTGAGGAATAGGTTGGCAGTTATAAGTGGGGTATGCATAGCCCCTATATGAGATAAAAAGGTTGATGCCTAGACTTTTAGGCGAAGGAAAGCCTTAGACTATAGAATGAAGTTAATATTCATACTAGATTCTGGAGTAATGGATGTTTTATTAGGATTGAATGATCATAGTTCAATTTAGTGGTTAGTGAGAGGTCCACATACATAGAAAGTTAGCATGGATCTAAGTGGGAGATGGTCCGATGTAGAATCAGTCAGAGTTGTGAGACTCTTGTAGTGATGGTGATGAGTGTTAGAATGAAGTTAGGGTGTGGATGCAGAGATTTATTTATATCCTAGCATCTTAAGCATACTTCTATAATTAAAACACCCTATTCATGTCTTATGTCTCAATGCCATGGTCTTAATTCAAATTCATGGACTTCATGCAAATTCACGCTCTTACTCAGTTCCTAGAATAAACAGAAATTACTCCAGACAACGATTCTAATCTTACTTTATAATTCTATGAATTCCAGCTTTACTCCATGATACTTGTTATATATGTAAACTCATGTATCACACTATGTTCAGCTCTATATACTTAGTCCTCAGAGATGCCTTAATGGCTAATAAAATTATGCTACATCATGTATACGCTCATACAAAAATTCTCTAATAATTCATGCTTATGATTTCCTTACTCGAACCATGCTTGGTATGTCCAGGATGTGAGACACTCATGCCCTTTCACTTGACTTATCAAACCCCACCTTGAGTGGCTAGATCAAGCTAAGTGTAAGTTAAGACCAATCAGTATTCCTTCATTCGTGATGCTCATGCTCCCACTCTATTCCCTCAGTGATCTTGGCTTCTGTTGTCATAGTTTTTAGTGGAGGAAGCTAAGTAGTAGCCTAGATAGGAAGTAGTAGGTTGTAAGCATGGATGAAAAGTGAGGTGAGGATCATTCATGTGAAATAGTTAGATGAGAAATTTTTGTATGTCTCTTTGTAGAAGTTCTTCAAGTTATAGCTCCTAGATATTCTAGGGAAGAGAGGAGAAGTTTTGGATAGTGTAAGATACAAAGAAGCCATAAGGTGATCATAGTTATAGGCTTGAATGTCAGGATGAGGTACATGGGGGTCTTAGCTCTGTGCGACTAGTGACCTATTGATTAGAGCTCAAGGTTATTTGATTTTTCTGATAAGAAGGAATACCATTCTTGGGAGGTAACTCTAGATGTAAGAGATTTAGTCATGATAGGCTTGAACATGGTAAAAGCAGGTAGTTAGACTCAGAGCTTAGTATTCATAGGAGTTAGTATAGTTAAAAGGTGTTTCTAAGCTTAAAAGTTGTCAAACGTAGTATTTAAGGCAAGAATAGTCTTGTTCTTACTCCCTTCCCAGAGTGCTCATATTTTAGGTACAGTAGCTTCAGCTTGAAAGAATACTAGACTCCTCATATCAAATTAGTTCAGACCTATCGATAAACATTCCTAAGGCTAGAAGGCCCTACATTCAGTTCATTCCAAGGTAGTACGTTCAGTTTAAAAGAGAATGGTTTTCTCGTATAGTTACCCCTCTCAGTTTGATATCCTTTTCAGTTAACTATGATTTCTAAGAATGTGCTAGTTCTTTATGAGTTTTAGCTGAGTCCCTACTCTTAATCTAGACCAGTTATCATGTTAGGTATCCAATTTAATATCCCATCAATTATGTTTATGCTTACGCACGCATACATGCCCCATGAATCCATCTCAGTTTATATTTCAGTAAAAAATCAGTTACCATGAAATACTTCAGCTCTTTGAACTCTGTTGATGGGATTGAAACCCTTTCCCCCACCAATCTAAACTTAGTAGACTTTATTCGAGGATAAATGATCCCAAGGGGGAGATATTGTAACACCGCAAAAATTTTAAGCCAAGATCTGAACCATTCTTCATATGTTGTTAGACCCGAACTAGATAAATTTTCTATGTATCTAAGTATTAACACATATTCATATATTATGGAGGTATATTAGATATGAATTAGGGTCATAAAGAACCTCTTGCTCAAAGTTGAGTTGAAAGATTCCTTACCGATTGAGTTTTAGTGTAAGATTTTTCAAGGGTCAACTTCAAACGATCATAACTCCCAGAATATGAAATAATATGTGACATAGTTCTTACCAAATTAAATATCTTTGAGTCTTATTTCTAACGCCATTGAATGTGCATTAATAAGAGTCCTGAGTAAAAAGTTATCAGTGTTTTACTAAAATGTGTATGTCTGTCAAAATGATAGACAGTAACCACGAGAGACATCTACGGCTCGTGGATCAAACCACGAACCATGGTTTCCCCTCATGTAAATTAGTCCAGTGGCCTGAAAAGTGGTATAAGAACCACGACCTCTATCCACAGACCATGGTTTATTCCACGGGTTGTGATTCATGTTCGTGGAAGCCTATGATGAAATTTTCAGCAGTCTTTCAGACTCTTTTCCCGGGAGTATTTTTGTAATTTACCACACTTTTAACTCCTATGCTAAGTCATTTTAGGCCTATTCAAAGGGTATTATTCATACTTTATTAGATTTCTCCTCATTCCTTCAATCTAACCTCAAGAAGAAAGAAAAGAGATTCTTCTCTCAAGCTCCAAGGCCTAGGGTTCCTTCTCCAATCCTCCATCCTCAAGTCCCAAGTTAGGAAAGCTTCAAGTTTAGGTATGTGGGTATTCAATAAGGGATTTCTTTTACCCTTATGCCCAACCCTCAAGTTTTACTTTGAATTTATGGAATTATGAAACTAGGGTTCTTACCCAATTTATGAAACTGTTATGAATTTAGTTTGTTAATGTCAATTCATAATTTCTAGTATTGTACCCATGATTTTATATAATGTTCTTCAAGTATTTCAAAAGCCCATGCATTAAGGTTGACTATAGCATCATTTCACCCCATTTGAATATTTTTAATTAAAAATTGGCAAACTTAGATAACATGACCTCAAGTATTTATGAAATTATATGCCTAATTCTTTAAGCTATGAATTTTAGAAAGAAGTACATTTGAATTATGACTATGCTAAGCTTTAAATACTTATGATTAGAGAATGGAATGACATTAGATATGTCCTTATGCTTTTCAAACAATTTTGGCATCAGATATTCCCCAGTTTATAAATGAGCTAAACTATGTTTTTGGGAGTAGTATTGAGCACCGAGTTGGACTGGTTTTAGCATACCCTTAAATCACCAAACTACGTGCCACCGTAGATTTATTATCCCCTCAATTGGATATTAGAACTAGTAATCACACTAGTTATGCCTTTATACCTTGATAAGGTAAATTGGGTTCTCTCGATAAGGCGTATACATCGGATTCTATGTAGCTCACATGGTCTATGTCGATTAAGAAAAACTCCCCATATGAATGTTTTCAAGCTAGTAATGTTATACGATATTCCATTTTCAAGTTTGACTTCTATTTCATGTCTTATGCTTAAACGATGATATTTACTTACGATATCTCTCATTATGCATGGAATCAATTTTAAGCATGTTTTAAGTATGTTTTTATCATGTTATTTCATAAACTCGCATACTCAGTACATTCTATAGTACTAACTGCATACCTCTTTGTGTTGCATCCTATTATGATGTAGATTGTGTAGCCCGTTCCCAAACTCGTTGTTAGTAGATCAGCAGCACATCCATCCAGCTTGGTGAGTCCTCCTCATTCGAGGACTTGGAATTTAACTTTATTTCAGTATTTTAGTTTGTTTATTCAGCTTTTAGTATTTAGAGTTAGCTGGGGACTTTTCCCAACAGCTCGTCAGTAGTAGAGGCTTTCAAACATAAAGTCAAATATTCAGTTATTTCAGAATATCATTCTTAGACTTTTATTTATACAATGGATTAAGTGCTCATTGCTTCTCTTAAAGCTTCTGCTCAATATTTATTATGTTTAAGTTTAAGTCATGATAAGGCCAAGGGTTAGCTTGGGATCACTTGTGGTCTCAAGTACCGTGTTACATCCAAGGGGTAGCCTCGGGGCGTAACATTCATGCATGTCGTAGACTTAGTCCTTCAGGGACATCTAATAGGAGCATTTGCAGCTAAATATGATATTAATTTTGGGTCAGCAAATGCTTCTAGCATTTGTCTTGAATTATTGTAATGACCCTTCCGGTAATTTTTGCATTTACACTTTCTTTATACTGTTAGAGCTTACATATAGTGGCCCCAAGTCATTAATAGCTTGCTGGAATTGGTGGTTTGGTGCCCTAGCTATTTGTTTAGTTGTTATGGTCATTTCCCTATTTTAGAGCATAAACCTACGACATCATTGACTTCGGTCAACATTCTTGGTAAACGCACTCGAAATTGAATTTTGATAGTTCCGTTAGATTTGGAAAATGGTTTTTAGTCTCAGTGGACCCTTGGTCGGGGTCTGGGAGCTTTCAATTTGGTTCTGTGTTAGTTTTTGTATTTTCTAGCCAATTGAACTTAAAAGTTTGATTTTGGTCAACATTCAGAGAAGACGACCTGAGGTAGAAATTCTGACAGCACTATAAGCTCAAAAATGTTGACTTTGGACTAGAGGGACCTTTGGTTTAAGTCTCGAGGGTTCCGAACTTATTTTAGGCCATGGGATTCCGTTTTGAAAATATTAGCCTAAGTTTGTTCTTGTGTGTGGGGTCCTCTTTTCATCGTATCAACCTCCGTTGGGATTTTTATCAATTCCATTGAGTCTGAAATACTATTTTAAGTCGAATAGCTCAGCTCGTTTGTGTTTGTGGGACCTCGGATATGTTCCCGAGAGTCCATCAGAGTCTAAATTTCCAAGTTGGCATATTGTTGGCAGCTAGTTGTTGGCATGACACCAGCAGGCCTTTGCCTACGCGTGGGTTGTCCACATCCTCATAGGGAAAATTTAGCCACTCTATTTTCTTGGCCATCGCCTAGGCAGTGCCTTGGCCGCATGCGCGCTACCACGTACGTAGTGGCTTAGCCATGTGCGCGCTGGACCAGCGCCTAGCCTCTGCGTTCGCTCGTGCCCACCCATGTGCGCGTGACCGCCTAGGCAGTGCCATGGCCGCGTACGCATAGGCATAGGCTGGCAGCTTTAAGTTGTCTTCTTTCCTCTTTCATTTCATTTTAAACACCCAAGTACGAATTCTCCATAGAAACCAGCTCCCAAAGCTTCCTTTTCTCTAATTTTGTCCATCAACTTTTTATCATTGCAAATTTCCCTCTTTGATTTCTTGACTTGGGTGGGCTGTTTTTGCCCCAAATTCTTGCTCAATTGCTCTAATTTTCTGGGCATGCACTCCTAGGATCATTGTGATCATTTTGTACTCGTTTATTTCCACCCTCAGGTTGCGAGGCCCAAGGGCCCACCCATGATCTAAATTTTGACCCAGCTATAAATATAGAAATATGGGTATCATTAGTCTTGTTTTGATATGTAGTTTATGTTCTTCATAGTGTTATTTTGTTTTGGACTTCTCAAAGTAGTTGGTCTTGGACATCGTCGTTCTAGCATCTTGTCATCGGACGACAGGTAGGTTACAGTTTAACTCTTTTAGACTTCGCATATATAGGATATAATTGTACTAATTAGCATCCTTGGGTTGGGTTTTCAGCTTGGTACCCCAGTCCTTGTCCGCTTCTTCATGTCCATCTTATTTTTCTTTCTCCGATGATTGTAGTATTCGTAGTAGATGATATTATCACGCTTGTGGTCTTGTGTGACCTTGCTTTTAATATGGACCATAGATGGTGGGTTATTTGGGAATGTCTGTGAGTCCCGGACATCAATTTTGCAATCTTAGGCTGGTTATCTATATTATAGAGTGATTGAAGCCTGTGCAGGGCCGATAGGATGATTGTGAGCCGTTGGGCTACTGTTTGTTATTGAGCATCCAATTATCATGCATATAAGAGGTTTTCTCATGTTTTACTATAGTTTTGGGTTTGATCCTACTACTTGTTGATTTTCTAAACCTTGCATGACCCGGAGGGCCTATTTTTTGTAAAAAATGGTTATAAAAGGTTTGGAACTAACATTTATGGATCTTCTTGGGGTAACAAAGTTAAAAGGAAGATTTTGTCACTATTTTCATACATATACTAGACTTGGTTGGGCCGTAGTTCTAGATTTGACTTCTTATTGATTTGAAATGGTACTAGACTCGATCGGACTAAGCTAAAGATTGCTTTTACTATTGTTTTAGACCCGGTTATGTCTGGGCACCCTTGTTGGGATTTTTGAGACTTGATCCACTGATTTAGACCCGGGTGGAACCCCGAGCATGCATTTTCGAGATTTGCAAACTTATTTTGATCAAGTTATGCTCCAGATGATTGTATTGAGGTTATGAGACTTAGTATGTAGTCTCTGAGTAGACCTCCATGGACCCTACCATTTAGGACCAAGTGCTACAGGCCGACTGTGACCAGAGGAAAGGTGTACGGCGGAGTAGAGATACTCAGGAGAATTCCTTCTATGGATCGTACCTCTATTGGGCCTTTGGGCCACCGAAGGGGGTAAAATACGACACTACTATCACTTGGTTTCAGCATATCATATCATATCATCCATTTGTGTGAGAATCACCCTTGTTTTCTATTTTCTGAGTGTATGCTCTGGTAGTGTGGGATGCCGGAGGGTTTGTCTTTACTTGATTACGTTCCTCAGTTATATGGTCAGTCGTTAGGACTATAGGTATATTCATTATTACTCGGTCGAGATATTGATCCCTATTGTGATTACCTATGATGATTGGATATTGAGGGTTGTATTAAATACAGTTGGTTAACTTGATAAGTTGAATACGGGTTACCGATTGATTCTTTCCTGACTTGAGAGTAGTATTATTAGCATCCTGTCTTCGAGCATGTATCGTTATTCTTATTTCTCCCTTCCCTTTTTACTTGAGGTTACCGGTATACAACCTATTTCTAAAAACTCTATATATATATTGTTGTTGCGAGGATCCCAGGTACGTTATTTTTCCTTTTCATTTGTGTCTATGTGATATATATATATCCTAGTAGCTAGCCAAGTATGTTATTTTCCTCTTGTATCCTTCTGTGCTAGCTTCCGTGTACTTATTTATTGTTTTTTGTGACTACTTGCTTCTATTCTGCAATATTACTGCCTTTATATCTTATATGCGCCCAGTCAGCCTATGATACCTACTAGGATCCATTGCTTTGCAATTGGTGCTCATACTACACTCTACATCTTCTGGTGTAGATCCTAGTGTGGGCCATCGCCATTAGCTTGTGGAGACTCGTGCGAGGAGATTTTGGACTTTCCCAGACTGAGGGTGAGCTCTTGATAATCTAAGCTTAACTTTTATTTTATCTTTTCTATTATGTACTCTCTTACAATTCGGAGACATATTTATATATTGTTTGGATTTTTTGTACTCTGTTAATGTAGTTCCGGCTCATATACTATGATACCAGGTTTTGGAGTTTGGTTTAGCTTCCGTTTATGCATCCTTATTGCCTATTTCTTATCTTGTTCCTTGATTTCACATATTTATACTGTTCTTCCGCTTACTTCTTAGATAGTAGCCCATTAGTAATCATTTTGGGCTATGGGGATTGGTTCACCTATCAGAGGGTTGTAGGTGCCGTTATAACTTGAGAAATTGGGTCATGATAGCCTAGTATCAGAGCCCTAGGTTCACCAGTGTCATTGGTATAGGAGCCAATGTCTAGTAGAGTCCTGCAGATTAAGGCGGAGATGTTTGTACTCAATCTTTGGAAGGCTATAGTGGCATCTTAGGAAATATAGACCTTTTTCTTGTTTTTATCTCATGCGTAGTATCCTTGAAAGTTTCTTGAATCTCACTTCTTCTAGTTCACTCTTCCGCAGATGGTTCGTACGAGATCGTCGGCACCAGATGGGGGAGGGCATTTGAAACCTACACCTCCGACTCCAGCTAGGGGCCAGGGAGGTCACAGAGGTAGAGCTAGAGGATGTGCCTGAGCTGCAATACTAGTTAGATCTCCTAGAGAAGAGATTAAGCCTAAGTATAAGTATGAGCCTAAGTTTGCTCTCGAGCAGCAGCATGTGGACCAAAGGACATCGCAATTTCCACCAGCTCCAGTGCCAGCTTCAGCACCAGCTTCTGCATCAGCCCCAACTTAGTCAGCAGCTATTCAAGGTTTGCTCCTATAGCTTCAAGGTATTCTCGGGGATCAGCCTTCTGAGGTAGCACAGACATCCGCTAAGGAGGCAGCCCTGGGTGCATAAAGTTCACGAGTGCAGCCTGCTACTACGGCTCCCCGTGCTGAGGTTCTTCCAGTTCCAGCTATTGCAAAGCCTCTTGCTCCCTGTTTGATGATGACAAAGATGGAGTAGAAGGCATTAAGTCGATTTCTAAGATTGGCTCCACTTAGGTTTGCTGGTACTTCTGGTCAAGATCCACATGATTTCATTACTACTTGTGAGGAGATGCTACATCACTTAGGGTTGTTGGAAACTCACGGAGTCGGCTATACTACTTACTAGCTGGAGGGCTTAACAAAGTTATGGTGAAGGGCCCAGGTTGCTTGCAGACTATCTTCGTCTCCTCTGTTGTCTTGGTCAGAGTTTTATGAGGCCTTTATGGCCAAGTTCTTGCCACAAAGTGACAGAGGGCATCGTAGGGAATAGTTCACTATGCTTATTCAGGGATCCATGACTGTATTAGAGTACGAGACCCATTTCTATCAGCTTGCTCCATTTAGGGCTATGATTATGCCCACCAAGCTTGACAGAGTCAGTAGGTTTATTTAGGTATTGCTGACAGAGTTTAGAGAGCCAGGTGAGATATTAGTTGCCAGTGATCGATCATTTCAGTATATTACAGACTACGTCCATACTGTGGAGGATTTACATCGCTATAATACATGGGACAGAGATAAGAGGCCTTGACATCATGGTAGCTATAGTGGTTTCTGTCACAATGGTAAGGGTTAAGGCCAGTAGGGCTGAGGTTATCAGCCACAGTAGCACCAGGGTGAGTCTAGTTGACCGGTTCAGGCTTCACTTCAGTCTTTTAGTGGGTCTCAGTTTGAGCAGGGTCAGAGTAACCAACAAGAGCTATAATGGTCAGTCTTCGAGGGGTACAACTTCTGGGGTATCAGGCCATGGTGGCCATATAGGTTCAGCTGGTTCATATCGGAAGTCTAGACTGGTAGGGGCTTGCTATGAGTGCAGAGTTATTGGGCATTATTCTAGAGATTTCCCCCAGAGGGGTACAGTTCAGCCCGCTACTCAGCTGGCTCAGCCATTGAGAGCAGTTCAGCCACAGGCTAGAGAAGGTGGTGGTCAGGATAGAGGTGGTGCCTCGTGTGGCAAGATAGGTGGTAGAGATGGTGGTCGATTAAGTTGTGGTCATCGTCAATTTTATGCGGTCCCTGGGATACCAGAGGATGAGGCCTCGGATGCTGTGACCTCAGGTATGATTTATATATGCTGTCAGCCAACTTTTGCTTGATTTGATCCTGGATCTACTTGCTTGTATGTTTTTGCCTACTATTTGCCTTGTTTGGGGTTGGCTAGTAAGCCGTTATTTGTCCCTATATCTATTTTTACCGTTGTAGGAGATTCTTTAGTAGTAGATCAAATTGTGAGATTGTGTATGATTTATGTTGGTGATTTGGAGACTTGGGGTGATTTGATGATTCTTGATATGTTAGACTTTGATGTGATTCTGGGTTTGGGCTGGTTATCCCCTCACCATGTGGTTTTGGATTGCTATGCCAAGATCGTTACCATAGTAGTACCCGGTATATCCCGTGTTGTGTGGCAGAGTCCTGTCAGCCGCGCATCGTCTAGGATCATATCTTGTCTTTGAGTTAGGAAGATGATTTCTCACGGGTGTTTGGCTTATCTAGCATATGTATGAGATGCTAGGGCCGACCCTTCTTCCCTAAGTCAGTTCATGTGGTTAGATATTTCCTAGATGTATTCCCTACCGACCTGCCAGGTGATGTGACGTTGAAGTGTGTCACTTTTGACGCTTAATACTTAGTATTATCGCAGGTTCATTAGCACTTTATTGGTAGATTTGATGTTTTTGTTAAGTGTGCAGGAAAAATGGGATCCTAGAGCAAAGTGCTGAAAATTGAGCAAAGGCTGGAAAGCTACAGAGAAGATGGATTACTTGACAGTCCGTGGTTCAAAACCACGGATCCGTCCTGCAAATCGTATATCAAAAGTTCAGAAGTTGTGCAAGTATAGAGGAAAAATCATGACTCAGTCTACGGGCAATGGTTTCAAACCATGACCCATCCTGTAGACTCGTAGACTGGAGGATCTGCAGATGTGAAAATGAGTAACAGGAAGAACTAATCACTGTACGAACCATACTTATGAAGTACGGTCTGTCCCTGAGACACGTAGTCACTAATTAGAGAAGTCACAAGAATGGACCTTGAAACCACGAGTCAAAATACGAGCCATCATTCAGAAGTACGACTCGTTGTTCCATCAATAGTTTCCCAAGACAGAAAACGTTGACCAGCCAGGACCATGGTTCACCGTAGCAAACTACGAATAGTCATCCCAAATGACAGGTCGTCATTCAAATCCTTGGTCCCTACCGAATTCAGTTTTCTATTTTTGTTAGGACAGGATTTCCATTATCTATAAATACTTTTCTTAGGTTTATTTTACATTTTTTGTGCTCGTTACTTTGTAGGAAACACATTCAAAATATTATTTGTTCTTGGTTTTGAGAGTTGAATACATTCATAGTTCATTGTTCTTGATTTCCATCATCATCTATTCAAGACTCCAGATTTCTTTATCTCTTATCGTAAGTATATGATCATGAACACACTAATAACTCCTGATTGTTTACTTATGAACATGAGTAGCTAAATCCACATCTAGGGTTTTGAGAACCATGAAGGATTAACGAAGAAGGCAAAGTACTTGGGTACGCTAGGGCGGTGTTTATGCATGTATTGTTCTTCCCTTCGTTTTGATTGCTTTTTAACGGTGCGCAATGTTAGAACTCGCCTTAGCTTTACTTGCCGGACCAAGGAGGTAATGGATGGGAAAAGGGTTCTTTAACAACGGAGATTTGAGGCTACCAACCCTCATTTAATAGCTTGACCTTGTCTGGGAATAGCTAATCTGGGATCCAGGGTAAGGGTTAGTAAATAATACACCCACGGCCGGACCAAGGCATGTGGTGAAATTCATCTATCTACCGGACCAAGGATTTAGGTGAACCTAACTTACCAATTCTACATGCTAAGCACCAACCTAGTTTACTAAGTACAACGCCTTACTAAGTTATGATCTCATGGGGAGCACTACCCTAGTCATCTCACCCATTGATTTCAACTCTTAAAATTGTCACGTGTTACTTGTTTACATTCTAGTTACAACTACTACTTGTTACTTTTTTAAAAAAAACTTTCGACAGAAATAAATGACTAAGAGAGCAAGTAAACATTAATCGACCATAGTCCTACCATATTCCCTGTGGGATCAACCCCAACCTTCGTTGGGTTCTATATTTGATCAGCGACTGCTTATGCTTCTAAAAGGAGGTGTAATTTGGGCATATCTAATTTTGGCGCCGTTGATGGGGAATACGATTTAGGATTAAGAAAGATTGTGTTTATTTCACTATTAGTCCTTATTTCCTGATTTTATTTTTTCCGTTGTTTTTGTTTTGATCTACAGGTTGCAAACTTGTGCATGCCCAGTAAAAGGATACAAGGCAATCCCTTGATCCCATACAATCCTGAGCTCGCCAAAACCTTAAGAAACATGGCTAAAGAGGGAGAGCATGAGACACAGGAGAAGATCACAGCCAAAGAAGAGCAACAAAAAAAGGAAGGAGAAGATGCTCTTACCGCTGAAGATACTGCAATTATAGCAGACCTGGCAGCTTGAAATGTGGTGGCTAAGAAAGTAAGACAGGCACGATAACAAGCTGCTCGTCAAGCTGCACTAAATGCCTAAGCTGCAGCAGACAGGGCAGCCCACCAAAAGTTTCTTAGAGGACCAGTCGTGCCATGACAGAATAGGGGTCGACAGATGCAACAACCTAGGCAAGCCCCTCGCTACTATGATTATGATGATTATGATGAGGAGGAGGAATTGGGCATTACTGGACCCATAGTGTTCCCACCACTGACTGAGGGGGCGAAATTTGACATCACCAGCACCATGATCTAGTTTATGAACAATAAGGGACTGTATGCTGGAAAACCTACAGAAGATGCAAATCTTCATGTGCAAAATTTTACTCAGATTTGCACGGCGTATAGTATGCTAGGAGTGGGGCAGGATGATATTAGACTGAGGTTGTTTCCATTCTCATTGACCAATGAGGAAACTATTTGTCTCTCAGAACTGCTGGATAATTCCATATACACATGGCACGAGTTGAAGAACCAGTTTTTGGAGCGATTCTTTCCTCCATCAAGGATGTTTCAATTGAAGTAGGAGATCTATAATTTCAAGCAGCTACCTGCAGAGGCGTTATATGAGGCTTGGCTGAGGTTCAAGAAGAAGTTGAAGCAAGTTCCGAGACACAAAATCCCTTCAAGGCATCTGATGGAAATTTTCTACAAAGCACTGAATGCCAACACCAAAGCAGTAGTTGACACTATAATTGGTGGGGCATTCATAGACAACTCGTATGATGAAGCTTCGGAGATGCTTGATCGGGTTACCAAGACCAACAGAGCATGGCACACTAGAGAGTTAGAGACCCCAGCAGGTATATACGCAGTTGGTAAGTCCGTGGATTTAAAATAATTTCAAGACCTCAAATAGGAAGTTGCTGAGATGAACACGATAGTTGGGTTACTTGTAAAGAAATTCCTGGCTGAGGGAGTAGAGAAGGTGAAAGTCATCGGTTCGCAAGGTAAAGCACCTAGTCCAGATGATTACTCATCCGAAGAGAAGGTTAGTTATCTGAATGATCAAGGGGTGGGTTTCTGGGCCTCTAGCCAAAGAAACCAAGGTCGGACCAGAGATAGAGATTACTACTACAATTGGTCCGGGTACAGAGATAGGAGCATAGGTAGAGACAGAGATGGTGACTGGCAGAAAAATGATGGGTACAAGAACGATAGAAGTGGCCTTTATGTCCCACCTGGAAATCGCGAAGAGCGACCTGAACAACCTACCATGAGGGAGTTGCTCAACAAGGTGTTTCAAAAGGTTGACTCCACAGATGCAAGAATGAAAGAGATAAAATCTGATATTTCAAATATGAGTCAGAGAGTGGATTCCCATTCTGTCTCCATAAAGCAACTTGAGACGCAGATGCACCAAATTTCCACTAGCATGAATCCGCGTCAAAAGAGTACTCTCCCAAGTGACACCATTTAAAATCCAAAGAACGATCAACAGGTTATGGCGATGACCACTCGAAGCAGAAAGCAAACCATTGATCCTCCCATTCCTATAGTTGTTGATGAGCCAGCCAAAGTTGAAAAGGATGATGCTGAGATTTCGGTCAAGTCTGAAGAAATAGATGGTGGGGAAGAGCCAATTGAGATTCAGTATTCTGGGTTGAAAGTAAATAGCAAAGAGGTTGCACCGATCCTGAAACCCATGTCATTGCTCCCTTCACCTTACCCTCAGAGATTGAAAAAAGAGGTTGAGGACGGCAAATTTCACATGTTCATCTCCATGTTGAAGCAACTATCAGTAAATATTCTGTTGGTCAAAGTACTGGAGCAGATGCCTAGGTATGCTAAATTCATGAAGGAACTAGTAACTAAGAAGAGGACGGTTAGCTTTGATCCAACCAACAATTTGCACCACTGTAGTGCAATAGCATCCCGTTCCATGGTTCAGAAAAAAGAATATCTTGGGGACTTCACAATACCTTGCACTATTGGAGCGTTCTACTTTGCCAAAGCGCTGTGTGATTTGGGTGCTAGTATAAATCTTATGCCGCTAGTAGTGCATAATTAGTTGGGCTTGGGAGCCCATATTCTGACTATAATGCGGCTCCTCATGGCAGATCCCACGGTGAAGAGACCTGTGGGTATTCTTTATTATGTATTGGTGAAGGTTGACACTTTTATCTTTCCTGCAGACTTTGTGATTCTGGATTGCGAGGTTGACTTTGAGGTGCCCATTATTTTGGGGCGACCATTCCTAGCCATAGGATGCACTTTGGTTGATTTGGAAACTGGGCAGATCAAATTCAGGCTAAATGATGAGGAGGTGACGTTCGATGTCTACAAATCTATGAAGCATCATGATGACATGTGATTGGTGTTAGTCATTGATGTTGTTGATGAGGATCATCTTGTCGTACCTATTGAGGAGAGACTTGGTGTCGAAGCCCTTGCTGCCGTGATTATGAACTTTGAAGGTGATGACATTGAGGAGTATGGTGAAATGGTAGCAGCACTCACAGGGTTGGGATTTTACAGTTATGCACCAAAGAAGCTCGAGTTGGATTTGAAAAATAGGCAAACACCGCCTGCCCAACCATCTATTGAGGAGCCTCCAGTCTGAGATCTCAAAGCGCTTCCAGCTCATCTTCAGTATGTATTCTTAGGAGCTAATGAGACTTTTCTAGTGATCATTGTTGCAGATTTAGGTGAAGGGCAAGTTGAAGCTCTGGTTTCTGTATTGAGGAATTTTAAAAAAGCCATTGGTTGGACCATTGTTGACATCATCGGGATTCCTCTTGGAATCTATACACATAAAATTTAGCTCGAGCCAGATTGTATTCCAAGTATTGAGCACCAACATAGGCGTAATCAGCCCATGGAAGAGGTTGTCAAGAAGTAGATCATTAAGTGGCTGGATGCAGGTGTGGTTTATCCTATTTCCGATAGCAAGTGGGTGAGCCCGGTTTAGTGTAGGCCAAAGAAAGGAGGGATTACTATAGTCCCAAATGCAAAGAATGAACTAATTCTGATGAGGTCAGTCACAGGTTGGCGCATATGCATGGATTATAGGAAGTTGAATGCATGGACTGAGAAGGACCATTTTCTGATGCCATTCATGGATCAGATGTTAGACCGTCTTACTGGTAGCGGATGGTATTGTTTTCTTTATGGTTATTCGGGATACAATCAGATCTCGATTGCTCCTGAAGACTAAGAGAAAACCACTTTCACCTATCCATATGGGACATTTGCTTTCAAAAGGATGCCTTTTGGATTGTGCAATGCGCCAACAACATTTTAGCATTATATGATATCCATTTTCTCAGACATGGTGGAGGACACAATTGAGGTATTTATGGATGACTTTTTGATGGTAGGTGACTCTTTTGAAGATTGTCTAGATCATCTGAGTTGTGTACTAAAACGATGTGAAGTGTGCAACCTAGTGCTAAATTTGGAAAAGTGTCACTTCATGGTGAAAGAGGGCATAGTGCTGGGTCACCGAAATTCTAAGAAGGGTATAGAGGTTGATAAAGCGAAGATTGAGGTGATTGAAAAATTGCCTCCACCAATTTCTGTGAAAGGAATTCGGAGCTTTTTCGGGCATACAGGTTTTTATAGGAGATTTATCAAGGACTTCTCTAAAATTGCTAATCCATTGTGCAAGCTATTGGAGAAAGAGGTAAAGTTTGTATTTGATGATGCATGTCTGAAGGCATTCAAATGCCTTAAAGAAAAGTTGGTCTCAACTCCTATCATTATTTATCCCGATTGGTCTCAATCTTTCGAGGTTATGTGTGATGCTAGTGGAGTGGCGCTAGGAGCAGTCCTAGGCCAAAGGCGTGAAAAGATTATCCATCCAATATAATACGCTAGCAAAGAACTTAACCCGGCTCAGAAGAATTATATTGTAATTGAACAAGAGTTGCTTGTTGTGGTCTTTGCATTTGAAAAATTCAGATCGTATTTGCTTGGCACCAAGGTGGTGGTGCATACTGACCATGCAACCCTTCATTATCTCATGGCGAAGAAGGATGCGAAACAAAGACTGATTAGATAGATGTTGCTGCTTCAATAGTTTGATTTTGAGGTCAAGGACCAAAAGGGCACAGAGAATAAAGTAGCAGACCATTTGTCTAGGCTGGAAGAAGAGGTGATGTTGAAGCTAAGTGATGAACAGGAGATAGATGACTGGTTTCCTGATGAACAGGTCTTAGCCGCTTCTCAAGATTTGATCCCATGGTTTGCTGACATTGCCAACTATTTGGCAAGTGATTTAGTACCTGATGATATGTCAGTCCACCAAAGAAGAAAGTTCATGCCCGATGTCAAGAAATACTTTTGGGAAGTGCAATTCTTGTTCTGTGTGTGTGTTGATACAATAATCCGGAGATGTGTACCTGAAGCTGAGATGATGGAGATAAAAAAAGCTTGACATTCATCCCCCGTTAGGGGTCATCATAGTGGTATCCAGATTATGCACAAGATTCTACAATGCGGAAACTATTGGCCGACTATTCACAAAGATGCCCATGAGTTTGCTAACGTTTGTAGCAGATGTTAAAGGGAAGGAGGCATATCACAGAGACATGAGCTTCCTCTTAATCCCATCCTTGTGGTTGAGCTATTTAACGTTTGGGGTATAGACTTCATGGGTCATTTTGTTCTGTCCAATGGAAATCGGTACAGATTGATGGTTGTGGACTATGTGTCTAAGTGGGTGGAGGCGGTTGCGCTTCCCAGTAATGAAGGCAAGTGTGTCACAGTGTTCTTGAAAAAGAACATTTTCTCCAGGTTTGGTACGACAAGGGCAATTATTAGTGATGGAGGCTCCCACTTTTGCAACAAGCTATTTTGAGCCTTGCTTGATAAATATGGAGTTAAACACAGAGTTGCAACCCCTTATCACCCTCGGACGAGTGGGAAAGTGGAGGTTTCCAACAGAGAGATAAAGTCAATCATGTCCAAGACTGTCAATGAAAATAGAAAGGATTGGTCGCGGAAGTTAGATGATTCTTTGTGGGTGTACCAGACTGCATTCAAGACCCCAATAGGCATGTCACTATATCAACTTTTGTTTGGTAAGGTGTGACATCTTCTTGTTGAGCTATAGCATAAGGCCATATGGGCGTTGAAGAAGATGAACTTAGACTGGTCTGAGGCATCATTGCAGCGGCTTGGGCAGTTGAATGAATTGGATGAGTTCCGCCTTAATGCATATGAGAGTTTAGCCCTGTATAAAGAGAGGATAAAATTGTATCATGACCGGAAGATAGAAAAGCGATATTTCCAGCCGGGTAATTTAGTCTTGCTCTTTAATTCTAGACTTTGATTGTTTCCTGGCAAGTAAAAGTCCAAGTGGATTGGACCTTTCAAGGTGGTACAAGTGTTTCCTCATGGGGCTGATGAACTCGAGAATCATGAAGGAAAAAGGTTCAAGGCTAATGGTTAGCGGATCAAAGTTTACTCTGGCATAGCAGAGGAGCTCAAAACGATTGAAGCTTGGAGCCTTGATGAATTCATCCCACCAAGGGAGCTTGATGAAGTCTGAGTAGTCAAGCAACCTACGTCGTGCCGCGACGTTAAATCAGGCGTTGCATGGGAGGCAACCCATGGTTTGTTCTTTGTATTTTGTTATTTTTGCTTTTGTAAAAGTGTTTTGGTGAAGTCTGAGTCGCCAAAACACTCGCGTTGTGCCACGACGTTAAATCAGGCGTTGCTTGGGAGGCAACCCAAGGCTAATGTGTGTTTAATGACCAGGAGAGAAGGGAAGAATACTAGTGCAGGAATCCCAAGAATCACGAATAAGTAAATGGTCTGTTCTTCAGAACGACAAACTGTGAACCAACTCATGGTTCCTGGAGTAAATATGATGGCTCGCTGGAAATCAGAATAAGGACTGACAGGATGGACCATTCTTCCACAAGATGGACCATACACCAATGCGTGATCATTGTGGCATGAAATTGCTAAGTCTCTGATGGGCCTGACGACGACTCCACAGGATGGTCCATCGTTCATAAAGACGGGTCGTGTATTTTGTCGGCATCCCTGAGAGCAGGTAAGTGCACAGCAAAGAACCACGAGTTAAACAATGGACCGTCTTTCCGAAAGACGGACCATAGTTCTAACTCGTAGGTCCCATGTATAGTGTTCAGTTGGGTCACAAGTCGGCCCAAATTTTTAAAAATAAAACCCGACCTGGCTTCTCTCTGTTTTTCTTCCCTTTCATAATGGGTAACCGCTATTTTTAAAAAAGGAAAGAACCAAAAATTCTCCCTCTTTCACTCTTAATCAAACTCAAAATCCCAAATTAAGTCCATCAAATTGAATTTTCAACACTATTGCACACTCAAAATCTATCAAGTCAGTCCATTTATTTTGAAGAGAAAGTCGATCATCAAGGGTAAGTTTGCTCTTTCGTTTTGTTCTCTTTCTTAAAGATCAAACCAAGGTTGGGGCTCTTGTTTAGAGTAAAAAAATTCGAAATTTTTAAAGCCCTAGATGATTGTTTGGTAGATCTGTAATGTGTGATAGGTGTAAGCTTTGAAAAATTTGGGAATTTTGGTTGAGAAACATGAATAAAACTGTGTAAAGTTGAAGAAGGAGGGAGTTTTTTATCATAAAAATGGTTACCAGAAATTACGGGTGAATCTACGGACCATAATTTAATTAACAGACTGTAAACTCACTCGTAAAATATACTTCCCACTTATGGTCTCTTATAAATAGACTATGACTCACAGGACGAGCCATAGTTCTGAACTACGGTCCGTTTAATGACTCATGGTCACTGAAACGAATGTTAAAAGAATTGATCATGCTCTGAATCTAGATTACGAATCAACAGGATGGGTCTGTGGTCCAGAACCACGGATCGTCAAGTGAGTCATGTTCCCTATTACGGTAAAGATCTCCTGGAACCACGAATTGGTTAACGATCTGTATTCTTTGTTTACGGGTCGTAGACCAACCCGTAGTTTATGCCTATAACATTATACTTCTGTTTTGTGTTTATTATTCTCTGTGCTAATAAGGTCTACCCCGAAGGTACCATGCCACCAAAGAATACCCATTAGAAGGCCGCAGCAAAAGACTCAGACGCAATCATCAGACAGTAAAGACAAATACGAGATAAAGCCTCTGAGTCTGAAAACAGTGGTTCCGAGGAGGTGTATACTATAGACTCCAACCCAGAAGTAATACCTCGGAACACCAGGTAGCAAGCAAAGGTTCTATCAAAGGCCACCCCTCCCCAGTCTGAAGAAGGAGATGGTGATTCTGCTTCTGGTTCATCACCACAAGAAAGCGGGTTCGAAGAATCTGAATCCAGGGATGCTACAGCTTTGGGCAGCAAGAACAATAAAGATCCAGAGTCAGATTCACAAAGTGCTAGCTAGAGTGATAATGAAAATGCTAGCAAAACCAGTTAAGAGGTTCCTGCTACTACAGAATTGCAAGTTGATGAGGCTGTCCCCGTAGCTCCCCCTACTTTTAGATGTAAAAACACTAGAGTACGAGACAGGGTCTGATGGGCCATTGAGGGTACATCCCGGATCTACCATAAAGGCTTGGATTTGACTGACAAATGGAACCCAAGGCGGAGCATCAATGAAGAGCTTGAGATTAGATCTGCAGGGTTAGATGACATGGCCGACGTCAAGGGGTTGTATGATCACTATGGATTCCAAGGGATGAGTCGGTCGGGTGGTCCATATAACCCGGTGCTAGTTTGTGAGTTCTATGCGGCATATGTGTCTACACTAAATGTGTGAAAAGGGAAAGAGTCCAAAGTTGTAGCCGGCCTTAGAGAGAGTGCAGGTAAGGGGGGTCCATGTAGATATTTCAGAGTGCACCATTCACCATTTTCTTTATGACCCGAACTTTGTAGAACCAGCATCCCAGCCAGATTTGGATGTATGATTGGAGAAGTTTAGATGAAAGAAAACACCTTACAGGTGGATTGCCTCAGTCATCACCAACGGAAATCCACCATGGTTGATGGTAAATATTGTAAAGATCACTAAAGCATCGTTGAGCATGGCTGGAAAGTTCTGGTGTTCTGTGGTCAGACATTGATTGATACCAACTATGGCAGATAATACTCTCACTCCAGACTGGGCCCTTTTGGTTGCAGCAATCATGTCCAGATATGACCTTATCATTGCCCGCATCATTGCGGAGGAAATCAAATAAAGGGCACTGCGGCCATCCACAACCATTCCATTTCCTTGCTTGATCACTCAGCTATGTCAAGCAGCTGAGGTACCCGAGTGACAGGGGTAGACCGGATCTTGCAAGAAACTAGCTTCCAAGATATAGCCCTTATTTGAGATACAACAAACCCGGTGGCAAGGGTGAGGGCTTATTCAGCAGCATCAGATAGTACAGTTTTTCTCGAGCCTGGTGGAGAATTGCCGTCGGATGCCTTAGTTGTGTTTGATGAGCATGCTGCACTGGTATCTGGCCCATCGACTTCTGCACCATACCCATCATTCTCAGCTCAGTCCACTCTATCCAGCGAGCAAGGACAGTCTTATTTCTTCACCAACGAGGTTTTCAGTAAGGTTGCTAAAGCAGCCTTTCATGCTGATGAACAAATTAAGAGGTTCTCAAACTCTGTGAAGCCATTAATCCATGGGGAAATAGCTGATGTTGTTTCTCCGATCCAGAAATCGATTAACAATCTAAATGACCAGTTGGACAACATAGAAATCAGGGTGAATGACAGGCTTCAAAATTTGACTATTTCAGACCTCACAGCGATTCTGACAAAGCTTGCAAAGGTCCACACTGATGTAGATGTGATCCAAAAGAGACAGGTACCAGATATTCAGTTACCGCAGAGGATAATTTCATTTATTTGCTAGCACATTCCCCTCCTCGTGACCCAATCAGAATAGCTAAAACTGACCCTGAACCCACAAGAAAGAGAAAGAAAAGATATAAGAGGGTTCGGGACAAGAATACCCGTTTGAGTCCTAAATCGCAGAAGAAAAAGGGAGAGAAAGCTAAAATGAAGAAGCGGAAGAAAGAAACTGAGGTAGCAAAAGAGTCCCTAGCCATCCATCAAATTCATATCGACTCCATTAGTATGGGTAGCTCAGGAAGTGGTGTCGCAGGAATCATTGAGGAAACTTCTTTAGACCCCATTGTGGTAGTGTCGATTGATGAAGATGCCCAAGCAGCGGATGTTGTTGTTGAGAGGACTCTGGAGGTAGTCCATATGGGAGATATGACTGTGGGCACCGATACAGCGAGCCCGGCTTCTTCTACACTCGATGAATGCGCTTAGGCACCACACGTATGCCTAGTATCCCTTGCTTATCATTTTTTAGTGTATTGGGGACAATGCACAGCTTTTTAGATGGGGTGGGGGTAGCTGTGATCATCTGGTATTTTTGTAGAGTGTTTTGTCAAAGTCTGAGTAGCCAAAACACTCGCGTCGTGTTGCAACGTTAAATCAGGCGTTTCATGGGAGGTAACCCATAAGGGTACTCACAAAGTACCCGAGTCCTTGGGGTTTTCTTACCTGTGTTCTTTCCCCAAGGATTTTTAATTTCTGTTGAACCAGAACGTTTAATATAGGTTGTGTGTAGTAAAAGAAAAAAAGGGAACTTAGCGCAGTCTATGGTATGATTTCAAACTTGATCTTGATTGAAAAATGGATACCCCTCCAATGGTTTGTGTGACATAATAGTATATGTTTTTGATAGACTGGGAGTTATGGATCTGTGTATGACATTAGGATTAATCGATCTGATGAATGGTTTAAAGTAGAGTATGAACCTGATAGTTAGCATGTGATTGTTTGACTCTCTGCCATGTGTGTGTGAGCTGACTTTTCATTGTTCATGCTTTGTGTGCCAATCTAGAACTTGCCTGGTTAGTCTTTCCTAGGTTGTAGGATAGTTGGTTAGGAAAGGATCATAGGCAGTTTTTGAAATAGTCCACTTCATCCTAAATGACCGACCAAATGATTTGAATACCCTTTGATCCCTGATCTTAAGCCTGAATTGACCCTTTTTGTTTTTTAGCCTAATCACCTTCCCTATTTTCTACGAACCTTTAGTTTTGCCCTGGTCCCTCCTTGGACATTGTGTACCTCAATTCAGGCAAATCGCCTAAGTTGAGGGTGGCAACTGTAGAGGCAAGTGTGAAATATGGGTATGAAAAGAAGAAGTTAGTAATTAAAAAAAGGGAGAAAGAACGGGTGCAGCCGATATGTTAAAGAAAAAAAACAAAAAAAAAAGAGAAAAAGAAAAAGAAAAGAGAAAGAGATGTGATGAAAAGATTAGTCTGAGATAAAAGCCGCACCCGTCAATTGATGAAAATAAAGAAATAACAAGGGAGAAAAGGGGAAGAAAGAATAGAGTTGGCCTGAAAAGTGGAAGATACATAGCATAGTGTCAAGGAGGGCTTAGTCACTGATTCCCATATCTACCATACCCATCCCTGAGCCTACGTTACAAGCCGAATAAAGTCCTATAGTGATCCTAACCCAACTGTTCGAAAGTCAAGGCATAGAAAATAAGGGCAAGCCTATGGTATTGTGCATGCATTGCCTGAATATCTTTGTGAGTGTGAGTTCTCTAGCTCAGTACCGGAGACTTTAACTGCATTAGTGTGTTATTGGTACTTCTTTGTGGTGAGGGCACTAGAGCAACTTTGACTGCTGACTGTTAGGGTGAGTCTCATGTGTGTATGCTAAATCGTATGTTGATAGCGTAATGTCATCCATGGATCCCCTTGTGTTGTCTTTATAAATGGAACTTGTGCACTTGTTTTGTATTGAAAAAGGATGGGGATACTTGTTGTGAGCTGAATTGCTAAATCATATGACTGCCGTAGTTCCTGATTTTCTTTAGCTAAAGCATCATTTAAGGATGGTTTTCTGTTGTCGCTTGAGGACAAGCAACAGTCTTAAGTTGAGGGTGTTGATGTGACGTAGAAGTATGTCACTTTTCATGCTTAATACTTAGGATTATCGCAAGTTCTTTAGCACTTTATTGGTAGATTTGATGTTTTTGTTAAGTGTGCAGGAAAAATTGGATCCTAGAGCAAAGTGCTGAAAATTGAGCAAAGGCTGGAAAGCTACAGAGAAGACGGATTACTTGACGGTCCGTGGTTCGAAACCATGGGTCTATCCTGTAAATCGTATATCAAAAGTTCAGAAGTTGTGCAAGCATAGAGGAAAAAGCATGACTTAGTCTACGGGTCGTGGTCTCAAACCATGACTCCTGTAGACTCGTAGACTAGAGGATCTGCAGATGTGAAAAAGGGTAGCAGAAAGCACGGATCACTATACGAACCATACTTCCAAAGTATGATCTGTCCCTGAGACTCGTAGTCACTAATCAGAGAAGGCACAAGAATAGAACTTGAAACCACGATTCAAAATATGAGCCGTCATTCAGAAGTATGAATCGTGGTCCCATCAGTAGTTTCCTAAGATAGAAAACGTTGACCAACCAGGACCACACTTGACCGTAGCAGACTACGAACCGTCATCCCAAATGACGGGTCGTCATTCCAACCCGTGGTCCCTACTGAGTTCAATTTCCTAGTTTTGTTAGGAAAAGATTTCCATTGTCTATAAATACTTTTCCTAGGTTTATTTTACATTTTTTATGCTCGTTACTTTGTAGGAAACACATTCGAAATATTGTTTGTTCTTGGTTTTGAGAGTTGAAAATATTCATAGTTCATTGTTCTTGATTTCCATCTTCATCTATTCAAGACTACATATTTCTTTATCTCTTATCGTAAGTATATGATCATGAACACACTAATAACTCCTGATTGTTTACTTATGAACATGAGTAACTAAATCCACAACTAGGGTTGTAGGAACCATGAAGGATTAATGAAGTAGGCAAAGTACTTGGGTACGCTAGGGCGGTGTTCATGCATGTATTGTTCTTCCTTTCGCTTTGATTGCTTTTTAACGGTGGACAACATTAGAACTCACTTTATCCTTAATTGCCAGACCAAGGAGGTAACGGATGGGAAAAGGGTTGTTTAACAACGGAGATTTGAGGCTACTAACCCTCATCTAATAGCTTGACCTTGTCCGGGAATAGCTAATCTGGGATCCAGGGTAAGGGTTAGTAAATCATACACCCACGGCCGGACCAAGGCGTGTGGTGAAATTCATCTATCTGTTGGACCAAGGATTTAGGTGAACCTAACTTACCGATTCTACATGCTAAGCACCAAACTAGTTTACTAAGTACAACGCCTTACTAAGTTATGATCTCATGGGAAACACTACCTTAGTCATCTCACCCATTGATTTCAACTCTTAAAATTTTCACGTATTACTTGTTTACATTCTAGTTACAATTACTACTTGTTACTTTAAAAAAAACCTTTCGAGGGAAATAAATGACTAAGAGCGCGAGTAAACATTAATCGACCATAGTCCTACCATATTCCCTGTGGGATTGACCCCAACTTTCATTGGGTTCTATATTTGATCAGTGACCACTTATGCTTCTAAAAGGAGGTGTAATTTGGACGTATCACCAGGTCTTTCACCTGAGAGAGATATTGATTTTTCTATCGAGTTAGAGTCGGGCACCAGGCCTATTTCTATTTCTCCTTACCGTATGGCTCCTGCTGAGTTTAGTGAGCTTAATGAGCAGCTCCAGGATTGGTTAGCTAAGGGTTTCATCAGGGTGAGTGTGTTGCCTTGGGGTGCTCCCGTTCTCTTCATGAAGAAGAAGGATGGGTTGATGCAAATGTGTATTGATTATCGACAACTGAATAAGGTGACTATGAAGAGTAGGTATCCGATGCCGCAGATTGATGACATGTTTGACCAGTTTCAGGGTTCTGCCATTTTTTTGAAGATTGATCTGAGCTTCGGTTACCACCAGTTGAGGATTAGGGCGGAGGACATCTCTAAGACAACATTCAGGACACGTTATGGCCATTATGAGTTCCTGATGATGTCTTTTGGGTTGACTAATACCCCCGTAGCTTTCTTGGACTTGATGCATATGGTGCTTAGCCCGTACTTGGACTTGTTCGTGATAGTGTTCATTGATGATACCCTAATATACTCACAGACTAGAGATGAGCATGCGCAGTATTTGAGGACTGTACTTCAAACTTTGAGAGATCATCGGCTTTATGCCAAGTTCTCAAAGTGTGAGTTTTGGCTTGAGTCAGTTGCCTTCCTTGGACACGTGGTGTCTAAGGATGGGATTAAAGTGGACCCGGGTAAAATTTCAGTGGTTCGTGATTGGCCTAGACCTACTACTCCTACTGAAGGTTGCAGCTTTGTTGGGTTAGTAGGGTACTATAGAAACTTCGTCGAGGGGTTTTCATCCATAGCAGCACCTTTGACTATGCTTCCTAGGAAGGATATCCCATTTCAGTGGTCAGATCAGTGCGAGGATAGATTTCAAAGGCTTAAGGCCTTATTGACTTCAGTTCCAGTGTTGACTTTTCCAGTGGAGGGTGAGAGCTTCTCCGTGTATTGTGATGCTTCCAGTGTTTGTCTCAGTTGTGTGTTGATGCAGTAGGGTCGAGTGATAGTATATGCATTGAGGTATCTGAAGGTTTACAAGCACAACTACTCCACTCATGACTTGGATTTTGTGGCGGTAGTTTTTGCGCTCATGATTTAGAGGCACTAGTTATATGGTGTTCACTGCGAGATATTCACTGATCACCGTACCCTTTAGTACATAAGAGTCAGCGCGAGCTGAAATCGAGGCATAGGAGATCGATTGAGTTACTGAAGGACTATGATTTCACTATTTTGTACCATCTAGGCAAGGCAAATGTGGTAGCGGATGCCTTGAGTCGGAGGACGGTGAGTATGGGTAGCCTAGCTTCACTTTTAATTTTGGAGCGGCAGTTAGCCTTGGACGTCTAGTCCTTGGCCAACCATTTGGTTAGGCTTGACCATTCGGATCCTAGTAGAGTTCTTGTCAGTATTGAGGTTCGTTCTACTCTAGTTGACCAGATTCAGAGACCACAGTTTAAGGATCAGCGATTGTGTGACCTTCATGATCAGGTGGTTCGGGGTGAGGCTAGCCAGGCTACTCTGGGTTCTGATGGTGTTCTGATGTTCGACAGTCGTCTTTGTGTTTCGAGAGATGGGGATTTGATTTAGTTGATACTCTGTGAGGCACATTGTTCTAGATACTCTATTCATCCTGGCACAACGAAGATATCTAGAGATTTGAGACAACTTTACTGGTGGAGTGGTATGAAGCAGGATGTGGCAGAGTTTGTATCTCGGTGCTTGAATTGTCAGCAGGTGAAACTCGAGTACATGAGACCTGGTGGATTGATGCAGCGGCTTCCCACTCCTGAGTGAAAGTGGGAAGGGATTACTATGGACTTCGTCGTTGGATTGCCACGTACTTCTAGGAGTTTCAAATCTATTTGGCTGATAGTGGATCGGCTAACTAAGTCAGGGCACTTTTTGCCGGTTCAGACTACGTACTGTGTAGAGAGGTTAGCTCAAATTTACCTTCATGAGATTGTTCGGTTGCACGAGGTCCCAACTTCTATTATTTTAGACCACGTCACTCAGTTCAAATCTCAATTTTGGAGTGTTATTCAGTGAGATTTAGGTACAGAGGTCTAGCTTAGTACCGTTTTCCACCATCAGACAGATTTCTAGTCCGAGAGGACTATTCAGGTCCTATAGGACATGCTTCGGGCCTGTGATCTTTACTTTGGAGGTTCTTGGTATCAGTTTGTGTCATTGGCCGAGTTTGTTTATATTAATAGTTTCCATTCAAGCATTGGCATGGTACCTTTAGAGGCATTGTATAGTAGGCATTGCAGATCGCTGGTTGGTTGGTTTGATTATTTGGATTCGAGGCCACAGAGTACAGATTTTCTTTGTGATTCGCTAGACAAAGTCAGAGTGATTAAGGACAGGCTTTGAGTAACTCAGATTAGGAAAAAAATCTACGCTGATCGTAGACTTCTGCCTTAGTGTTCAGTGTTGGTGACTTTGTATTCCTCCGTATATCGCCCATGAAGGGCGTGATGAGATTTCGTAGGTGGGGCAAACTTAGCCCAGGTACATTGGGCCATTTGAGATTCTATAGAGGGTTGGTAGTGTTGCCTACATGTTAGCTTTGCCTCCGATGTTTTTAGCTATGCATCCAGTTTTTCATGTCTCAATGCTGCGACGGTATGTTCCAGATAAGTTTCATGTGTTGCATTAGTATTCGGTTCACTTGGATGAGAGGTTGACCTTTGTGGAGGAGCCGGTTGCTATTTTGGCCAGAGATGTCAGGAGGTTGAGATATAGGGAGATTCCGATTGTGAAAGTTTAGTGGAGGCATCATTCGATTGAGGAGGCTACCTGGAGACCTAGAGTGAGTTGTGAGCTTAGTATCCGCAGTTGTTTGAGCCTTCGGGTACTCCCTTACTCTTGACTTTCGAGGATGAAAGTTCTTTTTAGTAGTAGATAATGTAATGACCCTTCCGGTCATTTTTGTGTTTATGCTTTCTTTGTGTTGTTAGAGCTTTCCTGTAGCGGCCCCAAGTCATTTATGGCTTTCTGGGACCGGTGGTTCGGTGACCTGGACATTCGTTTGGTCGTTATGATCGTTTCCTTATTTTAGAGCTTAAACTTAGGACATCATTGACTTCGGTGAACATTCTTGGCAAACGCACTCGGAATTGAATTCCGATAGTTTTGTCAACTCCATAGCATGGTTTTTGGTTTGGGTGGATGTTAGGTAGAGGTCTGAGAGCTTTCGATTTAGTTCTGTGTTAGTTTTTGTGTTTTCTAATCGGTTGAACTTGAAAGTTTGACTTTGGTCAACATTCAGAGAACACGGCCTCGGATGAAAAATTTGACAGTGGTGTTAGCTTTGGAATGTCGACTTTGGGCTAGAGGGACCTTTGGTTCGGGTCTCGAGGCTTTCGGACTCATTTTAGGCCATGGGGTTCTGTTTTGGAAATGTTGGCCTAAATTGGTTCGGTCAATTCCGTAGAGTCTGGAATGCCATTTTTACTTGAATAGCTCAACTCGTTTGTGTTCGCAGGACACCAGATATGTTCCTGAGGGTCCGTCGGAGTCTAAATTTCAAAGTTGGCATGTTGTTGGCAGCTAGTTGTTGTCATGGCACCAGCAGGACTTCTCCTACGCCTGGGTCGGCTACGGCCGCGTAGGGAAAATCCAATCGCCCCATTTTCTCGGCCATTGCCTAGGTGGCCCCTTGGCTGCGTATGCGTTGCCGCATACGCAATGGCCTATCCGTGTACGCGCTGGACCAGCGCTTGGCCTTGCCAGTACCTGGCCTCCGCGTTCGCCTGTTCCCCCCCGCTTATGCATGGCCGCGTAGGAAGCGCCATGGCCGAGTACGCATAGGCATGGGCTGGCAGTTTTAAGTTGTCTTCTCTCCTCTTTCATTTTATTTTATACACCCAAGTACGAATCCTCCATATAAACCACCTCCCAAAGCTTCCTTTTCTCCACTTTTGTCCATAAACTTCATGGAGAAAAATCCTCATTTCTTCGTTATCAATTTCTCTTCTTTAATTCGGTAAGTTTCTTGTTAAATTTTGATTAAATTATTGTAAATTTCCCTATTTTATTCCTTAACTTGGGTGGGTGTTTTACCCCCAAATTCTTTCTCAATCGCTCTAATTTACCTGGCATGCACTCCTAGGATCATTGTGATCATTTTGTACTCGTTCATTTTTTGCCTCAGGTTGCGGGGCCCATGGGCCCGCCGATGACCTGAATTTTGACCCAGTTATAAGTATAGCAATATGGGCATCGTTAGTCTCATTTTGATGTGTAGTTTATGTTCTTGATAGTGTGATTTTGTTTTGGAGCTTCTCAGAGCAGTTCAGGCTTGGACATTATTGTTCTAGAAGCTTGTCGTCAGACGACAGGTAGGTTACGGTTTGACTCTTTTAGACTTTGCATATATAGGATATAATTTTACTAATTAGCATCCTTGGGTTGGGTTTTTAGCTTGGTACCCCAGACCTTGTCCGCTTTTTTATGTCTGTCTTATTTTGCTTTCTCCAATGATTGTAGTATTTGTAGTAGATGATATTATCACCCTTGTGGTATTGTGTGACCTTGATTTGACTCTGGACCATAGATGGTGGGTTATTTGAGAATGACTGTGAGTCCTGGACATCGATTTTACGATCTTAGGCAGGTTATCTGTGTTGTAGAGCGACTGGAGGCTATGAAGGGCCGATAGGTTAAATGTGAGACGTTAGGCTATTGTTTGTGATTGAGCATGCCATTATCATGCATATAAGAGGTTTTCACATGTTTTACTATGGTTTTGGCTTCGGGCCTACTACTTGAGGATTTTCTAAACCTTGCATGGCCTCGAGGCCTCATTTTCGGTTATAAAAGGTTTGGAACTGACTTTTATGGATCTTCTTGGGGTAAGAAAGTTCAAAGGATGATTTTGTCATTGTTTTCATACTTATACTAGACTCGGTTGGGCCGTAGTGCTAGATTTGACTTCTTATTGATTTGAAATAATACTACACTCGGTCGGACAGAGCTACATATTGCCTTTACTATTGTTTTAGACTCGGTTATGTTCGGGCACCCTTGTTTGAATTTTTGAGACTTGATCCACTGATTTAGACCTGGGTAGAACCCCGGGAAAGCATTTTTAAGATTTGAGGACTTGTTTGGATCCGGCTACGCTCCGGATGATTACATTGAGATTATGAGATTTAGTATGTGTTTTCTGAGTAGACATTCATGGACCCTACCATTCCAGATTAAATGCTAGGGCTTATGGTGACTGGGGGAGGGGTGTACGGCAGAGTAGAGGTACTCGGGAGCATTTCTTCCATGGATCTTGCCTTTATTTGGCCTTGGGCCACCGGAGAGGGTAACATACGACACTACTATCACTTGGTTTCAGCATATCATATCATATCATCCATTAGTGTGAGATTCTACCCTTGTTTGTTGTTTGCTAAGTGTATGCTCCTGTAGTATGGGATGACGGAGGGTTTGTCTTTACTTGATTGTATTCCTCGGTTGTATGGGCAATTGTTGGGACTGTAGGTAGATTCATTATTACTCGGTCGTGATATTGATCCCTATTGTGATTACCTATGATGATTGGATATTGAGGGTTGTATTATATACAATTGGTTCACTTGATAAGTTGTATATGGGTTACCGATTGATTCATTCCTGACTTGAGAGTAGTATTATTAGCATGACTTGGTTGTTAATCTTGTTTTCGAACATGTATCATTATTCTTCTTTCTCCCTTCCCTTTTTACTTGAGGTTACCAGTATACCGCCTATTTCTATAAACTCTTTATATATATTGTTGTTGCGAGGAGGAGGTGCGTTATTTATCCTTTTCCCTGTGTCTGTGTGATATATATATCCTAGTAGCTAGCCAAGTATATTGTTTTCATTTTGTATCCTTCTGTGCTAGATTCCATGTACTTAGTCATTATTTTCTGTGACTACTTGTTTTTATTATTCTATATTACTATCTTTATATCTTATATGCGCCTAGTCGGCCTATCATACCTATTGGGTACTCGTTGCTTTACAATTGGTGTTCATACTACCCTCTGCATCTTCTGGTGCAGATCCTAGTGTGGGTCATCATTGTTAGCTCGTGGAGACTCGTGCGAGGAGATTTTGGACTGTCCCAAACTGAGGGTGAGCTCCTGATGGTCGGAGCTTAGCTTTTAGTTTATCTTTAGTATTATGTACTCTCTTACTATTCGGAGATATATGTATATATTGTTTGGATCTTTTGTACTCTATTGATGTAGTTCTGGATCATTTACTACGATACCAGGTTTTGGGGTTTGGTTTAGCTTCCGTTTATGCATCCTTATTGCCTATTTCTTATCTTGTTCCTTGCTTCCGCGTATTTATACTGTTCTTTTGCTTACTTGTTAGATAGTAGCCCATTACTAACCGTTCTAGGCTATGAAAATTGTTTCGCCTACCGAGGAGTTATAGGTATCATCATGACTTGAGAAATCGGGTCGTGACAATTATCTATTGAATGAAGATCATGTTGATGGTTTTTTAATTCCTTTTTGGAATTTTAAAAGAAAATGGTTTTTGACTTTTAAATCATTTTGAATACTTAAAGAAATCTTCCAAATAGTATAAACATCACAGACTCTCCACTTAATTTATTAAGAAAAATTAAGAAAATCATGAACGACTTGAAACAGAAAAAGTCTTTAAAAAATCAGAGAAAATGGGTAAGGGTTCAAGTAACGTCTTAAGAAGGGTTTAAAGCATTTAAGAACATCTGTTAAAAAATAATTGACCAAAATAATTTGACTAACTTAAAAAGAAAGGCTAACTTTGCAATGAGTTAAATTCATAGCTAGGATATAAAGACTTTATTTCATAACTTAAAAATGGCATTTATTTCATGCAAACTAATCTATTTTAGCTAAAGGAAATTTCATCTGAATTTTTTTTAACAACACTCTTATAAATAAATTTAATTATTTAGGGGAAAACAAATTCTTTATAAAAAAAAAGAGTAATTTTTGGAGGAAAGGCAAACTACTAAATGAAATCGGTTAAATTTCTAATTCTTAAGAACTTTAAAGAAATACCAAATTAAAGTTAAAAAGGTAAAAAAAAAATTAAAAACATACTTTAACCAATTTATGAAAATTTGAATATTTAGAGAGGACATGTTTAAGAAAAATACTTTTTCACCTCAAACAAATCTCTTTTTAGCCTAAAGAAGACTAGTTAGCATATGAATGGCGGAAAGAGCAATTTCCACAAAAATAAGTTACTTAGGAAAGTTAACATAAAAATCCATTTTTACTCCATTTGTCAAATAAGACAAATTAATGTGAGGAAATCTGGATAAGTAAAAGAAAAGGCATGGGTAAAATTAATATTGCATTACTTAGGGGAGTTATTAGATTAATTAATTACAGTTATTGTTAATACAAGTAATTAAAAATAAATTACATAGAATAAAGAGAAAGGGTTGAGAAAATGGGCTTTTAGGCCCAATCAGATTCTGTCCAGCTTTTGGTCTTCAGTTCTATGGACTTTGGGTCCATTTTTGCCTTGTGTATCAGCTGTATATCAACAACACTTTTTCCCTGAATTTTTATGTATATTAGTCATATATCAGTCTAGTATGGACTTTGTTATCAATATTTTTGGCCTTTGGACCATTCTTCATCTTTTTCAACCTGTATATCACCTTCTACCCTCTGTATACCACTGTATATAATTGTACATCATCTTCTTTGTTCTTGGTGGAGGCTTCGACTCAAAGATTTTGGGCCCTGGCCCACTTAGGAATGCAAAGGAGGAAGTCCGAAATGGTCTCAGACAGGATGTTCATGTAACACACAAAATATAAGCAAATTAGTACTCATCCCTTAAGCATATAAACTGATTGAAAGAACTAAAGAAATTAACTTTATTCTCAAATTGTGCTTAGTTCATCAATAGGCTATGATAATTAATAATCATTTATTCACGAAGAGTTTACAAAGAATGGTGAATCCACATAGCACATTATTCAAACAAATCATTTTTATCAAAATTAATAACTGATAGATTTAAGATTAATTAAAGATTCCAAACAATAATAATAAGTTTACCAGACGAGCTTAACAACAATAAAGAATGCTTCATATTTCCTTACAATCAAATGACTGGAGTTGACTTCCTCAAAAAGGAATCCTTTAGGGTCAAAATGGGATTCTAGACCATCGCCTAATGCATTTTTGGAAAGAAATTCATAAAAAAGGAAAATTTAAAGCCATCGAACAAATTTGAGAAATGCGAATGATATGGAATGAACATCATGCTACCATCTTTGCTAAAGAACAGGGTAGGAAGCCATCAAGAGTGCACTTAGTCAAACAAGTAAATATACTTTAGCATGAACGTGATTGAAAAGGCGACCTTAAAAAAACTAATCCGCTAGTAGCAAAGAAAGCTACAATCCAAAATGGAACCTTTATTGCTTATGCTAAAGAAAATTCATAGAAAACACAATAAAAGGTCATTGATAAATTCCAAGCTAAGTGGTATATAGACCTAAGCTAAGGCAGGTAAGCATGAAAATCAGAGAGGTGCAGTGGAGTAAGGGAACAAAATAAACTAAGAACGTGGAGAGGAAGAGAATCTAATTACGTCAAATGACAAAATAAACTATCTCAAGCAAACGGTCAATACAAGAATTAGATTTACTCAGTCATGAAGGGGCTAAACTTGTTCATTTAAAGAGGACAGAGGTCATCATTAATCTTAGTTCAAGATGTCGAAGACAAGAGATTTAGATGAGGTTTCATTGCTCTAAAGAAAAACTAGAAATTATAGTCAAAAACAATTGAGCAAGGAACTAAACTCATAGAATACGGGACTAAGCGTCGGTTTAAAATTTGATTTTGAACCATGAAAAAGTTATCTCTTGTAACACCCCGTGTGTTTACGATTGTTCTTCGTCCCGCGTCAAAGGCTTACGAGCCTAAATTTGAATATTTTACCATAACACTGCACTTGATTTTAGAACAAACTAGTTTAGTGTACGTGCGTCGCATGTATGCATCAAATCAAGACATCAATTAATATAAAATGTATAAAAAAACTAAATTATTAGTTTAATATACGTGTTTTATACGTATGTATCACGTCAATTAATATAACACTATCAAAAAACTAATTTATTTAAAAATAGCTAAAAAGTGATGAGCATGTTATTGTATAGTTAGTAATTGTAAGAAAAAAACGTAAAGCCAATAAATATTAAACATAATTTTTCATGAAAAATCTTTTACTTTTTTTTTTTGCATAAATGATAGACAAACAACACATTTTTTTTAAAAAAAAGTACACGTCTTCAGAATTATATGAAAATACAACAACGGCTAGCATGAGATGCACACCTTTTTAATGTTGGTGAATGCGCAGGTAGACGTCTAAGTAAAACTTTAGCCTACAAGCACATCTAATATCTGCAACAATAACAACATACATGCACGCAAAGGATGTCTGATTATTGTCATGTGATAATCTTTTCTTTGCCTTATTTTACCGATATGTTGGTTATGAAACTTTATGACAAAGATAATCTCGTGTTTCTATTTCTGTTGAAAATATTTTATCGAGAAATTGCAAGAAATAAGCATATTATCGTCGAATGAAGTAGCCAAACAAAAAAATCAAAGGTTCGTCTCTTTTCTTTTTTTTCTCTCTTTGCTTAATTGTGACTTGATTTTAATTATATTATTTAATTATATTTTAGAATGTTATTCGTTGGTATTATAGTTGATTCATTAATTAAACTGATTACTTGAGTTTGAAATATATTGTTATAATTAAGTGCTACCTATAAATTAGGGTTATTGTCGACTCTTTTAGTTTGGGGTTTACTAATTAAGTTTGTAGGCTTAACGTCATAGGTGTACATGTTCCTTAGAATTTAAAAAAAAGTATATTTCACCTTTTTAAAATGTCTTAAATATTTATAAAAAAATTCTTTAATTATAATATATTTGTGTATGTAATTATTTTGTAAGATTGTTATTATTTATTAGTATTTTAACAAAGATATTAAGTATAGCTACATAAAGAAATTATTTTTATATATTCGGTAATTTTTATCCTGAATGGATCCCACCCCTTTAACATGTGTAGTAATTATATTATATATGTGATGATGATTGAAATTAATGCTAACGATAACAGTATTTTTGCCTAACCTGTAAGTACTAGAATTCCTTTTAATTATGAGATAAGCATACCATGCGCATAACTTTATCTTTGGGGCACTTTCCCACCGCCACTACATCTGTTTATATTATAAGTACATGTCCTTTTTTTTTTACTTTTTGGTCCTAAGATGAATATTTGCAGCGTACAAACTCTCTCTACATTGCTACTATTAGTTGAACAAAATTTACAGCATATAATTTATTTTCTTGTGCGCTACATATATATACGAATACATATCTCAAACAAATAGCAATATGTCATTTTTTCTGAGTTAAATCTCATGGTTTTTCTATTATTTTTTCGATCTTTAGATCATGTGGATTTTGAATCATAACAAATCATTTACATCAAGTTATTCGGGCACAAATTCGAGGTATGTAAAGATTATTCCTTTCTTTTTTGGTATGATTCCTTAAGATATGTGATTTTCGGGTCTAGTGTACTATCAAAGAGTCGATTGTTAAATCATTATTGGTATTATTCTTGTTAGCAAATCATATCCAGTGACGTCAGTTGTGTGTTAAGTTGGAAGTAAGAGGTGGTGTATATATGATTGTGATTATCTGATTACGGTCATTTTTGGGTTAATTATGGTATTATAGTTGTGTTGAGGATTATGATTGGTTATGTAGCTCTGGGTCAACTATGAATATTCGTGATTGATTGGTGGTGTGTCGTAGGTCGTAGAGCTTGGATGGTGACCTTGTGGTGATTGTTGTGGGCTATTAGTAAGTTTGTATTGTATTATATTATGTGCTGCATATTATATTTTATTGTATTTTGTCATTGTGATTGCCTAGAGGGCTCATGATGACCTGTAAGGCATGACACCTTTCCGCATGGTCAAGCTCGTGTCTTTGTTAAGACCTGTAAGGCGTGAGACCTTTGCGCATCATCGAAACCATGGTATTATGAGGACCTATAAGGCATAAATATTTTTCTTTTGTATTTCTCTCCCATAAAGCATGAGCTTATTCTGCAGGTTGAGCCTAGGTATTATGTTATTCATTTTGTATTGCATTACTATGTTATGATTGTTCTAGTTAGCTATATCTTAAGTTTTGGAGGCGATATGTGCTGAGGTGGTTGTTGTTGTGAGGCTTGGTGTAGGGTAAGGTAAAGTAATATTGGGCTGATATTGTGTCTGTGTTAGTCGTGGCTGGGATATTGGTATCATTTATATTTAAGCTTCTTTCATATTGTAGTTTAAATTTTTGGTTATGATGTTTCAGTTATTTTGTCGCCTTGCACATTAAGTGTATTCTTTCATATTGACGTCCTCATTGCATGGGAGCGCTACATTCATCCCACATATTTTCAGGTAGACAATGGTCCAGATTGCGTGTGGTCGAGTTCAGCTGATGATTTGTACACTTTGTTCTTTTAAGAGTTGTTGAGTTTGGAGTATTCTTTAGCTTTAAATCGGTAACAGGCATGTCGAGGCCCTGTCCCAACTCATGGTTAGTAGTTTTTCATCTTAGAGGCTTGTAGACATCTGTTATGGGTTTGGTAGTCAGTTGTGGCCTGGTCATCCTTGTATTATACTTTTGTAATATCCGAGTTTGTTTATGTTGCGTTTTATTTTGTTTTGCTTAGCCTTAATGGCCCATGAATGTGGTTTGGTTCAATTTCTGTTGGTTTGCTTAATCATGTATGGCACCTAGTGCTAGTCGCGCCTCCCTAATTTTAAGTCGTGACAAACTTTGTATCAGAGTGTGGTAGTGTCCTAGGGAGTCTAAAAGTTGTGTCTAGTAGAGTCTTGCTTATGGGTGTGTTATGCATCACACTTTTAATCAGTAGGCTACATGGTATTTAGGATCAGTTACTGCTCTTTCATCTTCTAGATCGTTCTATATAGTCAAATCCTAAGTGTTTTGTTATTAAAATCGTGCGATAGTGTTTCGTGATCGTCATACCATAGCATACCTTGTGGTGAGGTCAATTCTGATTTGAGTGTCATGGCCTACCCGAGGATGATTTCATTTATGTTTAAGGCAAGTTTCCATTCCAGGTGTTAGTTTGTGTAATCGTCTTTCGTATGGGGCGCCTAGTGGCCTTATGTGGCTTGTAGCTTGTATTTTGGCTATTTTGCAGGTGTGGTATAGTCCAGTTTATGGGAGAGATTCTACCAAAAATTCGAGAAGTTCCTAGTCTTACTCGTGTGTTATATTTCACATTCGAGGATAAATGTTCCTAAGAGGAGAAGGATGTAACACTTCATGGGTTTACAATTGTCTTTTATCCTGTGTCGAAGGCTTACGAGCCTAAATTTGAAAATTTTACTGTAACACTGCGCTTAATTTTGGAACATATGATTTAAATTGGAATTTAAAAAAAAAGTATATTTTTATCGCCTTTTTAAAATGTCTTAAATATTTATGAAAAATTCTTTAGTTATGATATATTTGTGTATGTAATTATTTTGTAAGATTTTTACTATTTATTAACATTTTAACAAAGATATTAAGTCTAGCTATGTAAAAAAATTATTACTATAAATTCAGTAATTTTTATCCTGAGTGGATCCCACCTCTTTAACATGTGTAGTAATTATATTATATATGTGATGATGATTAAAATTAATGTTAATGATAACATTATTTTTACCTAACATAAAAGTACTAGAATTCCTTTTAATTATGAGATAAATATGCCATGTACATAACCTCATCTTTGGAGCACTTTTCTACCGCCACTACATCTGTTTATATTATATGTATATGTCATTGTTTTTTCACTTTTTGGTCCTAAGATAAATATTTGCAGCGGGCAAACTCTCTCTATATTGATACTACTACATGAACAAAATTTGCAGCATATGATTTTTTTTCTTGTGCGCTACCAATATATATGAATACATATCTCAAGCAAATAGCAATATGTCACTTTTTCCGAGTTAAATCTCATGGTTTTTCTATTATTTCTTTGATCTTTATATCATGTGGATTTTGAATCATAACAAATTGTTTTCATCAAGTTATTCGGGGCTCAAATTTGAAGTATGTAAAAGGCTATTCCTTTCTTTTTTTGGCATGATTCCTTAAGATATGTGATTTTTGGGTCTAGCGTGCTATCGAAGTGTCAATTGTTAAATATTTTTAAGTCATTATTGGTGTTATTCTTGTTAGAAAGTCATATCCAATGACGTCGATTTTGTGTTAAGTTAGAAGTAAGAGGTAGTGTATATATGGTTGTGTTTATGTGATTACGGTCATTGTCGAGTTAGTTATGGTATTATAGTTATGTTGAGGGTTATGTAGATCCGGGTTAGCTATGAATATACGTAGTTGGTTGGTAGTGTGTCATAGATCGTAGAGCTTGGGTGGTGGCCTTGTGGTGAATATTGTGGGCTATTGGTTAAGTTTGTATTGTATTATGTGCTTCATATTATATTTTTTTGCATTTTGTCATTGTGTTTTCCTAGGGGGCTCATGATGACCTGTAAGGTGTGAGACCTTTCCGCATGGTTGAGCCCGTGTCTTTGTGAGGACCTGTAAGGCATGAGATCTTTCTGCATGGTCGAGCCCATTACATTATGCGGACCTTTAAAGCGTGAGTATTTTTTCACATGGTCTTCCTTTTGTATTACTCTCTCATAAGGTTGAGACTATGTATTGTGTTGTTCACTTTGTATTGCATTTCAATATTATGATTATTTTGGTAAACTATATCATGAGTTTCGGAGATGATATGTACTGAGGTGGTTGTTGTTGTGGGGCCTGGAGTAGGGGAAGGTAAGGTAATATTAGGCTGACGTTGTATCTATGTTGGTCGTGGTTTGGATTTTGGTATCATTTCTATTCAAACTTCTTTTATATTGTGGTTTCAGTTTTCGATTATGATGTTTCAGTTATTCTGTCGCCTTGCATATTAAGTACATTTTTTCGTACTGACGTCCCCGTTTCTTGGAGGTGTTGCATTCATGACTGCAAGTTATCAGGTAAATAGTGGTCTTGATTGCATATGGTCGAGTTCTGCTGATGGTTGGTACACTCCGTTCTTTTCAGAGTTGTTGAGTCTGGAGTATTTTTTAGTTTGTATCGGTAACAGGTATGTCGGGGCCTTATCCCAACTCGTGATTAACAGTTTTTCATCTAAGAGGGTTGTAGACATCTATTGTGGGTCTGATAGTCAGTTGCGGCCTGGTCGGCCTAGTATTATACTTTTTTTATATCTGAGTTTGTTTTTGTTGAGTGTCATTTTGTTTGTCTTGGACATAACAGCCCACCGATGTTGTTTGGTTTAGTTTCTATTGGTTCGCTCTATCAAATATGGCACCTGGTGCTAGTCACGCCTCCCTGAATTTGGGGTGTGACATCTCTAAAGCTAAAACTTATTTTAAAAGAGTTACGCATAATACTACGCCATAATGGCAATTAATCAACCAACAAGGAAACAACTTTAACCACATAAATTATTTTGGCTAGTAACAAGAACGTATGTCATATTTAAGCTTGAAGGAGGTTATAACACCAAAGAACGTGAGGTCTAATCATGAAAGAAATAAACCATTACTGTTCAATTCATATGAAAATTACTAGGCTTGTGCAAAAAAAATTTGAAACAGTAAATTACCACATTTCCAAACATGAGAGCTAAAAGGGTAAGTTGGTTTACCTTTCAAGGAAAGGAACCAGGATTGACGAGCTACGAGGAAGGAGCTTCCATACTCAAATTCAACTTAGTATCTCAGGAAATATAAGAAACTTTATCTAAAAATCTCTGATTTTCCTGAAGTGTGAGAATATGGCCTTAAAAACTTCAAAATCGAAGAAATCTATGAGGTAAAATCCTTAGAGAACTCATAGAACCCTCAAAATCTTATAAAAAAGTTATGGGCATCTGGATATTGACATCAACCTATATCCTTTGACCTCTAATTTCTTGGATAAAATTTGACCCGTAAAAAAGGAGAAGGCTTGGGGTATTTACAGGAGAAAGCTAGGGTTTGATTTTGGGGGAAATCTGGATGAAATTCTTTCAGAATTTTGAATTTCAAAAAGGAGAATTACTTTGTGGCCAAGAAATTGAGCCACGTAGAGTACAAATTGAGCGATAAAATTTGCGTCGTTTGGTAGAATTTTGACGGAGTTCATTTCTGGGTTTGATGTTCATCGCGAGAATGAAGGAGAAAAGAAGAAGAGGATAGCGTGTATTGATGTGAGTGTGTAGGGATGAGTATCTACGTTCTTTTGGGTCAATAGATAATTGAAATAGTCTTATTGATTTGAAATTAAGGAACCACGTTCTTTGCGAATTAAGACAAAATTAATCTTAATTAATTAATGAGCTTCTTAATTTAATAATTAGAATAATCATTTTAATATAAAATATTAATTATTTCTAAAATCAAAAGACTAATTATGCAATTCAATTGATTTCAAAGAAATTAAAGATTAATTTAATTCCAGATGCTAACTGGGAGAAATATTCTCTCAATTATTTATTAAAGTAAATAGTTCATATAAATCTATATTATTATAAAAATATAGAGATATATATATTATTCATTGAAAAATAAAAAGTTGCCTTGAAAATAATTATAAAACTATTTCTTTTTAATTTTAGAATAATTATTTTAAATTATTACAATTGAAGAAGCTCAATAATTAATTCGATAAGGGAGGGTCAAAATTGGTTGTCAACAACTGCCCCCCCCCCCCCCCTTGGATAGGGTGGATGCAAGAAACCCTGGGCAAAGGGAATTGACGATCCCAATTTTGTTTGACCACTAATTCATCTCTCGAGAGCAATTGGTTTTAGCACAATTTTAAGAAATCATGGCCAGATCCTGGTATCACGTTTCCTACATATCTCAGTCTGCATGAGAATTTAGGCTTCTTGTAGTTCAAGATGCTTGATTTAAGCATGATTTTCACATACTTAGAAAGCTATTTCGATTTTGAATTATGGAGAGACCAAAAAGATGAGGAATATGGAATTAGGGGAAAGTTTGGAATGGAGTCGAGTATTCAACATCGAGCCCACCTACATATCCCGAGACTTAGAAATCAGATTTCTTGTAGTTCGACTCAATCGATTGAAAAGGTTATCTCTTAGGCCAAGATAACCTTTGTTTAAAGATGCGTGACAAATATAATTGAGTATCGAAAAACAACTTGAACCTTCTCAACTATGAATGAGGTGCACCTCACACCCATAAATAAGAACTTATATAGACATAATGTAATAATCCTTTCGGTCATTTTCGCATTTTTGCATTCTTTGTACAGTTAGAGCTTGCCCATAGCGGCCCTAAGTCATTTATGGCTTATTGGGACCGGCGGTTTGGTGCCCTGGCCATTCGGTAGGTTATTATGACCATTTTCCTATTTTAGAGCTTTAACTTAGGAAATCATTGACTTCGATCAATATTCTTGGTAAATGTAATGACCGGGTCCGTCGTTACGAGTAGTCTAATCGTGCCAAGTTTTAGAGTTAGAGAACTTTGCGTTTGGGAGTTTGAAATTCTGGGCTAGGCTAGCCTCGGTCCGTTTTGGAGCGAGGTAGAGTCTAGGGAAATCCAGGTAAAAATGGGTTTAGGTGTCTTGGATTGAGCTAGTTTTCCACGTAGCCAAGACATAAAGGAGTCTGGGGAACTTTTCGAAATCACATTTGGTTAAGTAGAACTATCGGAATCGCGCTTGACGTGAAGAGATTATTTCAGGTTATCGGGGAAAGCAAGTGTGTTGCGAAATGGCCAAAACTGGTAGATTTCCAGACTTTCTGTCCGTGATGAGCGCGGTCACGTGCGATAGCGGCCACCGCTATAGCGGTAGAAATTACCGCTATAGCGGCGGTTAAAGTGCGGTCAACCTACTTAAGACCGCTATAGCGGTGGGCTAATGCTATAGCGGGACCGCTATAGCGGCCCGATGAGTTTTTAATGCAGAAACAGCTCCCAAAATATTCAGTTTTTCTCAAGTTCATTTTGGGAGAAGGGCTAGGCTATTCCAGGCGTTTTTCTTCCTTTCTCCGTCAAAATTCTTCCCTAAGGTAAGGTTTTCGTTCCCCAACCTTTGTATTACATTTCCTATGCGGTAGAATTGCTAGGAGTAAATTTGGGAAAGGTTAGAATAAATTAGGGATGGTGGAATTCGGGGAAGGAAGGGGATTCCAAGCACGTGAGTTCTTGGGTATGGATTAAAGTACATTATTATGATCATAGGTTGTTTAATTCCCTGTTTTATCCGTAAAGATGATAGAACTAGGAGAATTAACGGTGGAAAATCCTGGGAAAGGGGTGGGATGATCATGGGTGGCCTGGGATTTGGGGATTTAGTATAATCCGAGTAATGTACAGGACTTGGGTGTTAACTATATGTCATGTGTGTTGTTTTTAGACCAAGAACGAGAGAGGAATCCAGAACACGAGAAAGCTCGGGTCGAATAGAGCTTGGAACATTTCGATGTAGGTGATGGCTTATGATATTCTGTGAATGTGTATATTCATGTACTCATGTCTAAGTGATTGTATGCATTACATGGCTTAGGGAAACTGTGTGGAATGCCTAGGTTCCTGTTTACAGTCTGTGATTGAACGGTTTTACTTGTTGGTTTTACAAGTTGTGTGTGTTCATATAATGAGTGTTGTTGTTGACATTCGGTTGGCTCGGGTACCACGCCTGGTATGGGTACAACACATGGTTGACACGGTACCACGCCTGGTACGGGTATACCATTCGGTTGGAACGGGTACCACGCCTGGTACGGGCTTACTTTATTGCATCTTGCATTGTTTCATTGATTATTGTATTACATTGGTTGATATTTGTTCCGTTAGTGGATCGGGTTGTTTTACTGAATGTGATACTTGGAATTGGTTCCGTGAGTTGACCGGGTTGTCTAGTTAAAGGTGCTATTGTTGGTGGTCCTTGAGGGGCCGGGAACTTGTTTAACTGCTGTGTTGATCTTGGTTTATGCCGGGTTGAATCATTACTTTTTGTAATTGTCTAGAGGGGATTCCAGGGTGGGTCCGGGCTAGACGGAAAGGTATGGTTATTGGTACATGTTTGTGTTATAGAACTGTAAGAGATGGATTTCATGCTGGGACAAGGTAGGTGGAGACTTGTAGTCTAGGGCCTGTATACTTGTTGCATGTCTTCCATATATTTTCCTGTATATGTTATACTGTTATATATACTGTTTACTAGGAAACTGGATGATGATCCTACCAGTACACAGTGGTGGTGTACTGATACAACACTTGTCTTTTTTTTGGTGAGTACAGGAAATCTACCAGCAACTGAGACGCGACCTCGCATCTAGCACTGGCAATTTTTGACTTTCAAGGGTGAGCTTCTTGTTTCGAGCTACCTTGGTTTATCTTAGAGTTTCAGTCCATTTGTTTCGAAGTTAAAACTATTTCATTTTGTCTTTTGGGGTTGCATCCCCGTATTCTAGATATTTGGTATTGATGTTTGGTACAATGACTTTCAGTTCCTACGAGGGATTTTCCGCAGGATAATAATTATGTTTAGTTATTGAATTGTTTGATTGTTAGTTTACTTTTCGCTTGCTGGTTTTAGGCTGTTAGTCTAGGCAAGGGTTGAACTCTATTGGTTCTCTCATCCGGGGTTTGGGTGGGTGCCACTCACGACGGGTTGGGTCGTGACAAAGATGGTATCAGAGCCTAGGTTCATTGATCTCGTTATACCAAACAGGTCTAGTAGAGTCTTGTGGAATAGTGCAGAGACGTCCGTACTTTTCTTCGAGAGGCTATGGGGATTTAGGAGAAACTATCTCTTCCTTCTTTCCTTCGTGCTATAACTCAATTCCAATTGGTAGATGGTGATATAAATTGGTATCTAACCTCATTCACTCTTCTGTACGCAGATGGTTACTACAAGAAATAACAAAGCAAGGCCAGCGGTCCCAGCAGCGGGCCCGACAGTTCACGACAGAGGTAGGGAAAGGGGCAGGGGATGAGCTGGAGCAATACCCACCAGGGGTAGAGCTCTAGCTGCTGCTGCACGTGAGGTAACCCTCCCCCACCTCAGGATCATGTGGCTGAGGATGTAGAAGAAGTGGTTGTAGAGGATGGAGGGTCTCAGGAGGAGGCGGCACCGGTTGGGGGTGCAGGCCTTCCTACTATGACACTGGAAGCTTTTAGGCAGGCGTGGGATATTCTAAGTGGGTTGGTTGGTGCTGGAGCCATACCCGCAGATTATGCAAATCAGGCCTTGGATACTCAGCCAGCGGTCACTACTACACCAAGGATGGATGTAGCTTCGGGCACAAATTATCTCCTCAGGCCAATGCTAGGCGCAGTGATGACAGGTAGTGAGCATGAGATGCTGACTAAGTTCCTTAAGCTGAAACCTTCGATGTTTCAGGGTACAGACAAGGAGGATGCCTATGAGTTCATCTTGGATTGCCATGAGAGGTTGCACAAGTTGTGTATTGTACGTCAGCATGGGGTAGAGTTTGTCACTTTTCAGCTGCAGGTTTATGCCAAGCAGTGGTGGAGGTCTCATGTTGAGTGTCGGTCATCTATCCTACCTCCACTGAATTAGGAGCAGTTCCATGCGTTGTTTAAGAACATCTGTTAAAAAATAGTTGACCAAAATAATTTGACTAACTTAAAAAGAAAGGCTAACTTTGCAATGAGTTAAATTCATAGCTAGGATATAAAGACTTTATTTCATAACTTAAAAATGGCATTTATTTCATGCAAACTAATCTATTTTAGCTAAAGGAAATTTCATCTGAATTTTTTTTAACAACACTCTTATAAATAAATTTAATTATTTAGGGGAAAACAAATTCTTTATAAAAAAAAAAGAGTAATTTTTTGAGGAAAGGCAAACTACTAAATGAAATCGGTTAAATTTCTAATTCTTAAGAACTTTAAAGAAATACCAAATTAAAGTTAAAAAGGTAAAAAAATAATAATTAAAAACATACTTTAACCAATTTATGAAAATTTTAATATTTAGAGAGGACATGTTTAAGAAAAATACTTTTTCCCCTCAAACAAATCTCTTTTTAGCCTAAAGAAGACTAGTTAGCATATGAATGGCGGAAAGAGCAATTTTCACAAAAATATGTTACTTAGGAAATTTAACATAAAAATCCATTTTTACTCCATTTGTCAAATAAGACAAATTAATGTGAGGAAATCTGGATAAGTAAAAGAAAAGGCATGGGTAAAATTAACATTGCATTACTTAGGGGAGTTATTAGATTAATTAATTACAATTATTGTTAATACAAGTAATTGAAAATAAATTACATAGAATAAAGAGAAAGGATTGAGAAAATGGGCTTTTAGGCCCAATCAGATTCTGTCCAGCTTTTGGGCTTCAGTTCTATGGACTTTGGATCCATTTTTGCCTTGTGTATCAGTTGTATATTAACAACACTTTTTCCCTGAAATTTTATGTATATTAGTCATATATCAGTCTAGTATGGACTTTGTTATCAATATTTTTGGCCTTTGGACCATTCTTCATCTTTTTCAACCTGTATATCACCTTCTACCCTCTGTATACCACTGTATATAATTGTACATCATCTTGTTTGTTCTTGGTGGAGGCTTCGACTCAAAGATTTTGGGCCCTGGCCCACTTAGGAATGCAAAGGAGGAAGTCCGAAATGGACTCAGACAGGATGTTCATGTAACACACAAAATATAAGCAAATTAGTACTCATCCCTTAAGCATATAACTGATTGAAAGAACTAAAGAAATTAACTTTATTCTCAAATTGTGCTTAGTTCATCAATAGGCTATGATAATTAATAATCATTCATTCACGAAGAGTTTACAAAGAATGGTGAATCCACATAGCACATTATTCAAACAAATCATTTTTATCAAAATTAATAAACTGATAGATTTAAGATTAATTAAAGATTCCAAACAATAATAATAAGTTTACCAGACGAGCTTAACAACAATAAAGAATGCTTCATATTTCCTTACAATCAAATGACTGGAGTTGACCTCCTCAAAAAGGAATCCTTTAGGGTCAAAATGGGATTCTAGACCATCGCCTAATGCATTTTTTGAAAGAAATTCATAAAAAAGGAAAATTTAAAGCCATCGAACAAATTTGAGAAATGCGAATGATATGGAATGAACATCATGCTACCATCTTTGCTAAAGAACAGGGTAGGAAGCCATCAAGAGTGCACTTAGTCAAACAAGTAAAAATACTTTAGCATGAACGTGATTGAAAAGGCGACCTTAAAAAAACTAATCCGCTAGTAGCAAAGAAAGCTACAATCCAAAATGGAACCTTTATTGCTTATGCTAAAGAAAATTCATAGAAAACACAACAAAAGGTCATTGATAGATTCCAAGCTAAGTGGTATATAGAACTAAGCTAAGGCAGGTAAGCATGAAAATCAGAGAGGTGTAGAGGAGTAAGGGAACACAATAAACTAAAAACGTGGAGAGGAAGAGAATCTAATTACGTCAAATGACAAAATAAACTATCTCAAGCAAACAGTCAATACAAGAATTAGATTTACTCAGTCATGAAGGGGCTAAACTTGTTCATTTAAAGAGGACAGAGGTCATCATTAATCTTAGTTCAAGATGTCGAAGACAAGAGATTTAGATGAGGTTTCATTGCTCTAAAGAAAAACTAGAAATTATAGTCAAAAACAATTGAGCAAGGAACTAAACTCATAGAATACGGGACTAAGCGTCGGTTTAAAATTTGATTTTGAACCATGAAAAAGTTATCTCTTGTAACACCCCGTGTGTTTACGATTGTTCTTCGTCCCGCGTCAAAGGCTTACGAGCCTAAATTTGAATATTTTACCATAACACTGCGCTTGATTTTAGAACAAACTAGTTTAGTGTACGTGCGTCGCTTGTATGCATCAAATCAAGCCATCAATTAATATAAAATGTATAAAAAAACTAAATTATTAGTTTAATATACGTGTTTTATACGTATGTATCACGTCAATTAATATAACACTATCAAAAAAATAATTTATTTAAAAATAGCTAAAAAGTAATGAGCATGTTATTGTATAGTTAGTAATTGTAAGAAAAAAAACGTAAAGCCAATAAATATTAAACATAATTTTTCATGAAAAATCTTTTACTATTTTTTTTTTGCATAAATGATAGACAAACAACACATATTTTTGTTAAAAAAAGGTAGACGTCTTCAGAATTATATGAAAATACAACAACGGCTAGCATGAGATGCACACCTTTTTAATGTTGGTGAATGCGCAGGTAGACGTCTAAGTAAAACTTTAGCCTACAAGCACATCTAATATCTGCAACAATAACAACATACGTGCACGCAAAGGATGTCTGATTATTGTCATGTGATAATCTTTTCTTTGCCTTATTTTACCGATATGTTGGTTATGAAACTTTATGACAAAGATAATCTCGTGTTTCTATTTCTGTTGAAAATTTTTTATCGAGAAATTGCAAGAAATAAGTATATTTTTATCGCCCTTTTAAAATGTCTTAAATATTTATGAAAAATTCTTTAGTTATGATATATTTGTGTATGTAATTATTTTGTAAGATTTTTACTATTTATCAACATTTTAACAAAGATATTAAGTCTAGCTATGTAAAAAAATTATTACTATAAATTCAGTAATTTTTATCCTGAGTGGATCCCACCACTTTAACATGTGTAGTAATTATATTATATATGTGATGATGATTAAAATTAATGCTAATGATAAAATTATTTTTACCTAACATAAAAGTACTAGAATTCCTTTTAATTATGAGACAAATATGCCATGTACATAACCTCATCTTTGGAGCACTTTTCCACCGCCACTACATCTGTTTATATTATACGTATATGTCATTTTTTTTTCACTTTTTGGTCCTAAGATAAATATTTGTAGCGGCCAAACTCTCTCTATATTGATACTACTACATGAACAAAATTTGCAGCATATGATTTTTTTTCTTGTGCGCTACCTATATATACGAATACATATCTCAAGCAATTAGCAATATGTCACTTTTTCCGAGTTAAATCTCATGGTTTTTCTATTATTTCTTTGATCTTTATATCATGTGGATTTTGAATCATAACAAATTGTTTTCATCAAGTTATCCGGGCTCGAATTTGAGGTATGTATAGGCTATTCCTTTCTTTTTTTGGCATGATTCCTTAAGATATGTGATTTTTGGGTCTAGCGTGCTATCGAAGTGTCAATTGTTAAATATTTTTAAGTCATTATTGGTGTTATTCTTGTTAGAAAGTCATATGCAATGACGTCGATTTTGTGTTAAGTTAGAAGTAAGAGGTAGTGTATATATGGTTGTGTTTATGTGATTACGGTCATTGTCGAGTTAGTTATGGTATTATAGTTATGTTGAGGGTTATGTAGATCCGGGTTAGCTATGAATATACGTAGTTGGTTGGTAGTGTGTCATAGATCGTAGAGCTTGGGTGGTGGCCTTGTGGTGAATATTGTGGGCTATTGGTTAAGTTTGTATTGTATTATGTGCTTCATATTATATTTTTTTGCATTTTGTCATTGTGTTTTCCTAGGGGGCTCATGATGACCTGTAAGGTGTGAGACCTTTCCGCATGGTTGAGCCCGTGTCTTTGTGAGGACCTGTAAGGCATGAGATCTTTCTGCATGGTCGAGCCCATTACATTATGCGGACCTTTAAAGCGTGAGTATTTTTTCACATGGTCTTCCTTTTGTATTACTCTCTCATAAGGTTGAGACTATGTATTGTGTTGTTCACTTTGTATTGCATTTCAATATTATGATTATTTTGGTAAACTATATCATGAGTTTCGGAGATGATATGTACTGAGGTGGTTGTTGTTGTGGGGCCTGGAGTAGGGGAAGGTAAGGTAATATTAGGCTGACGTTGTATCTATGTTGGTCGTGGTTTGGATTTTGGTATCATTTCTATTCAAACTTCTTTTATATTGTGGTTTCAGTTTTCGATTATGATGTTTCAGTTATTCTGTCGCCTTGCATATTAAGTACATTTTTTCGTACTGACGTCCCCGTTTCTTGGAGGTGTTGCATTCATGATTGCAAGTTATCAGGTAAATAGTGGTCTTGATTGCATATGGTCGAGTTCTGTTGATGGTTGGTACACTCCGTTCTTTTCAGATTTGTTGAGTCTGGAGTCATTTTTAGTTTGTATCGGTAACAGGTATGTCGGGTGATAACTCCCAAACTACACCTCTAATTAAAGAAGCGTAAGCGGTCGTAGTAAAATATAGAACCCAACAAAGGTTGGGGTCGAATCCCACAGAGAATATGGTTAAGATTAAGCCTTTAGTGAAGTATGTGACTAGTCGTCAATAGTTTCCGGAAAAGGGGGGGTTTTGTGTAAACAATGCGTAAACAAAACGAGCAATTAACGTATGAATGATAATCAATAGGAGAATGAACTAGGGAAGTGTTTACCATGGCGTTGGTAACAATGTCGATTCTAGGCTTAATCGGGTTCTTTTTATATGCATGTCACGATGTGATTGAAGTAATGGTATCGTCTAAACGTTTCTCAACCAAATAGACAAATTTCCTTTTCTATTCTCTCGACCTCGAAAAGATGTGCTTTTTAGGTTTCAATCCTAAACATCAAGTAGATTAATCTAGTTACAACATTAATCATTAGACGAGAGTTAGTAGTCTCAAATCCTTGTTGTTAATCAAGTTTCCCGGTTTTAATCTCTTTACTCAAGCAAACTTAAACCTAGGCATGTTCTAATGTTTGCAACCACTAGAAAACATTAAATAATGAATGATTAACAACGTGACAATACATATATTGAACCCAACGCTACCCGGAATTTATATCGCTACGTTTGCCATGGCTCCCACAACCCTAGTTGTGGGAGGTTTAGTTACTCATGCTTGTAGAAGAATAAAAGAAAGTCATGTTCATAATAAAGAAAAGAGATCCTTACAATGTAGTGAGAACAATCTTTAATTATTCCAAGAACAAGAAACCAAAGATCTCAAGAACGAATCAAGAACAAGATTTAGGAGAAGGAAACCGTGTGTAGCGCGTTTCCTCTCTCAAAACTCGCTCAAAAACTCCTAAAATTATTGGGAGAACTATTGTATATTGAATGAATAATTAAAATAAAACTAACATAGGGTATTTATAGGAGTCTAGGAAACCAATCCCAAAAACGCTCGGATTCCGCGTCGCGGACTGCCTAAGTGTGACGGCCAGGCTGACGGACCGTCACAGGGTTGACGGACCGTCGCCTGGACCGTCACCCTTAGGAAGTGGACTGCCTCACTTGCTGCCTTGGTGTGACGGTTTGGGTGACGGACCGTCACACCCTTGACGGACCGTCACCTGAACCGTCACTCTTATCCAGAATGCTCTTTTTCGCGTATTTCCTTCTGTTTCCATGTTTGTCTCCATTTCCTACAAATATAACATAAAAACATCAAAAACGATGACGGTTGCTTGAAAACGTACGATTGTTCTTAGTTAAAAGGAGTCGAAAGTGCCGTAAAATGGCGGCACATCAACACCCTCAACTTAAAACGTTCGCTTGTCCTCAAGCAACATGACATAAAAAAACAATACGACGACTAAACTAAAAAAACAAACTCGTGTCTATAGCAACTCATGGTCATTCAAAACTTATTCAATTAAATCAAGCTCCCTCGTAGCACACGAATGTATGAAACACTAACTTGCAAGGATCCAAACATGTCATTCTGATATGATAGAACATTCCACATACACACGCGCAGCGATCCTATCAATCAATAGACAATACAGACATCTTGGTGCCCTCACCACAAAGAAATCCCACACACAAGATTTGGGACTAGTTAAGCGCTCACACACACAAAAGATTTCAAACAATGCACATGCGATACCATAGGCTTGCCCTTACTATTCTATTTCAGTTCTTCAGAAAGCCGCTCAGGATCACTACAGGACTTGTTTAGGCTTGTAATGAGGTTTCAGGTGCAGGTATGGTACATTTAGGGGTTAGTGACTAAGCCCTTCTTGGAACCATTGACATCATATTACCACATAACTTTACTTTGTCCATCCTTATTCACCTTTTTATTTCCTTCTTTCTAGCTACGGGTGCGACCTCTTTATCTTGACAATTCTTTTTATTACTTTTTCGATCTATTTCATCTCTTTTTATTTTTCTTTTCTTTTCTTAGGCACACACCCAAATTTTCATTCTATTCCCAACCAATCTTCTTCATCCTCTTTTTCTTATCATTCACCTCTGTAGTAGCCACGCTCAACTTGGGCTGATTGCCTGCGTTGAGGTGCACGATGTCCATGGAAGGACCAGGGCCAAAACAGGGTTTATCTCTATAGTAGCCACCCTCAACTTAGGCTGATTGCCTGAGTTGAGGTGCACGATGTCCAAGGAAGGACCAGGGCCAAAATAGGGATTCAAAGTTAAACAGGAATGGTGACAGGTTATTGAAAGAACAAGGTCAATTATGGCTCAAACAGGGATCAAAGGGAGTATTTGCATTTGGACGGTCTTATCAGTTAAGTGGGCTGCACACAAAAAAGGCATGTGATCCTTTCCTAAGCAACCAACTTCAAACTTTAACAAAATAGACCGGGCAAGTTCTAGATGCATGCACAGAGTAAGAATTTATAACAATAATCTCACACACTCTTGGCACCAAGAAACTATATCGCTACCAACTATCAAACAACCACTCGGCTTAAGCATACTTATTCCAATCATAACCATACAATGACATCCAAGGCTCCAGACAGTCAATCGTTCCAACATAAGTACAACACCAGAAATTTTTTAAAGGGGGCTCCTTTTAGGGCTCCTTTTAGTCAAGAAAAAAGCCATGATGTTTGCTATAGACACTAAAAAAAACAAAAATTTAAACTAACAACCTAAACATGCCGGTTCTACTAGATAGCACACCGGAGGGAAAAGAAACACGGCAACAAAAACCCTCGGTGGTGACTCACAGGTTTCCCCACACCCTCAACTTAGACTCATGCATTGTCCCCAATGCATACATACGAAAACTAAAAACTGTGAGAATTAGGAATACCTGTGAAGTCGATATGACTCAGATTCTGGAATGATGTTGGAGACCGCCAGGGTCTCCAAAACAAGAGAACTCGATGGAGTGTGTGCACGCGACAACCTAATGTTGCATTTTAGCTTCTTCCTTCATTGGCTCCGCAGCTAGTCGCGACATCTTCTTCGCTCTTTCTTTGCAGATTCTCTTGCGGTGTTTTCATTTTCTTGATTTATTCTCACCGCTTTCTTTCACCTGCTCGTTCGTTTGCGATCGCGACTTTACTCTCATAACCGCTCGGGTTTCAACACAACCCTTCTCTTCAAGATACACATCCGCAGGGACTTCCTCAATAGCATTGATGACCGCGACCACCCTCATCTCACTTGGTTGCTTCATCAATTTGGACACATCGAACTTGACCACTTCATTGTTTAATCGGAAGGTCAGTTCATTTCTCTCCATGTCGACCAATGCTCTTGCTGTGGCTAGCAATGGTCGTCCCAAGATTATGGGAACTTCAAAATCCACTTCGCAATCCAAGATCACAAAGTCCGCCGGGAATATAAGCTTACCTATCTTTACTAGCACATCAGACAATATTCCCACAGGTCTCTTCACTGAGCGGTCAGCCATCATCACTCTTATGGACGTTGGTTTAGGAGCTCCCAAACCCAGTTGTTTGTAGACGGCTAGTGGCATCAAGTTAATGCTAGCACCTAGATCACACAAGGCTTTCCCGAAGTTGAGCTTCCCAACAGTGCAGGGAACAGTGAAAGCGCCTGGATCTTCCTTCTTTTCGACTAAGGACCTTGAGGAAATAGCGCTGCAGTGGTGGAGGTTGTCTTCCGGTTCAAAACTTACCGACCTCTTCTTTGTAATCAAGTCCTTCATGAACTTGCCATAACCGGGCATTTGTTCCAGCGCTTCCACCAATGGTATGTTTATTGAAATCTGCTTCAGCATGGTCATGAAGTTCAGGAACTTACCATCGTCAGCTTTCTTCTTCAAACGCTGTGGGAACGGAGGTGGTGGTCGAGGCATCATAGTTAGAAGCTTTTCAGCTTCCTTGCTTTTCTCCGCGGGCTTTGGAGTTTCCTCCTCTACCGCCTCTTCATCATCCGCAACATCACCTTGAGTCTGAATTACCGGATGTGATTCCGGTAATATTTTGCCGCTTCTTGTGGTGATCGCCATACAGCTAGCGTCATTCCTCGGATGAGTCGTGTCACTCGGCAAGGTACCTGTCTTCCTTTGGTTCAGAGATGCCGAGATTTGCCCTACTTGCTGCTCCAGCTGCTTGATCGCGGTGGAATATGACTCTACTACCTGACTCAACATTGATAACTCAGTCCTCATCTCCTTTACCCCAGAGTTAGTCGATTCCACCTTCAGCAGCATCTTTGCCATCATGCTCTCCAATTTCGACGTCCCTGTCTCAGTGCTAGCTCTATCCCGATTACCAGGTGGAACATACAACCCACCTTTATCAGTGTGGTTCCTCCAGTTTCCTTGGTCGCGATCTCTATAGTCGGTTTTCTCATAGTGGTTGTCTCTCTGATAGTTCCGACCTTGGTTTCCTTGGCCATTGGCCTGGAAACCCCCCAAGTAATTTGCTTCCTCAGTTTCCAACTCTGCTGCTCTACCTTGGGAACCCACAGCTTTTACCTTCTCCATACCTCCTGAGAAGAAGTGCTTGGTCAGTAGGTCCAACTGCGTTTTCAGATGCGCCATGTCTTGGTCGCGCTCCTCCTCTTTTCTGCGCTGCTCAGCTGACACACCAACTACATACGTACTAGCTGCTACCTCTGAATCTCGTGTGTGCCAGGCCCTGTTGGTTTTGGTGAGCCTGTCCAAAGTAGTTGTGGCCTCAACAAAGGTAAGACCCATGAATGCACCACCTGCTGCATTGTCTAACGTCGGCTTGGTAGCCGAATTCAGTGCCCGGTAGAACATCTGCATCAAAAAGTTATCGGTCAACTGATGGTTCGGGCATTGTGTTATCTTCTTTTTGAATCGCAACCAAGTCTCGTGCAGTGCTTCGTGCGGTTGCTGCCTAAAGTTGCTAATCTCGTCCCTCAACTGTATCATCCGAGAGGGAGTAAAGAACCTTTCTAGGAATGCTCCTCTCAACTCTCCCCATGTTGCGATAGAGTCGGGGGTCAACTCTGTCAACCACAATGCTGCCTCATCAGACAGAGAGAACGGAAACAACCTGAGCCTGATCGCTGTCTGACTCACGCCCGGTAGTTCAAACGACTTGCATATGCCCACGAAATTCATTAGGTGCTGGTTTGGATCCTCCCCAGCGACACCTCGGAACACTCCTCTCAAGTTCAACAGCTGGATCATCGTGCTAGTGATGTTGAACTTGGCTCCGGGCGGTAGCGGTGGAACAACAATGGCGCCCGTAGCGCCAGCTCCATCTAAGTCGAGATCTTCATCATTCTGTGCGATCTCATCTTGCAGACCACCAGCATTCAGATTTTGTTGGGCCTGCAGTTCTGCAGCGATCCTCGCTGCCTCTAGTTGTGCGGCCATATTCCGTCTCAATGTTCTAGCAAGCTCGGGGTCGTAAGGTAAAATTTGTTCCCCCAAACTTCGGGTACTTGGCATGCACAACTATGTACCCTGCCAAAGACAAAAACAACAAATAAACGTAAAGCAGGAAATTATGACTAAGAGTCAAATAAACACACCAGACTTAATTAACAACTGTATTCCCCGGCAACGGCGCCATTTTTTGATAACGCCCAAACTACACCTCTAATTAAAGAAGCGTAAGCGGTCGTAGTCAAATATAGAACCCAACAAAGGTTGGGGTTGAATCCCACAGAGAATATGGTGAAGATTAAGCCTTTAGTGAAGTATGTGACTAGTCGTCAATAGTTTCCGGAAAAGGGGGGTTTTTGTGTAAACAATGCGTAAACAAAACGAACAATTAACGTATGAATGATAATCAATAGGAGAATGAACTAGAGAAGTGTTTACCATGGCGTTGGTAACAATGTCGATTCTAGGCTTAATCGAGTTCTTTTTATATGCGTGTCACGATGTGATTGAAGTAATGGTATCGTCTAAACGTTTCTCAACCAAATAGACAAATTTCCTTTTCTATTCTCTCGACCTCGAAAAGATGTGCTTTTTAGGTTTCAATCCTAAACATCAAGTAGATTAATCTAGTTACAACATTAATCATTAGACGAGAGTTAGTAGTCTCAAATCCTTGTTGTTAATCAAGTTTCCCGGTTTTAATCTCTTTACTCAAGCAAACTTAAACCTAGGCATGTTCTAATGTTTGCAACCACTAGAAAACATTAAATAATGAATGATTAACAACGTGACAATACATATATTGAACCCAACGCTACCCGAAATCTATATCGCTACGTTTGCCATGGCTCCCACAACCCTAGTTGTGGGAGGTTTAGTTACTCATGCTTGTAGAAGAATAAAAGAAAGTCATGTTCATAATAAAGAAAAGAGATCCTTACAATGTAGTGAGAACAATCTTTAATTATTCCAAGAACAAGAAACCAAAGATCCCAAGAACGAATCAAGAACAAGATTTAGGAGAAGGAAACCGTGTGTAGCGCGTTTCCTCTCTCAAAACTCGCTCAAAAACTCCTAAAATTATTGGGAGAACTATTGTATATTGAATGAATAATAAAAATAAAACTAACATAGGGTATTTATAGGAGTCTAGGAAACCAATCCCAAAAATGCTCGGATTCCGCGTCGCGGACTGCCTAAGTGTGATGGCCAGGCTGACGGACCGTCACAGGGTTGACGGACCGTTGCCTGGACCGTCACCCTTAGGTAGTGGACTGCCTCACTTGCTGCCTTGGTGTGACGGTTTGGGTGACGGACCGTCACACCCTTGATGAACCGTCACCTGAACCGTCACTCTTATCCAGAATGCTCTTTTTCGCGTATTTCCTTCCATTTCCATGTTTGTCTCCATTTACTACAAATATAACATAAAAACATCAAAAACGACGACGGTTGCTTGAAAACGTACGATTGTTCTTAGTTAAAAGGAGTCGAAAGTGCCGTAAAATGGCGGCACATCATCGGGGCCTTATCCCAACTCGTGATTAATAGTTTTTCATCTAAGAGAGTTGTAGACATCTATTGTGGGTCTGATAGTCAGTTGCGGCCTGGTCGGCCTAGTATTATACTTTTTTTATATCTGAGTTTGTTTCTGTTGAGTGTCATTTTGTTTGTCTTGGACATAACAGCCCACCGATGTTGTTTGGTTTAGTTTCTATTGGTTCGCTCTATCAAATATGGCACTTGGTGCTAGTCACGCCTCCTTGAATTTGGGGCGTGACATCTCTAAAGCTAAAACTTATTTTTAAAGAGTTACGCATAATACTACGCCATAATGGCAATTAATCAACCAACAAGGAAACAACTTTAACCACATAAATTATTTTGGCTAGTAACAAGAACGTATGTCATATTTAAGCTTGAAGGAGCTTATAACACCAAAGAACGTGAGGTCTAATCATGAAAGAAATAAACCATTACTGTTCAATTCATATGAAAATTACTAGGCTTGTGCAAAAAAAATTGGAAACAGTAAATTACCACATTTCCAAACATGAGAGCTAAAAGGGTAAGTTGGTTTACCTTTCAAGGGAAGGAACCAGGATTGACGAGCTACGAGGAAGGAGCTTCCATACTCAAATTCAACTTAGTATCTCAGGAAATATAAGAAACTTTTTCTAAAAATCTCTGATTTTCCTGAAGTGTGAGAATATGGCCTCAAACACTTCAAAATCGAAGAAATCTATGAGGTAAAATCCTTAGAGAACTCATAGAACCCTCAAAATCTTTTAAAAAATTTATGGGCATCTGGATATTGACATCAACCTATATCCTTTGACCTCTAATTTCTTGGATAAAATTTGACCCGTAAAAAAGGAGAAGGCTTGGGGTATTTACAGGAGAAAGCTAGGGTTTGATTTTGGGGGAAATCTGGGTGAAATTCTTTCAGAATTTTGAATTTCAAAAAGGAGAATTACTTTGTGGCCAAGAAATTGAGCCACGTAGAGTACAAATCGAGCGATAAAATTTGCGTCATTTGGTAGAATTTTGATGGAGTTCATTTCTGGGTTTGATGTTCATCGCGAGAATGAAGGAGAAAAGAAGAAGAGGATATCGTGTATTGATGTGAGTGTGTAGGGATGAGCATCTACGTTCTTTTGGGTCAATAGATAATTGAAATAGTCTAATTGATTTGAAATTAAGGAACCACGTTCTTTGAGAATTAAGACAAAATTAATCTTAATTAATTAATGAGCTTCTTAATTTAATAATTAGAATAATCATTTTAACATAAAATATTAATTATTTCTAAGATCAAAAGACTAATTATGCAAGTCAATTGATTTCAAAGAAATTAAAGATTAATTTAATTCCAGATGCTAACTGGGAGAAATATTCTCTCAATTATTTATTAAAGTAAATAGTTCATATAAATCTATATATATTATTCATTGAAATTGAAAAATAAAAAGTTGCCTTGAAAATAATTATAAAACTATTTCTTTTTAATTTTAGAATAATTATTTTAAATTATTACAATTGAAGAAGCTCAATAATTAATTCGATAGGGGAGGGTCAAAATTGGTTGTCAATAACTGCCCCCCCCCCCGGATAGGATGGATGCAAGAAACCCCGGGCAAAGGGAATTGACGATCCCAATTTTGTTTGACCACTAATTCATATCTCGAGAGCGATTGGTTTTAGCACAATTTTAAGAAATCATGGCCAGATCCTGGTATCACGTTTCCTACATATCTCAGTCTGCATGAGAATTTAGGCCACTTGTAGTTCAAGATGCTTGATTTAAGCATGATTTTCACATACTTAGAAAGCTATTTCGATTTTGAATTATGGAGAGACCAAAAAGATGAGGAATATGAGATTAGGGGAAAGTTTGGAATGGAGTCGAGTATTCAACATCGAGCCCACCTACATATCCCGAGACTTAGAAATCAGATTTCTTGTAGTTTGACTCAATCGATTGAAAAGGTTATCTCTTAGGCCAAGATAACCTTTGTTTAAAGATGCGTGACAAATACAATTGAGTATCGAAAAACAACTTGAACCTTCTCAACAATGAATGAGGTGCGCCTCACACCCATAAATAAGAACTTATATAGACATAATGTAATAATCCTTTTGGTCATTTTCGCATTTTAGCATTCTTTGTACTGTTAGAGCTTGCCCATACCGGCCCTAAGTCATTTATGGCTTATTGGGACCGGCGGTTTGGTGCCCTGGCCGTTCGGTAGGTTATTATGACCATTTTCCTATTTTAGAGCTTTAACTTAGGAAATCATTGACTTCGATCAACATTCTTGGTAAATGTAACGACCGGGTCCGTCGTTACGGGTAGTCCAATCGTGCCAAGTTTTAGAGTTAGAGAACTCTGGGTTTGGGAGTTTGAAATTCTGGCTAGGCTAGCCTCGGTCCGTTTTGGAGCGAGGTAGAGTCTAGGGAAATCCGGGTAAAAATGGGTTTAGGTATCTTGGATTGAGCTAGTTTTCCACGTAGCCAAGACATAAAAGAGTCTGGGGGACTTTTCGAAATCATATTTGGTTAAGTAGAACTACCGGAATCGCGCTTGACGTGAAGGGATTATTTCGGGTTATCGGGGAAAGCAAGTGTGTTGCGAAATGGCCAAAACTGGTAGATTTCCAGACATTCTATCCGTGATGAGCGCGGTCATGCGCGATAGCGGCCACCACTATAGCGGTAGAAATTACCGCTATAGCGGCGGTTAAAGTGCGGTCAACCTACTTAAGACCGCTATAGCGGTGGGCTAATGATATAGCGGGACCACTATAGTAGAGCGGGGACCGCTATAGCGGCCCGATGAGTTTTTAATGCAGAAACAGCTCCCAAAATATTCAGTTTTTCTCAAGTTCATTTTGGGAGAAGGGCTAGGCTATTCCAGGCGTTTTTCTTCCTTTCTCCATCAAAATTCTTCCCTAAGGTAAGGTTTTCGTTCCCCAACCTTTGTATTACATTTCCTATGCGGTAGAATTGCTAGGAGTAAATTTGGGAAAGGATAGAATAACCTAGGGATGGTGGAATTCGGGGAAAGAAGGGGATTCCAAGCACGTGAGTTCTTGGGTATGGATTAAAGTACAGTATCATGATCATAGGTTGTTTAATTCCCTGTTTTATCCGTAAAGATGATAGAACTAGGAGAATTAACGGTGGAAAATCCTGGGAAAGGGGTGGGATGATCATGGGTGGCCTGGGATTTGGGGATTTAGTATAATCCGAGTAATGTACAGGACTTGGGTGTTAACTATATGTCATGTGTGTTGTTTTTAGACCAAGAACGAGAGAGGAATCCAGAACACGGGAAAGCTCGGGTCCAATAGAGCTTGGAACATTTCGATGTAGGTGATGGCTTATGATTTTCTATGAATGTGTATATTCATGTACTCATGTCTAAGTGATTGTATGCATTACATGGCTTAGGAAAACTGTGTGGAATGCCTAGGTTCCTGTTTACAGTCTGTGATTGAACGGTTTTACTTGTTGGTTTTACAAGTTGTGTGTGTTTATATATTGAGTGTTGTTGTTGACATTCGGTTTGCTCGGGTACCACGCCTGGTACGGGTACAACACATGGTTGACACGGTACCACGCTTGGTACAGGTATACCATTCGGTTGGCACGGGTACCACGCCTGATACAGGCTTACTTTATTGCATCTTGCATTGTTTCATTGACTATTGTATTGCGTTGGTTGATATTGGTTCCGTTAGTGGATTGGGTTGTTTTACTGAATGTGATACTTGGAATTGGTTCCATGAGTGGACCGGGTTGTCTAGTTAAAGGTGCTATTGTTGGTGGTCCTTGAGGGGCCGGGAACTTGTTTAACTGCTGTGTTGGTCTTGGTTTATGCCGGGTTGAATCATTACTTTTTGTAATTGTCTAGAGGGGATTCCAGGGTGGGTCTGGGCTAGACGGAAAGGTATGGTTATTGGTACATGTTTGTGTTATAGAACTGTAAGAGATGGATTTCATGCTGGGACAAGGTAGGTGGAGATTTGTAGTCTAGGGCCTGTATACTTGTTGCATGTCTTCCATATATTTTCCTGTATATGTTGTACTGTTATATATACTGTTTACTTGGAAACTGGCTGATGATCCTACCAGTACACAGTGGTGGTGTACTGATACAACACTTGTCTTTCTTTTGGTGAGTACAGGAAATCTACCAGCAACTGAGACGCGAACTCGCATCTAGCACTGGCAATTTATGACTTTCAAGGGTGAGCTTCTATTTTCGAGCTACCATGGTTTATCTTAGAGTTTCAGTCCATTTGTTTCGAAGTTAAAACTATTTCATTTTGTCTTTTGGGGTTGCATCCCCGTATTCTAGATATTTGGTATTGATGTTTGGTACAATTACTTTCAGTTCCTACGAGGGATTTTCCGCAGGATAATAATTATGTTTAGTTTGTTTGATTGTTAGTTTACTTTTCTCTTGCTTGTTTTAGTCTTTTAGTCTAGGCAAGGGTTGAACTCTATTGGTTCTCTCATCCGGGGGTTGGGTGGGTGCCACTCACGATGGGTTGGGTCGTGACAAAGATGGTATCAAAGCCTAGGTTCGTTGATCTCGTTATACCAAACAGGTCTAGTAGAGTCTTGTGGAATGGTGCAGAGACGTCCGTACTTTTCTTCGAGAGGCTATGGGGATTTAGGAGAAACTATCTCTTCCTTCTTTCCTTCGTGCTATAACTCGATTCCAATTTGTAGCTGGTGATATAAATTGTTATCTGACCTCATTCACTCTTCTGTACGCAGATGGTTACTACAAGAAATAACAGAGCAAGACCAGCGGTCCTAGCAGCGGGCCCGACAGTTCACGACTGGGGTAGGGAAAGGGGTAGGGGACAAGATGGAGCAATACCTACCAGGGGTGGAGCTCGAGCTGCTGCTGCACATGAGGTAACCCTCCCCCACCTCAGGATCATGTGGCTGAGGATGTAGAAGAAGTGGTTGTAGAGGATGGAGGGTCTCAAGAGGCGGCGGCACCGGTTGGGGGTACAGGCCTTCCTAATATGACACTGGAAGCTTTTAGGAATGCGTGGGATATTCTAAGTGGGTTGGTTGGTGCTGGAGCCATACCTTCAGCTTATGCAAATCAGGCCTTGGATACTCAGACAGCGGTCACTACTAGACCAAGGATGGATGTAGCTTCGGGCACAAATGATCTCCTCAGGCCAATGCTAGGCCCAGTGATGACAGGTAGTGAGCATGAGATGCTGACTAAGTTCCTTAAGCTGAAACCTTCGATGTTTCAGGGTACAGACAAGGAGGATGCCTATGAGTTCATCTTGGATTGCCATGAGAGGTTGCACAAGTTGGGTATTGTACGTCAGCATGGGGTAGAGTTTGTCACTTTTCAGCTGCAGGTTTATGCCAAGCAGTGGTGGAGGTCTCATGTTGAGTGTCGGTCATCTATCCTACCTCCACTGAATTAGGAGTAGTTCCATGCGTTGTTTAAGAACATCTGTTAAAAAATAGTTGACCAAAATAATTTGACTAACTTAAAAAGAAAGGCTAACTTTGCAATGAGTTAAATTCATAGCTAGGATATAAAGACTTTATTTCATAACTTAAAAATGGCATTTATTTCATGCAAACTAATCTATTTTAGCTAAAGGAAATTTCATCTTAATTTGTTTTTAACAACACTCTTATAAATAAATTTAATTATTTAGGGGAAAACAAATTCTTTATAAAAAAAAGAGTAATTTTTGGAGGAAAGGCAAACTACTAAATGAAATCGGTTAAATTTCTATTTCTTAAGAACTTTAAAGAAATACCAAATTAAAGATAAAAAGGTAAAAAAAAATAAATTAAAAACATACTTTAACCGATTTATGAAAATTTAAATATTTAGAGAGGACATGTTTAAGAAAAATACTTTTTCACCTCAAACAAATCTCTTTTTAGGCTAAAGAAGACTAGTTAGCATATGAATGGCGGAAAGAGCAATTTTCACAAAAATATGTTACTTAGGAAAGTTAACATAAAAATCCATTTTTACGCAATTTGTCAAATAAGACAAATTAATGTGAGGAAATCTGGATAAGTAAAAGAAAAGGCATGGGTAAAATTAACATTGCATTACTTAGGGGAGTTATTAGATTAATTAATTACAATTATTGTTAATACAAGTAATTAAAAATAAATTACATAGAATAAAGAGAAAGGGTTGAGAAAATGGGCTTTTAGGCCCAATCAGATTCTGTCCAGCTTTTGGGCTTCAGTTCTATGGACTTTGGGTCCATTTTTGCCTTGTGTATCAGCTGTATATCAACAACACTTTCTCCCTGAATTTTTATGTATATTAGTCATATATCAGTCTAGTATGGACTTTGTTATCAATATTTTTGGCCTTTGGACCATTCTTCATCTTTTTCAACATGTATATCACCTTCTACCCTCTGTATACCACTATATATAATTGTACATCATCTTGTTTGTTCTTGGTGGAGGCTTCGACTCAAAGATTTTGGGCCCTGGCCCACTTAGGAATGCAAAGGAGGAAGTCCGAAATGGACTCAGACAGGATGTTCATGTAACACACAAAATATAAGCAAATTAGTACTCATCCCTTAAGCATATAAACTGATTGAAAGAACTAAAGAAATTAACTTTATTCTCAAATTGTGCTTAGTTCATCAATAGGCTATGATAATTAATAATCATTCATTCACGAAGAGTTTACAAAGAATGGTGAATCCACATAGCACATTATTCAAACAAATCATTTTTATCAAAATTAATAAATTGATAGATTTAAGATTAATTAAAGATTCCAAACCATAATAATAAGTTTACCAGACGAGCTTAACAACAACAAAGCATGCTTCATATTTCCTTACAATCAAATGACTGGAGTTGACTTCCTCAAAAAGGAATCCTTTAGGGTCAAAATGGGATTCTAGACCATCCCCTAATGCTTTTTTGGAAAGAAATTCATAAAAAAGGAAAATTTAAAGCCATCGAACAAATTTGAGAAATGCGAATGATATGGAATGAACGTCATGCTACCATCTTTGCTAAAGAACAGGGTAGGAAGCCATCAAGAGTGCACTTAGTCAAACAAGTAAATATACTTTATCATGAACGTGATTGAAAGGGCGACCTTAAAAAAACTAATCCACTAGTAGCAAAGAAAGCTACAATCCAAAATGGAACCTTTATTGCTTATGCTAAAGAAAATTCATAGAAAACACAATAAAAGGTCATTGATAGATTCCAAGCTATGTGGTATATAGACCTAAGCTAAGGCAGGTAAGCATGAAAATCAGAGAGGTGCAGTGGAGTAAGGGAACACAATAAACTAAGAACGTGGAGAGGAAGAGAATCTAATTACGTCAAATGACAAAATAAACTATCTCAAGCAAATGGTCAATACAAGAATTAGATTTACTCAGTCATGAAGGGGCTAAACTTGTTCATTTAAAGAGGACAGAGGTCATCATTAATCTTAGTTCAAGATGTCTAAGACAAGAGATTTTGATGAGGTTTCATTGCTCTAAAGAAAAACTAGAAATTATAGTCAAAAAAATTGAGCAAGGAACTAAACTCATAGAATACGAGACTAAGCGTCGGTTTAAAATTTGATTTTGAACCATGAAAAAGTTATCTCTTGTAACACCCAGTGTGTTTACGATTGTTCTTCGTCCCGCGTCAAAGGATTACGATCCTAAATTTGAATATTTTACCATAACACTGCGCTTGATTTTAGAACAAACTAGTTTAGTGTACGTGTGTCACATGTATGCATCAAATCAAGCCATCAATTAATATAAAATGTATAAAAAACTAAATTATTAGTTTAATATACGTGTTTTATACGTATATATCACGTCAATTAATATAACACAATCAAAAAAATAATTTATTTAAAAATAGCTAAAATGTAATGAGCATGTTATTGTATAGTTAGTAATTGTAAGAAAAAACCGTAAAGCCAATAAATATTAAACATAATTTTTCATGAAAAATCTTTTACTATTTTTTTTTGCATAAATGATAGACAAACAACTCATATTATTGTTAAAAAAAGTACACGTCTTCAGTCTTCAGAATTATATAAAAATACAACAACGGCTAGCATGAGATGCACACCTTTTTAATGTTGGTGAATGCGCAGGTAGACGTCTAAGTAAAACTTTAGCCTACAAGCACATCTAATATCTGCAACAATAACAACATACGTGCACGCAAAGGATGTCTGATTATTGTCATGTGATAATCTTTTCTTTGCCTTATTTTACCGATATGTTGGTTATGAAACTTTATG